>JZKD02S0175197.1:7251-22992 GCA_000966675.3 Picea glauca | reverse complement strand
AGTTCTCTTTTGATCAGCATAACTTTTCTGTCGGTTCTGAGCGACCTTCAGATTTTGTTTTATCTGAGTCACTTGCTGTTCCATTTCTCTCAGCATGTCGGGTCCAAAAGAAATCTTATTTACAGGATTACTCCATATGATTGGAGTATTACACGACCTACCATAGAGGACCTCAAAGGGACTCATCTTTAAGGATGCTTGGTAGCCGTTGTTGTAGGAAAATTCTACCAATGGCAGGTAGTCTTCCCATTTTCCGGGTTGATGCATTACATGCATCCTTAACATATCCTCTATTATTTGATTCACTCTTTCTATCTATCCGTCGGTTTGAGGGTGATAGGCAGTACTAAACAAGAATTTGGTCTCTAAACCCGCCATCAGTGATTTCCAAAAATTTGAAGTAAATTTTGTGTCTCTGTTTGTCCACCACCACCATAATGGCATCATTCTATTTGGTTGAAGTTGGTAATCCAGTGGAAAAATCCATGGAGATGGTTTCCCATTTCCATTCTGGGATGGGTAAAGGGTGTAATAGTCCTGCTGGATGTCGATGTTCTGCTTTAACTCGTTGGCATTCTATGCATTGGGCCAAATATTTGGCTATGTCTTTCTTCAATCCAGGCCAATAAAATTGTTTCCGGGTGGCAATGATCATTTTCTGGTATCTTGGGTGACCAGTGTAGGGTCTTTTATGTAGTTCATCCATGATGAACCTCTTCAAGTCGTCACAATTTGGAATGTACATTCTATCTTTGTAGGTGAGCAGACCTCCTTCGGTCATCTGGTAGCCTTCATACTTTACTTCAGAGGGTTCTTGCCGTAGGTACAGGGTCATAGTTTGAACGAAGGGATCTGTTTATTGTGCCTTTTTGACACGCTGGGTCGAATATAACCCTTATCCATCATCTCTTTCAATTGCAATTTGAGTTCAACTAACTCAGGTGTGCTCATCTGGTAGGGTGTCCTAGACACCGACACTGCTCCTGGTGCGACTTCTATCGAGAAGTCAATGTCTCTTTTCAGAGGTAGACTCGATACCTCTTCCAGAAACACATCTCTGTATTCTCTCAGGATAGGGTGATCATTAGGGCTGGGTTTAGTGCCTTCGATTGTTTTCAGCACCCGTATTTCATATAGGGGACATCCCTTTCGGCAATACTTTCTCATTTGCAGGGCTGATATTTGTCTCACCGATATTGATTTTCGGATCCCTTGGAGGGTTATCCTTTTTCCTTCTTTGCTCACACATTCTAAGGTTTTATGGTAACAATCTAGTTTGGCTTTATGGGCAGCCAACCAGTCCATACCAATCAACAGGTCATATGATCCCATGGGTAATACATTAAGGGTTTCTTGGGTGGGGAATTCACCCAACATTAACTGGCAGGCTGGTATGACCTCTACCACCTTTCTTTTGGTGCCAGTGTCTAACTGTACCAACCATGGCTTAGTTTGCTTCTGTGGCTGTAGTTTACACTTATCAACAACTCTAGGGGCTATATAACTCAAATTTGAACTAGGGTCAATTAAAACAGACACTAGATGGTTGGAAATCATACCTTCTATTTCCACTATTCAAGCTTGGTGGTTAGCTTGGTTATTATCCAAGGCTACATAAATCTGTGGCACACTCCTCACCACATCATTGACTGTGGTAGCTTCTTGAATGTTATAAATTTTCTGACTGTTCTGTTGTCGGTGTGGATAGTATCTTAGGAGATGCTCTTCTCATCAACCCCAACATTTCAGAGGTTCTCTCTTTGGGTTATCAGTCTTCACTGGTATAGGTCCATAAGTTTTATCCCCGTCTGATGATGGAAAGTTCTGTTCGAGTACACTCTGGGCTGGGTAGTTCATTCTGGGGTTCTTCTTGTAGTTTTTAAATCCTGAGGATTTGATCCCCTTTTTCTGAAATCTCAAACCACTCTTCTGTTTCCAGTTTTCACGAGACTCTGTCCGATGTCCATATTGTTCATGACAATATGCTGCCTTTCGAATAATGTCTTCTAAGGTCTTTGGCTCATCGAATTCGATTCAGTTCTGGTATTCCTTGGGTAGCCCACTGATGAAGCATTGCACCTTTTCCTTCTCTGCTTTGATGTAGGGTACATATCTCAATAAGTCGAGGAATTTATTGACATATTCCTCTATAGTGAGTTTCCCCAGTTTGAGTTCATAAAACTCTTTAGCTTTCTCGTCGAAATATCTTTCCGACAAATACTTCTTTTGGAAGTACTTCTCAAACCGTTTCCAATACAGGTCCTCCTTGCAGACCCCTTTCATGTTCTTAAGATCTTCCCACTAGATGGAATCTTTTTCGTTCATATTGAAAGTGGCCACTCGAGCCTTCAAATTTTCTGAAAAATCATGGACTCTGAAATATTTCTTCAATCCAAGTAGCCAAGCCTAGGCTTCCTCTCCCTTCTTTATCTCACCATCGAAGTAGGGTGGTTTGGCCTTTTTTAATTCCTCAAATTTATGACCCTTGGAAGTATTTTGCTTCTTTTGTTTTCTTCGAGAATAGGAACTGGTCCTGCTGCTGGAAGAGCCTTCTGAATCACCAGCTTCCTTCTCAGTGGAATCATCTAGCACTGGTTCTTTACCTCCGGGGTGGACCTTTCTTGAGGTGCTTCTCTCAGTGTGGCCACTAACATGACCATGATTCTGCATCTCAGGTTCATGATACATTTTTCATTGTAGGTCGGATAAGCTCTGCAGCAAAATTGCATTAATTTCGGTTTGCTTTTCTTGTTCTTTCATCATCCTTTCATTGTCGACCTTGCAACTTTGCAGTTCAATCATGAGACTCCTCATAGTCTTGGCTAGGTCTGGAGGGGTTCCTATTGCTCTTATTTCATTAGAATCTTCGTCTCTGTTGTGGGAGCCTTCTCCCACCTCTTGGTGAGTCACCATACTCTGCGTCTATAGATTCCCACGGTTGATCGTCCGCTTGAGTGAAAAGACAAATGCTGGTTATTAGTCAAGAGTTAAATATATTTTTATTATTTACGCAGAATTTATAAGTCTTTCACATGCATACACAATTGGGTTCTCATTTCCAGGTTTTAATCCTGGGCAAGAGAGTTAAGCTAGGGGGTTACTCCTCGTAGGAGTGCTTCGAACGGAGCTTATGCGCAACTTGTTCATGAGCCCAATCAGGCCGAGTGTTGTAACCATGCTCTGATACCAATTTGTCACATACCCACTACAATGTAATAAAGTTTTCATTTTTCCTCAAGGGACAGAATCCCCACAATCCTATGGGGGTCTAGTGCAGGCTAGTTCTTCCCTATTCACCTCCCTGTGATCATGGGTTAGGACCACAGGCCAAACAAACCAGGTGCCTTTTCGTGTTTCGCGACTCAGTGATACAATTGAGTCCAATATTGAAGGTAGAATGGCGAGGGGGCTTGGTAATGAAACCCTGGTCGTAGATATGGGTGCGTAGATTTTGGCCGTCCAGATCTACCCCTCACTTAACGACAAAGCGCTAGATCCATTTCTTTAGTCCCTAGTTCGATAGGACCACATACACGCCTAAATGCAGGCACCTTTCACAACTCGCGACCTCGCGAGTCGAAGACCCTCGAATTTTCTTCACAAATCATTGATACCCGAGATCACGAAATGGGTATAGCTTCCTTCTGTCGGCGTCCTCTGCGCATGACTGCTGGCTAGGCTAAAATCTATCTCCTCTCGCTATTCACCGCTTCGTGAGTTCAACGGTTGAACTCTCGTTCCTCCCTTATGCGATCCTTTGAGAGTTGAAAGTCAGCGAAGGTTGACTTTCCCTTCATACTGCTCGCAACTTGCCCCTTCGCGAGTTGTAGCGTCGAATCTTGGCACCTTCCCTTCATGAACCCTCGATAAGAGACATTTAATTTTTTCCTCTCACGTTCTCGCTACTCGCGACTTCGTAATTCCAAGTGTTGAAATCTCAAGCTCTTATCCCGCGAATCCCCGAGATGTGAGAAGTGAACGAAACGTTGACCCTCTTCTCCAGGCGACTCGTGTCCACCCGTCAATCATGCGTCCCCACTAGGAAATTTCTTCCATGTGTTCTCTCTCTTGCTCGTCTCTCACCACTTTGCTACCCGGGAAGTTGGAAACGACTCCTTTCAACCTCCGAACTCACGAACCCCGACACACGATGTATCAAGACACCAGATCCCACGGCTGTCCTTCCTCTTGGATCAACAACCCGGATCATATTGAAATATCGCTACTTGGGACTTCGTGACTCTAAGAGTCGGGTCTTCTACCTTTAAACTTACAAATCCCCAATACACGAAATGGACAGATCTCTTCCACCTGTCCTCCAACAGGGACGGTCCCGATGTCTTCGGGACTTTTGGGACATAGTCGAGTTCATTCTTCCGCCTAAGTAAAGGATTATATCGATGACTTATAGGGCTCCGATGGGTCCCTGGGATCTATGGTCCTGGATCCTCTCACGACTTCGCCATTCGCGAGGTCTAGAGACTTCCTCTTCTGACTCACGATGTCCGAATCCTCGATAGGGAGGGTCTCGCGACATGTGTCCTCCTGCAGGCGGGTGGCTCAGATCTATTTCACCTTGTCTCGATTTCTGAGGTCGAGTACTCTGACTCTCATCCTCCGGATCCCCAAGCTCCTGAACGTCGATATCCCGATACAATCTCCTTCTTAGTACTCTCCCTCTGCTACTCTTCGCATGAGGTTTAAACCTCGTGTAATTCTCGACAGATCCAACGACTATTGGTTGTTCAGACTAAGATCTAACGGCTCAAACCTGTCTCTCCATTGCACCATTCCTAAGCTGCCTGAACACGAATCCATAGTCCATATTCTTTCACGGAACTTGGGGAATCTATGATCCCGATTTCTTCGCTACTCGCAAAGATAGAGGAAAAAGGGTTAAGGCATTTTACACCCTCATTTATTCCTTTGGTTTAACGGTCGTGAATGACCGTAGATCTCCCGACAAGATCTCATCCGTTGATCAATACTTATTCTTCGAATCCTCAAGGGATTCTGCAACTTCTGCGCCTCTGCAGAGTCCTTGCACACAAAGTGCTACCTCTTCTAAGCTTCTCAAAAAGGGTGTCTCTATGGGGAGATTTATCCAGGGTATCACCTGAGATGATAAAGGTATAGGTTTCCCAAGAAATGGCTTGAATTCTAAATTTATTCAATGTGTGTATATACAAATAAATTTATTTATAGACATGAGCCATACGTGGCCCTTCCATTATAAGCATGCAACCACCATTTCAAAATCAAAACACTACACAGGTGGTCTTATACTCAGACCATTTATAAAACTGCACAGACTATGAGCATATATGTCAGCATATGAATTTCAAGGTGCAAGCCGTAAAACACTTATCAGAAATAACACCAGAAATGAGTGCAACTGCTGAGAGGGGTGCTCGTTTCCACCCAACCGTAGGCTTAGCGACTGCCGACGGATTTACCACTAGCCACCCCCGAGCTGAGACCACGATGCTGTGAGACTACGTCTCCGTTTTCCAGTGACCAGGAGCGAAGGTTGCAATCCTTCCTCTCTACTATCACTCACTCTACGTAATGCCAGATTTCTCCCCTCGCGTCTGCCCCCTGAATCGCTTCTACCCCATGCCTTATCCTCTTGCGAGGTTGTGTGTGGCGCGATTACCCTCGTGTTGGTCAGTCATGATGGCTCTACGGATAGGCGGTTCACCTCCCCATCCCTCATTTAGCCATCTACCTACCAGCCTGTGAGTCATTTAATTCAGGGCCAGCGAGCCACTTTTGGTTCTCCGGGCCAGTGGAGTCCAAATACGGTATTAGTTCTCGGTGGAAGTTAATGCCACCTTTCCAGGTGCCTTCCACTGCCATTGTGGTCTCTTTTTCTGCACATCCCCTCTCAACAATCTTGCAATAAAATTTATAATGTTATTCACATTCGTTGACCTTTTCCTCAAGGTCCATTTACATACATATTCACATTTATGAGTTTTCCATAGTTCTTGGCCAGTCCCATTATTTTTACAAACCGGGGGAAACTGGGTGTTACAAGTATTGTGGAATACTCTTATGGATAAGTAATAATGGTTGAAAGATTATATATATTCATTAGGAAATTCCCATGAGCACCCCCTATAAATAGGTTAATTGTAGGTTAGAAGTTTAAGTTCATGTTCTTCGAGGACATCCCAAGGGATGACACTTGAATAGTAAAGATAAATCATGGTGATGTAAGGTTAAGACAATGAAAGCATATGAATTTAAAGAAAAATATTCTAAGGACATCGTCCCTAATATGATTGTCAAATATGTTGATGCTAAAAACTATTCAAGTGAAGTACCAACAATCAATCTCTCTCATGGGCTATGTAAGAGGCACACAAATATTGGTTTAATCCCTAAATGAAAGGAAAAGGAGTGGGTGAAGGGAGGCTTCAAAAAATGGAGAGAAAATCATTATCACATTATGTTTGCCAACAATAATGAGCCTACCTTAAATATATGCATTTTAAGCACCTAGCCTCTACCACCCTCTATGTGCGAAAAATTGTTATTCAATCTGAAATACACTTAGGATAATAAATTGGAAAAGGAAAGGAAATTCCTAATACAAAATTTCATTATTGCCCATAATGTTAAAAAAACAATCTATTTGCATTCCTTCTTTCAAGTGGAAGTCATTTCTTATTCACCAACATTGCAATAGAATACTTTAAAAATGAGACACTATCTTCATTAACATGTAAAAATGTATTGCGTCTTTGCAATTTATATAATGATGATCTAAGATATTTTTTCTAAGAAAATATAGGTTAAGGAAATCGTTGGTGTAACTATCCAACAAATGATTACTCCATTGCATTGAAGTGCATATATGAAGTGATTTAATGAGAACAATTTCTTCCTTTGCAATGAGTACAAATGATTACTACATTGCATTGAAGTGTATATATGAAATGATTTGCAATGAATACAAATGATTACTACATTGCATTGAAGTGCATATATGAAGTGATTTAATAAGATCAATTTCTTCCTTTGCAATAAATTCAAGGAATAACTTTGAAGAAAAAATTTCTCCTTACCTTTTGGCGATCATCATGTGCCAATTTCATTTCATTTCTTATAGAAATAGATAAATAAACTTGACATAAATTCTTTACCTTGTGACAATCATCATGTGCCAATTTCATTTCTTATAGGAATGGATAAATAAACTTGACATAAATTCTTTATATTATATGAAATTGATTCTTTTGCAAAGTTTAATCAATGTTATTTAGTAAAAACTTTAACATGAACTAACTTATAAGAACATATTTTTCATTCATTAATTTTTATGGGATGCATAATAATTACAACTTGGAATGACATTGGCTCTAAACCCTTTTAATATGAAATATGGATATTGGAAATGCAAAACATTTAGAAAACACCAATGCAATGCACTTAGAAAACACCTTTGTTTTAGAATGACCCAATTGCAAATTAAACTTTAATTCAAAAGTTCAACTAAGCTTAATCGGTTTTTTGGAAATCAAATATAAATTAAATTGAACACCCGGATCCATGGCCAACTTTACTTTAGATTTAGTAGTGAATTATTAACCCTTAATCTTTTAACCATTATCCCTCCATTCATTGATATTGCATCCTCGATTCGATATTTAAATTTTAAAATATTCTGTTATTTTTTTTTTTAAACAAAATAAAAATAAAAAATAATATTATTAAATTAATTAGATAAAAAAATAAAAGTTGTTAACATGTGAACTAAGTTGTAAATAAAAAAAAAATTATGAGTATACAAATTCTACTTAAATATGAACACATAAAAAATAATTATGAGTATACAAATTCTACTTAAATATGAACACATAAGAAATAATTTATATTCTCTTTTATTTTGGGTTTGAGACACATAAGAAATAATTTATATTCTCTTTTATTTTGGGTTTCATGAATGTATGAAAATAAAAAAATTAAAAGAGAAATAAGATTATATAAATAAGAATAAATAGTGTACATTTTAAGTTTAAAATTCTTGATAAAATTAAGAAGATATAATGTTTAGTAGGAAACTTGTGACTTAGTAAGGATTGAGACATCTCAAGGCACATCGAGAAGGGGTATGGACCTCTATCCCAAGGGGAACCTACCCTTTTAGTCTTATCACAAGGGACCAACATGTCCACTTGAGAGAATTGAATCCGATTGAGAAGAATAACAAACATGCTACCCCACTACCTAAACTATAAACCCAGAAAAATCATAAAAATCACATTACCCATAAGATGACAACACAAATTTGAAACAATGAAAACCAATACAACAATAAAAAATATAACTATAAGATTTCAATCATCCCACAATGAGAAATAATGAATGAAATATAATGTGAATCAAGTTTAATACATTCGAATAATGTAGTGATTTTTTTAGTAAAAAAAGGTCATGACCCTATCCTCCACTTGATTTAGGCCTATCTACACATACCATTAGTTAGAAGCAAAAATATTACAATTAGCTACAAAGTAATAAATATAAAGAATAATATTATACCTCAAAGTTAAGATGATGCAGTTTCAAAAAAAAAAAATTATGAACCTTTTATCATCGGTAAAAGAATAAATTCATATTATTATAAAAAATGCAATTTAGAAGAAAAATAACTTTATAATTCAATTTTTTTACATATAACAACTACATTTTATATTTCTTTTATAATATCTAACTTTTATATTTCTTTTATGAAGAAACAACTTCCTAACTTTCTTTATAATATGTGTAGAAAATAACTTCTTATAATATCTTTGAAGAAGGTAAAAGAGATTAAACATTTTGGAAACTCTCTAACTATGATTTATGTTAATAATTTTAGAAGGTCGGAAGAGATAGTAACCACAAGCTAGGGTTTTGACAGTCACGACCATAGCATAGGACAACATGAGCACCAAGGGGGGTAAGGGTACCCCTCATACAAACAGGTAGTGGTAGACAGAGGGAAAGGGCCAAGGGACATATTTTTCAAGGCATCAATGATAGGCACCTTGAGTTCAGACCTAGAAAAAGGCCAGGAAAGGAACCGGGGAAAAAGTGAGTGCATGGAAGAGGAAGCCAGAGAAACCCAGAGTGAGATGCAAGACACAATGAAGACCAATCAGGCAGAAGGGCATAACCCGTGCAAACCCAAAACAACAATGATACCCAAGGTGATACTGAAGGATCCACAGACGCAACTCTACAGGGACCAGATGAAGGCGCATGCACTAATCTACAAGTTTATGGGCTTGGGGCCCACCGAAAGAATGATGCACAACTGGATCAAATATCAATGAAATCCAAATGGGGAAGTGGAGCTCCACCTAGGCTTGAAAGGATTCTTCACAATAGTATTTATAAACATGGAAGACATGGATAGAGTCTTTGAAGGAGGGCCATACTTCTATGCATCAGTAGGTCTGTACATGCGCCCATGGAAGGAAAACTTCTCCCTAGAAAAAGAGACCTTCAAAAAGGTGCTGGTCTGGATGAGATTCTATTCCCTACCTTTAGACTATTGGTTACCCTCTACTTTCAAAGCAATAGGAAACAAACTGGGGAAATATATAAAGACCACAAAAGCCACCCTGAGAGGGAGATATACATCTTACACAAGAATATGTATAGAGATGGATGTGTTCGGAACACTCCCATAAGCCATAAGCCTTGAATTCAGGGATGAGGAATAGATCCAAAACATCGATTACGAACAGATCCCTTTCAGATGGAGAAGATGTCATGAACATGGTCACCTGATCAGGGAATTCCCTCTTAATAAAAAATAGGAAGTGGAAAACCCCAAACCATAGCAGGATGAGGATGAGTTTGTAAAACCAAACCCTAGAAGCAGAGCCAACAAAAAGCAGAGTAAAGCTCCGACAGGAAGCAACCCAAAGGTCCAAAATAAAATGGAAGGACGGGATAGAACCAATAAAGAGGTAGAAGATGATAAGGATATAGAAAAATCTCAGGAAGTCAGAGAACAAACAACAAATGAGCCCCTCGATTGGCCAAGTAACCAGAAGGAACATGGAAGTTACGCAACCCCGATGGAGGGAGGAATCAGAGATGACAATACCCCCATGCAAGAATCAGAGGGAGATGTGGAAATGACCCCAAGCAAAGTAGGCATAGAAGATCTTGAACTCAGAGACCTTGTGGAAAGGGAAGGGATAGATCTAACGAACATACTGGAGCAATGGAAAAGACAGGGAGTAGACAGTGTACCAACAGATCAACTTGACCGCATCCAGTACTTGTTCCTCCTAAGTGAGGAATCCAAATCTAGAGGCCTAAAGCATACACACGGGGAGATTGGACACCTAGGAGTCAAAGCTAACGAGGGACAACCACAACTCTCAACCAAGCAGACGCAGAGGAAAAGAGGAAGGAAATCAAATTGTGTAGCCCTACGGGAGCTTGAAGCGCTACTGATAAACTCGGGTAAGATCAAGAAAATCTTTCCCAAATCCCCCCCACATGTTTAAATGAAGGTTATAACTTGGAATATAAGAGGCCTAAACAACCCAAGAAAGCAACGAATCCTTAGAAATAAACTAAAACAGGAACAACCAGATCTCTGTTTTATTCCAGAGACAAAGTGTAATACATATATAATGGAATCAATCAGTCAACAACAATGGTGCAAGTACAAGATGGTGGCTATTGGAGGCCACCAAATGGCAGGAGGCATCCTCACCCTATGGAACCCACAAGTACTAATCCTAATAGAAGCTGAAGCGACCAGACATACCCTTACAATCCACATGCAAATCATTGGGAACACATAAGTGATTTTATGCACTAATGTGTATGGGCCCCAAGTGTCAGAGGAAAGGAGAGGAATGATAAGAGACCTAGAAGATATTTAAAACCAATCCAACAACCTCCAATGGATCCTAGCAGGGGACTTCAACATCATCATGTCACTTGCAGAGAAAAAAGGAGGTACAAGAAGATTGGATAGAGATGCAGAGGAATTCTCAAAATTCATAGACACAGTGGAGATGGTAGATCTGAAAACTAATAGTGGCCAGTTCACCTGGAACAATAAATAGATGAACCAACATCAGGTAGCAACAAGACTCAACAGATTCCTAGTGTCAGAGTCAATCATTATGCAAGGGCTAACCTTAGATTGCAACATCCTTCCCTGGGGGGGATTTGATCACTGGCCAGTGCAACTGGAAGCAGGCTTCCAAACCACACCAAAGAACATACCTTTCAGATTTGAGAAATTCTGGATTGAACACCCGACATTTAAGGAAAGAATAAAATAGTGGTGGCATGAGGAGCAACCAGAGAAAGGGAAAAGGATGTTCAAACTCTATAAGAAACTAAAACACATCAAAAATAGGCTCAAGGAGTCGAACAAGGACACTTTTGGGAATATAAACCAAGAGGAGAATAACATTGAAGAAAAAATGAAAAATCTCCAGGAAATCTGCATTTCAGAGGGCTACACGGAGGAGCAGAAAAAGGAAGAGATCCACATGACCCAGGAATGGGAAGAGCGATGCCAACAAGAATAAAATATTTGGTGACAAAAGTCCCGAATCAGATGGCTAAAGGAAGGAGAATGGAACACCAAGTTTTTTCATAGAACAACCATGACCAGAAGAGCCCATAACAAAATCCTGAATATTAGGGACCAGGATGGAATAGAGATAGAGTCACATAAGAACATCGAAGAAACTTTGGTAAATCACTTCCACGAGATAGCCCAGGAACCCAACCAAGACAGAATGGAGGCCATACAAAGGATAATCCAACATATCCCTTGCTTGGTTAGCGAAGAACAAAATAACATCCCGGACAAGCCCATTGCGGAGGAGGAAATTGACCAAGCACTCCAGGAAATGCCCAATGGAAAATCCCCAGGCCCAGATGGTTTCACAGTGGAGTTCTTCAAAGCCTGCTGGGAAGTTGTCAAACATGACGTATCAAGGGTAGTGGAAGACTCTAGAAGGTCAACCTCCATTCTAAAAGCACTAAATGCTACAATGATTGCACTTATCCCCAAATAAAATGAAGCCGAAACCCCTGATCATTATAGACCTATAACGTTGTGCAGTGTGGTGTATAAGATAATATCCAAGGTTATAGCAAATAGATTGAAACCACTCCTACCCACACTAGTTTCACAAGAACAGGTAGGTTTCGTGGAAGGAAGACAAATAATGGATAATATCATCTATGCCCACGAACTTATCCACACCCTGAAGCTTCAGAAAAGAGGGGGAATGATAATACAACTGGACCTAGCAAAAGCTTATGAAATAAATTGTTGGCACTATATGGTCAAGACCCTGGAAGCCTTCGACTTCACCTAGCACTGGATCAGTTGGATAACCAACCTAGTATCCACAACAAGCTACTCGCTACTAGTAAATGGAGCCCCTGCCAAACCTTTCTGGCCCACAAGAGGCATAAGACAAGGAGACCTGCTGTACCCTTTCCTATTCATTCTAATGATGGAATGTCTCAGTCGAAGCATAAAAAGTGCAACAACAACAAGGGAAATAAAAGGTATCAAACCCTTCGAGAAATGTCCTACTTCCACACACCAACAATTCGTGGATGACACCTTACTTCATGGCATATCCATGGTCAAGGAAGCGAAAGCCTACAAACGAATCTTAGACGAGCTTGGGGAAGCCTTGGGGGCAGAGATAAACCAGTCCAAATCTATGATCTTCTTCTTTAATACCAACCATGCAATCCAAAGAAATTTGACCAACATCTTGGGCTTTGAATGCAAAGCACTCCCAACCAAGTACTTGGGAATTCCCCTGACAGAGAAAGCTTACAAACTGTCAACTTGGGAAGGAATAATAAAAAAGCTACAAGATCGAGTAAAAAATTGGATGTACAGATCCCTCAACCTAGCCGAAAGACTTATCCTCACCAAGTCGGGTTTCCAAGATATTCCAACCTTTATGATGTCTTTTTTCCCAACCCCTAAGGAGATACTACAAAAAATAAGAACCATACAAGGGTACTTCCTGTAGCGAGGAGCGGAAACAAGTAAAAAATGGGAATTGGTGGCTTGGGAGAAGGTTTGTAAAACAAAAAACAAAGGAGGCCTGGGGTTACACGACTCGCAAGTGACCAATGACACCTATGGGGAAAAAATCTGGTGGAGTTGAGTCAAAGAAACTACTATTCCATCGGTCAACCTGTGGAAGGCAAAGTATGCCCCAGACATATGCGACCGAGACAAAATCCGCTTCAGAGGCACTAGGGAAGGTTCTGCCATCTGGAACCTATCCTAGCCCAACAAGGCCTAGATCCAGACACACAACTTTTGGGAAGTAAGAAATAGTAGAATCGCCAGATTCTAGGAGGACGCCTGGCAACATGAACCTAGAATGGAAAAACAGGGCTGGGAGGAACTCCAACAGGAGATGATTGCGCAAGGAAAAACCAGAGTCTACCATTACTGGAAATAAGAAACAAATCACAACAAATGGAGAATCTAGAACACTCTCACCCCACAGAATAGAGACCAAACCGCAACAACAGTAAAAGAGGTGGAGGAGGAATTGGGGAGACAAAAAATAACAGTCACAGACGGAAATGACCAACTGATATGGGGGCACAACCATGACAGTGAATTTAATCTCAAAGAAGTCCGCCACTATATAGCGGACAGAGACCAAGAAGACTCGACACATCAATGGGATAAGCTCTGGAACAACCCCCATTGGCCAAAAATAAAAATCTTCCAGTGGCTAATACTCCACAACCGAATCTTAACATGGAAAAACCTAAGGAAGAGAGGATTCATAGGTCCTTCCAGATGTCACCTATGTGAAGAAAAGGAGGAAACAACGAACCATCTCCTGGATGAATGTACCTACACAACAAAATTTTGGGAC
The DNA here is from genome assembly GCA_000966675.3 of Picea glauca. Taxonomy (NCBI): domain Eukaryota; kingdom Viridiplantae; phylum Streptophyta; class Pinopsida; order Pinales; family Pinaceae; genus Picea; species Picea glauca. Next base: position 9,082 of record JZKD02S0175197.1, on the reverse strand, counting down.
TGGGCGACATGCGTCTTCCAACAGTCTAATAGTATTAAAGGTAATATATTCACAACTATAAACATTTGGAAAGAGAAATACAACGAAAACAAAGAGTTGAATCTCTTTTGGACCCTCATCCCCAAAATGATCATATGGGAAATATGGAAGGAAATGAACCGACGCATCTTCAAGAACCAAAGTTGGACGATAGAGAAGATCAAGGAATAATAATCTCCATGACAAGAGAAACGGTACAGAGTCGCAACTGCCGAACAAGAAGAGCACAACTCACAGACCAGGACCTCCGAATTCTAGAGTCTTTTCAATTGAAATATGGACGCAACCCCAATTAGATAAGACGACCACCACAACTACAAGTAGGTGAGTGCAACTGGAAACCGCCGCCAGAGGGCTCCCTCAAGTTGAGTTTCAACGGGGCGTTGAAAGGTAACCCGGGACAGGCAGGAATGGGAGGGGTAATCAGGGACAGTCAAGGAAAAATCATCCGGTTGTACACTGGGAGTCTGGGGAACTCAACCAACAACCTCGTGAAATTTGGAGCCCTAGAGACCAACCTCAAGATTCTACACTGGGAAGGGATGACCAACGCCATAGTGGAAGGAGATTCCACGCTGGTTATCAACATAGTAAGGAGACTCCAAAATGGTACCAAAGTGGGAAAAATTCAGAGGCACTAGCGCTTGGCTCATTCCATGCAAAAAATTCAGGAGCACTTGCAGATGGGGATCACAATGGAGTTGCGTTGGGTACGGAGGTTAGCAAATGGACTAGCAGACATAATCACTAATGAAGGGTTCGACAAGAAAGGACCAGAACTGGATTCCATATGGAGTAAAATCCCGAATGGTCAGTTTCGAACATATTGCATCCAACTAGCGGCAAAGGACTATGACGACAGCCGAAGTACCGATGATCACATCAAGGCTGGAGGTGCAGGAATAATTGAAGGGCACCTAGGATCCAGGCATAATCCGATAGGCCACCACTTAAACATGAGTTACAATGCAGATCCCGGTCACATGACAAGAGGAGGTACGACACCACGATCTTGTCACTAGAAAGAAGTACAGGGGTTGTCTGTGGGAGAGTAGAAAGGATAATCAACAGGGGACAAAGGATGAAGAACAAAAGGGTTGCCTGTGGGCAGGCATGGGTACACCTCACCCGTGCATAGATAAGGGGGGGGGGATGATTGACATACAACGTGCAAGGCAAAGGATTGGCGCAGGGATGACGATAGGGTTTTCAAGAGAACACACTCTGAAACAGTGAAAAAGGACCAAAAGGTACACCTTTACGGGAGACCTATGATTACCAGGATAAGCCCGCAGCTGGAGAAACTTTCTCTGGAACATTTTGATCTGTTTAAGATAGGAGGATGGTAGTTGTATACTACTGCAATTCTTTTAACTGGAAAAATCTACCTCACAGCCAAACCAATTCTTTTAACTGGAAAAATCTACCTCTCAGCCAAAGCAAAAACTAGTATAATGAAATGCCTTAACACTTAATAGTATATTTCATCACCAACTAACAACTGTTCTCCACCCTAGTATACTTCATCACCAACTACCAATTGTTCTACACCCTAAAAGATATATATTGCTGTATTGTAATTCTAAACAAAAATAAAAAATACCTCTACATCAACAATCTTCGCTGAACAAAACCTCTGTCGAACTGAAATATTGTATATATTTTTCTTGTTTTACTTGTTGTTGGCTGACTTCCAATGCATGCGAGGTAACGCAATAGTGCAAGTTACCCTAAACTTACGTCGATTTAGGTTTTTAATGGGACTCTCAGATATTCTTCACTTCCCTAGGTA
>JZKD02S0175186.1:12586-22992 GCA_000966675.3 Picea glauca | reverse complement strand
TTCTTTGATTCTTGCCACTAGCAGTTAATACTCTCCAAGAAGGTTTGGTGAGAGATCTAGAAAGCTTCAAACCAAAAATGGTGGGGCTTAGGAGCATCAGAAAGGATGAGATCCAGTGTAATCGACCATTGGTTAGAGCCAACAAAAGGAAGGATAGAGGAGTTAAGGTAAAGGCCCATTAGAGGAAGCGAATCTGATACCAAGAAACGGTCCAATCTTGAGGCCACCTGATGTGAGCCTTTGCGTTGGTTGTTCCAGGTATGGATTCCATTGGAAAAGGGGAAATTGATTGATTTTAGAGAGGGGATAAGCTCTTTGAAGTGCATGGAGGCGTACTCAAGATTTCTTATACCTCTGCATTTTTCCTCTAAGGAGGTGATAATATTAAAGTCTCCTCCTATGATCCAGTGATTGTCTCCTGTGATGGTTTTGAGGGCAAAAAGAGAGTTAAGAAAGAGATATTTGGTTGGGGCAGCGGGTGGGACATAAACATTAGTGAAAAAACCAGAGGAAGTGGTTCTAATGATGTTGAAGTGGAAATTCAGAGAGCAAGTTGTAGAAAAGAAGGAAGTTAGGGAGATTTCAGCAGGGTTTCAAAGGATGGCTAAGCCTCTCGCTGCATCTTGAGCATCAGTTGCTATAGATAGAGAATGTTTCCAAAATTTAGGGGATAGAGTGTTTATAAGATCACTGGGACATTTGGTTTCTTGAATAAGGACCAGAGAGGTTCGTTCATTTGAAATGTTTTTTTTAACATTTTATGTTTGGATTTTCCATTAAGACCTCTTATATTCCAAGAGAGTATTTTCATGGGAACATTGTGGGTTCAAAGGGAACAAATCTATCACCAAGGTGATTCTACTGAGTTGATCAACATTTATCCTAGTTCTTGTAGAAGTTGTTTGTTCGATTTTCTCCCTCTTTTATTCTCTTCCTTGTTTTGTTTAACTAGATCTTTTGAGGAGTGCATTTTAATGGCAAGTGTTGAGGAGGATGCATATGGCTTACCTTTTGCTTGAGATGCATGCCTCACTTTGCTTCTTACTAGGGCTTCTTTTACCAGCTGAATTTGTTGTTCTGGAATGGTCGTAGGGTTGTGTTGATGCCAAGCCACTGCTATTGATTGAAGATCAAGCTTGGTTAGCTCGGATTCCTCCCCATCCTTTGATTCCCTTTTATATTCTTCTTCATTTATCATTTCTATGTCTAGGTATTTAATTTCCTAATCCTTGGTTTCCATTAGTTTTATGCGCTTCACTTGTTCCTCATGTTATGCTTCCTTGCTTTGCGGCTCTTTCTAAGAGATAATATCTTCTTCTATTGGAGTGATGTCTGTAGAAGAGTCCTCTTGAGTGGATTGAAGTAGTTCAAATTGGTTGTTGGTTGTAGTATTGACTTCATTATTTATGCATGTAGCTTTTCTTGTGTTGCATCTTCTGGAGTTCACTACTTCAAATCCTTCCACAACCTTTGTAGTAGTGGCCTTAGCATTAGTTTGTTTCTATTGAGAGGGAAATCTATGAACATATGCCCATTCTCATGACATTTACTACATCTAAAAGGTATATGCTCTTAGTTTATGCACTACATCCATTCCTTGTCTTGATAGCGGAGACAAATGGAGTCCAACAACGCCTAGGAAACATTTATATAGGCACAAAATCTTACGCAGGAGGTATATTTACCTTTCTTTACAATTTCTAAAAATTTGACAAAGGAGCCTAGCGCATTTCCTATACCTTCGAGAATCTACTCTTCCTAGTGCTCATGTGGCAGGGAGTAAAGTCTAATCCAGACTGGGGATACAGTAAAGTCCTTCTTCTCTGCGAAAATTTTCTCCCTCCAAGAGCGAAGGAACAATCCAACTGAGTTGACAAAATAGGGGCCAAATTCGAAAACTTTGTCTCTGTCCTCTAGACTTGTGAACATTGTAGTGAAAATACCTTTAGAGCCGAGCTTGAGCTCAATCTCTCCCTTGGGATTCCAACGAGTTTGGATCTACTAGTCTAAGGTTTTTTCCGAGGGCCAGATTCCCATGAACTTGCCATTGACTGCATAGTCTTTCATTTTATGATGTACTGCCCAATTTTGTTTGAGGTGATTTCATATTTTGGAACTTTGTTAGATTTGGGGATGCATTTGTCATTTCTCTTTTGACTAGGTCCTTTTGGTTGCGTTGATTGATCTGTAGATATGACTTCTGTAGTTTTGTCTTTCCCTGCTCCTTCCGCCTCATTAGTTGCCTCTGACACACTATGTTTCCATGGATTTGTTGCCTTGTAATTGTGTATTTCTTGGTTTTTAGACTTTTTGGTTTGGTTTGGTCCTAGACTATTCTCCACTCTTCAATTGCGACCACAAATAGCCCCATTGTAGCAGGGAGCAAAGCTCCTTCTTGTAGCCATCGCCATCTTCAAGGTTGTAGAAATGGTGATTGTGAAAATCGTATGCCTAAACCCTAACAGACCCAATTTTCTCTTCCTGGGTCATCAATAATAGAATATTGTTATGCACATGCATATGCTTAACAAAATGCTTTTTACGTATATATGTATATTATAAATAAAAGTTAATTATACATCTTCAACATAGACATATAGTCCGCACAGATATAGCTTCCACACCTCCGCACAAGTATATCCCCGCACAATAACACTTAGTAAATAAAATACATAAAAAAACAATGTAGTTATTTTCCTAAGTGATTGAAATGGGCGTAAATAATAGAAATGATGGCTAAATTTTATAACATAGTATTTGATAATGATGTCTATTAGTTGGTGTAAAAATGTTTTTTTAATTTTTTTGATGTAGTCCTATACAAATAATTAAAATATTAATAATTATATATTAATTTAATAAAATTCAGTTATACATCTTCAAGACAACGAACACTTAGTAAATAAAATACACCCGTTTCGTACCCATACATCGGAACTTTGAGACTCGTACATGCACTTGTTATGCACCTGTACATGCACATGTTCAAACCATTTGCTACAACTGCATAATTAAATTGCTTATTAAATTCTCATACATACACTTGTTCCAACCATCCGCTACAGCTGCACAATTAAATTGCTTATTAAATTTCTATCACCAGCCCAACAAAAAGATCTTGTTTTGAAGGACCAATCAGAAGACGGGAAAAAGAATTGATTGCTCGCAACAAAGTTAAACTATGTAAAAATGCGAGAAATTTTTTGTCAACGCAAAATCAAAATCGTGGTCAATGCAATATCAATTGCTATAGTTCGGCCTATTTAGCACTTGGTTTATCTAATATATCTTCATCCCTCCCACATTTCACAAATGTGTATCCTCACAAAGAGCACATTTATTCTATTTTTCAAGAATTGTGCGAAGAAATCAAACAAGTCATTGCACTGCACTCCCGCACTTCCACACTCATAATACTTCAGATGCTTGCAAAATGCCATCTATTTGCAATCCATCGAACTCAGTGGAAGTTGCATTTTAATTGATTACCTATATATGTACATTTAGGATTCATCGTCATGCGGATCAAGAGAAGTTATTATAGTTGCTACTCGTTTTTAGTTCTATTCGACTCGTCTTTGCATACAAGTCATTGGAGTCGTGCATAGCAATATAATTTGTCTATTTTGATATCATGGGAGGGACACTGCTAACTTTTTTTCTTTGCAATGAGATGAAACAGATAGTGTGGAAAAGCAATCAACTATGACACTTATCTTATTACAAGTTCAACGATTTATGGTGCATTGGAACAATAGAAGAAAACGATTGGCCGAAGTCCAATGGAAAAGGAATTTAGAAACATAAATGTTGTCTTTAGAATGAACCGGGGAAAATGGTATTGAAGACTTGTATACCTTTGTCAAATTTTCAATCATTGAATTCAAGCGGCAAACTTGTGGACAATTTCTGCCATATCTAAATTTCAATCAAAACCTCTGCAATTCATTAAGTTTTGTGTTTGCTATTTAAATTCCATATGAGTATGGACATATGCCAAACAAGTAACTTGTCCTTTGCAATTTTGTGCAGCCAGTCGTAAACAATATGCTCGAGAATAAGAGTAATATATGACTTAATGCAACAATAAAACATGGTGTTTTTTATTGAAGTTTGATTACATTTGATTCTATTAAGGTCAATTACAATATTATTGTTACTGTTTATTTACGAAACATTTATCATGGACGCGGTAGAAATAGAAATAATATTCAGTCATGCCAACTTACTTAAATCAATAGAAACTACATTGATCATTCCATGCCAAGCCATAATCGATAAACAAGCATCAAAATGTCTAAGCTCATTTTTATGCAAAACCTTTATTACACGTTATATTCTTACTTGGACCATATCCAATTGTCAAAATCTTTATTCAAACAAACATGGCAATATACATATGCATATCAATATATGAAAGCAAAACATATGTAGTTCTGATTTCTTGTCCAACAATAGCGTGAAATTGTTTTTAGCAACAATTTCTGACACTGTCAACAAAGATGCATGTGGCATTTGCAAACAACATCAAACTTTCTAAAGATATCAAGGTTTCTTTACAAATTCCATAGCAACGACAATTTTAGAAGCATCAAATAGCAAGAGTTGTTCCAATTGCAATCTAGCTCTAGTAACAATATATCAATGTTGCAATGTAACATGACCAATAACATATAAACATCCAGTCCAATGTCCATTAAAATTTTGACATAATTGAATTGCAAAAAATGCAATGAACAACACTGCAATGCTAATCGTGTCTACTAAACACATTGGACTCAATGCAAATGCTATTGTTGGTATTCTATAACTATACAGACAATATGTATATACGATGTACATGTCATTACGCATCAATATAAAAAATAATAACTAGATTATAATTATGGTATATGTACAAAGAAATAAAAAATGAATAGATAGAACTCATCGCACATGCACGATGACATCGTCTTCCTTCAATCTCTATCCCACATGTAGTACGACACTGTCTTCATTTAATGTAAATTTGCCATGTACTTGAAAATCGCACAACATATAAACAATTTTGGGTTTCTTTTGCAAATATATTTCATATTGCATTTATGTCAAGACAGGAAGTAGTTCTTGCAATATAGGTACCTTGGTGGTGCATTGCACATTATTGTTGTCGATTGTAGGTATAACAATACTTAGGAAATGCTTATATGTACAAGAGCCTATTTGATTACATCTTACACAGTCAAACATTGCATTTTTTATCAAAGCAGATGCACCTGCAGGAGAGTTGCAAATTGCAAGACAGGTTCAAATGGAGTTGAATATGCATTTGTTGCTATCATTATACCTTTGACCTGTTTATACAGTACAAAGATTTGTAATTTAGGCTACATGTGTGTGTGTTTTCAAATAGTCTTATACATGAGATTTGTAGATAGAGTTGTCAATCTATGCTTACAACGTTTGTCGACCCAATTAGTTTTTTTAGATCTTCAGCTACTTTTGCTATGAGTTTTGTTATAAATGTCGAATGTGTTGTGCAGAACACCTTTTCTTGTACATCTCTCCTTTTGGTTATATTTTTAACTAGAAAAATGAGAAATTTCTCTGTTTTCAATTGTTATTCCAATGAAGCAAAGAAATGTCCATATGTCTCGAAGAGCTACAACTAATACATAAAAGATTGTAGTTGTCAGATAGCTTCACCTAAAATATACCATCATATAAACAATGAACAAGTAATAATGGAAAAACATACCGTTGCTTTGTCATCCTCTGTGTTTCCATATTTTATATGCAAATTGTACTGCGATCTGATTTTTCTAGCGAGGTTGACGACAACTCCAATAGTCCTGATTGGATACATGTCTGTATTACTTACAAATTGCTTGATTGTTGTGTCTGGTGTGAAATTGTATTCTTCAAAGGTTGGACACACTGTCTCGACAACAATTGATTCAAATATCAATATAACACGATAGCAATCACCACGGTCATAGCCACTTTTTGGTAGAATTTTGAAGTTTGTAATAGATATTCTAGCCCCTAGAACAACATATTGTTCATGTCTTTCAAAGAGGTGTGAAGGAACAATCAATGTAATTGTCATCATGCCATTTGCACCTATCATGTCAGCACACAAGATTTTACATGATCTATTCGCTTTATCCAAATATGTGTTGTAAACAACCATCACGTCTCCAATGAATACTTCCCTAGTTTTGTGATTGTTCAAGTTCTCCATTAAGACAATATTTGAAGTTGCAGAACTGCACCATGGAATAGCAATTGCAGAAAATAAGCAATATGAAAAACGCTTTCAATGTGTTTCTTGTCCAACTGCAAAATATACATTTTTATATACATACCTTTCCAATTGCTCCTGCTACGCCTGGATAGTTGCTTCACCTGTGCCTATCACACTTGACTCCCCGACATTGATTGCTTCAATTCTAGGTATACCTATTTCGCTTGAACATAACATAGAAATTTGCAATTTGCATAAGCACCTAACATTATTAGTTTGTCATGTTATCGCAACATGCAAATGAAAAATAGCTTATAGAAATTTACCTCTAACTCTGTTGTTGGGAGTATGTTTGTGATGCACCAATACTAATACTACCCTGGCTTGTCCAACTTCTCCTGCTTGTAACACCTAATACGTGAACGCAAACACATACAATATATTATATATTATCTTTACATTGACATATGGACCTCTTGTTTATTTTTATTTTTTTCGTAGGACAAATGTACATCAACTATGCAACACACAAGTGTACATTTCATACGATACAATACATAGCATTGCAAAAATTTTAATGACATGTACAAGATTACACTGCTAAAATGCCTACAAATCCAAAAGATTTTCCAAGTGTAACAGACTTTGTTATGAACATTGGCACATAACATTGTCCACTGCAACAAACTTATACTTTTCTGCTAGAAGATCTATATGCATTTGCACAACACTTTGAGCTAGATCTCGCAACTGAAATGCATCAACAATTAGCAATCAACACAACATAGATTGCATGATCCTATGGGACTCTAAAAGTAGTATAACATGGCAGAATGCATTTAGTCGATTGAGAAGCACACATAAAAAGCATAGCAGGATCCTAACAACCAGTACAAGATTTAACACTCTAGATCTTTGGCGTTGTTATATGGAGGAAAATTCCTCAAACACCCTGAAATTTGCCGATGTCGAACCTGACATATACAACCAATGCAAAGCACTGCACCTCCGTAGCCTGTTCACCTATATTTTCCGCCCTCGTGTTCTTCACATAAGTATATGGCTCCTGCAGTTTGGACTATTAATTCTACTTTCAACCATTGTGTGGATAATTCAAAGCACTCGTCACGAACCAGTTCCTCCCTTCTGCACTTTTGCATTTGCAATGGTTCCAGACTGGGAACTCTGACAACCATGTAATTTGCACGATGAAAGAGTCATTTATGGTAGTTTGATTTGCGAAAAACAAAGCCTAATCAAAACCAGTACGAAGTAAATGTTATGGTTGTCTATGAGCTTTTTAATGCTTTATATTGATCATTACCTGTAACAATATTGTTTTAGCAACAATTTAGAGAAGGTCCATGGAAAAATTCCCTTGCTAAACTTAAACAATATGACATGGACATTAACTTCGTGGAAGTTGCTAGATGACAAGTACTGTAAATTGATGATTGGTATTGAAGTTGTAGACATTTCCCATGTAAATGATGCACTAAATTAGGATATAACCATCTCTAAGAAAACTTGTCGTTAAAAGGCTCTTTACCTAGCCATTTACAAGAAAACTTGGCAGATTAACAGATTTTTAGATATTAGGTTACACGGGAAGTGATGGGCAGTACATAAGAGACTGGAAACAATGACACTCTCGCATAGGCGACACAAGGACTACAAAGCATTTCCCACTATCGAAGGGTCAAGCAATCTGATCCAGCAAGATCACACACGTACGACACACTCGGAAAATTATGACCCCACAATGGGCAAAGGCCACATGAGTATGGAAAATTGTTCACACTGCATACAACATTAAAGAAACCTAGATCTAAATTGCAACATATTAGTACAGGAGCACTAATCCAGAATAGGAGCGGAACGAACTGATTAACAAACTGAATACAATAAACACAAAGATAGGAAAAATAACACAAATATCTAGTGAACAATATCTTCTATTAAGGAGCGGAACAAATTGATTAACAGACTGAATACAATAAACACAGAGATAGGAAGAATAACACAAATATCTAGTGAACAATATCTTATATTAAATAATGAAATAGGTTGAAACTGTAAAACTGCAGAACTGAAACTTGCTCGAATGGTGGTAGCTATCTCTGAGAAGAGATGTGGCTGCTACGTGCATCTGTCTCAGCATAATAGATTACAATGAGGCTCCAGATGCCCTTTTCATATTACTCGTGAATGCCAAAACCCTACACATCCAAAAACCTAACCCTACAAGGTGAAACCCCAAAAGTTATGTGGGCCCTATGGGTAAGTTGGTGTAATTTGGTACCTCAACTTCCTATGGTCATAAATTTTGAATACGACCTTCGTTTTAGGCATGTGATAGCCCGTTGGAAAGGTCTTTCAGAGAACTACATATTTCACCATTGAAATCTAACTCCGTCTACAGTCTAACTGTGGCGTGTCAAAAAAAAAATGTTTAGGGCCCCAAAATAGTCCTCGAAGTATAACAAGATGTGCTGACATGAAAACATACAAAATAAGCCAGTTGGATTAGGCGAGAGGCCACCTGTATCCACCTGGAGAATGTGTGGGGCTTCAGACAGCCCCAAAAGTGTAGAACTCACAATTATAAAGCAGTACAAAAGGACGTGATGAAAAAAAACAGACACGCAGAACCAGTTGGAATAGGTGGGTGGCCACCAATATCCACCTGGATCAATCCTCCCCCCTTAGGAAGCAATGGTCTCCATTGCATTGAGTTCCCCCATAAGGTGATGAAACTTTTTTTGGATTTGGCCCTGGGTGAGCCACTTTCCTTGGTGTAGGAGTTGCCCTGCCTTGACAACCCGATAAAGCTGGATTCGCTGCTGGCGAGTGCCCTTGACCTGTGTCTCCACGATCGGATCGTTGGATGATATTTCCATGTAGTCAAGGTTGAGCTCTCTTGGTGTCAATTGTTCAATGATCTTAGAGGTGTCCAATAACGATGCAAAATATGGCCGAAGGAGGTCCACATTGAATACTAGATGCAAACAAAGGAAGGGTGGAGTGTTGAGTTCAAAAGCATTGCTACCCACAGCCTTGGTGATAGTGTAAGGCCCATAGCGAAGTGGGTGAAGCTTCAGATGGGGCCCGATGAGACGCTCCTTCTGCAAATGTAACCAGACTTTGTCGCCAACCTAAAACTGGTGTGGTACCTTATGTTGATCATGGCGCTGCTTGAACTTAGCATTGGCTTTCTGCAAAATCTCTTGGACATGTTGATGGATGTGTTGAATCTACTCAATGAATCTTGTAGCTTTGGTGATCGCAGACTGATCAGGGGAAGATTTTGTCTGTGTGGTGGCAAGAGGAAATGCAATATCAATGGGTCCCAAGGGTTGGAATCCTAGACCCACCTGAAATGGGCTATGGTCGGTGGAACTATGGAGACCCCTGTTGTAACTGTGTTGGACATATGGGAGACTCTCGTCCCATGTACGGGGATGATTAGAATTGTACATGTGTAGGATGTGCATAGTCATCCAATTGACGACCTCGGTTTGGCCATCGGTTTGGGGGTGGAAAGCAGTGGATTTTGTGAGCTTGGTGTCCAACAGAGACTAGAGACTCGACCTGTTGTCGCCCTTATGCACACTTGCAAACGTGAGCTAAGTCCGGCTCACTTAGTGTGCCCTCGGAGACACAATGTCTAAGCTCCTGCCCACACTGTCACCTTGACATGAGCTTCTTCCGTCTAGGCTTACTTCTAGGGAAGCCAAGGGGGGTTGTCCCTAAGTTACTAAGTTGGTTTTAATTACAGTTCTAGGAGTTAGTTTTAATTGTTTACAGGCTAAGGGGAAAACTAGCCTATATGACACGCAGCAATGCAAGTTTAATCTAAGTCTAAATCTATATGCAAAGTCAGCCCTTTCCCTAAGTCAACTAAGGACTAGTGCCTAAGGTTGGGCAATGGGGTCAACTATGTTTATGGGTGGTTCGTTACAACAAGTTTACAATTAAATCAAAAGCAAACTACCCAATCCCCATAATAAGAATTACTTACAAGATTTACAATGTTACAACAAATATGAGAGATACAAAAATATGCAATGAATACAAGATATACAAGAGATATACAAATCACACCCTAGGGCCAAGCATGCCCCAAATGGCTTTTATTCCACTTGGACTGCCTTCACTGGCATCTACTCACTCAAGCACT
>JZKD02S0175153.1:0-22993 GCA_000966675.3 Picea glauca | reverse complement strand
CTTGCTACGTGGCACAATCTGAATGGTGTCGCATGGTACAAGGCCTCGAGAAAAAACCGCTTTGCCTCCCATGCGACAATCGTTCATGGTATTGTCTATACCACCCTACGCATGTGGCTCCCACGTCACCTATTGGGCCCGTCACACACACTGTATACCATGCCACCGTGTCACCAACTTTCACCATGGACCTTCCATCATGGAAGTCCATGCCACATCTACCACATCACCTCCACTTCAGCACCACATCACCACCATGTATGGAAAAATACTCAAATTTTCCCAATTTTCAAATTTTTCCAGAATTGCATAATTCCAAAAATTTTGCCCGAGCCCCCATGAAGCTTCAAAATTAAGCTTGTTGGGACCAATTTCGGCCCTGTAAACAACCAATTACATCCGTGCATGACTGGTTGACATTTATGGGCACGAATTTCATTCAAATTCGCTTAGAAATTGGGGATTTTTACCCAATTTCACCATCGTTGCCTCGTAGCTCCAAAATATGGCCAATTACAAGCCCTAAATTGCTCAAAATGAGATTAAAATTAGGGATTTTTAATCCCTGGGCTCAATTCCTTCAAATTCCTCATGAATTTCTCCCAATTCCACAGGAGTAATTTTGAAAAACATGTTATCAAACATCCTCCGAGACTTAATTTCTGCAAATTCAGCTTCTACATGCTGACGAATGGCCCCATGCAGGCTTAGTATTGAACCTGCGGCTCTGTCTTTGTCCCATGTAGGTTTAATGTTTGAACCTAGGGATTTGTTACCACAATGTAACGTCCCCATCCCCAAGTTGAGCCACGCCACACAAACATTCTTTTCTCTAATACCATTTTAATTAACAATATGCCCTGCATATGAATACAATTATACAGTCCTAACAGTATACCATTCATGCATAAATATGTACAATTAAAACATGCATAATTAACATAAACATATATACAATAATTGGCACATAAATACATATAAAAGAGTACTTATCTTTTAATGGTAAATCACCAACCGCATGTAGACCTCAATTGTTCCTCCCAACCATAGACTCTGTTGTTCATATACTCTTAACAACAGGTCACCCCCAAGCTAGGGCTATGACTCCACCAGGGAAAAGGCTCCTCAACCAAACTAAGGTCTAACAACATCTCAACAAAGACATGCTCATGTGCCAACTCCAACAATAGTTCCCATATCACAACCTCTCATTCCCCACAACCTGTCCCACCTTAGGAAGTGTACCCCTTCTCTGCTCAACAGTCCTTCGGTTGTCCCACTTCTCTTCCAGGGCTTCAACAACATGCCGATCAAGCAGTCTTAGAGCTCTATATCACCTGGAACACAAGGTTGCTCAAGGAGCCCAACACCCACTATCCTAGCACACAAGGAATCCAATCCCAACAATTCTCTCACCCAGAGAGATTGCTCCATAGGCTTGACAACTTGCTTCTTCAACCCAAACCACCAAGGATTTACAAGGTAACCAAATTTAGCTTACACTCCAACAAAGGTACAGATGATGGATGGAATGAGTGATGAAAAACATGCTATAATGAATGGCAAAAAATGGGAATTCTACTAAATTCCCCACATTATATATGTGTGTGCCCTTTTTGACACTTAGCACTCAAGGAACTCACTTGTTACCCACTTGTAATTCGTTCCCTTCACTTGGGAACTTAGGATAACATAATAATATAAATACTTAGGACTTAGGAATAATATTATTTTATTCCTTGGCTTAAGTCCCTTTGACTTAGTGCCTCTTCGTCAAGCCCTTAGCCCCCTTTCCCTCTCGTGGAGTCCTATCCCCCCACAATCTTTCGTCTGACTTGGTCTACAACAATAATTTATTTTATTAATAATATGAGTGATTACATATTATGATGATAGGCTCGTTAGCCTTTTAGCATCTAGGCTCTCTGGCCTAATAATCACACATGCACTCTGGCCTCAAAACATGTTGGCTCACTAGCCTATAAAGCATATGTACATTACAAACAGGGTTCATCCTCAGGGTATTACGTTTCCCTCCCCCTTATTTATACACTATCCTCAGTGCATTATATACACATGTACAAACAAAAATCTTTGACCATCTCCAAAAGATGTAGGTACTCCTTTTGCATGGCATCCTCATACTCCCAGGTTGCATCTTCAGGAGTGTAACAGGTCCATTGGACCTCACTCGCTCCATGCCATTGTCATTGAAGCTTATTTCCTTCTGGTACTCTTCTTTCCAAGTGTCAACTTCTTGTCTTCATTCTTCAGTTGTAAGGCTTTTCCCTTTATTTCACAGAGTTACCTCAGGCAAGAATTTCAGCTCATTGTTCTTTTTGACACCCTCATGATTCTAGCCATATGCCTTTTTGATTTGCCTCTTCCTTTTCACACTCACCCTTCCAGGATCATGCATCCCTTCACTGTTACATAGTCCTTCGACGATCCATCTTGTCAAGGCTTTCACACAGAAGGAGAGCACCAACTCATTACCAGACCCCCACTAAGGATCTGCACTTTGTGGCAGTCATAAGGCTCTAGTGTCCAAATAATAACCTTTCTTCCTAAACTTTCCAGCTTCAATAGCCATCATCTTTTCTGTAGCACATACATACAGTCATTATGAGATAATATCATAGCAATTTCACTTAGAAAATCAAATTGTTTTTATAAGGAAATTAAAATTTTTCCAAGTATGAGATTCCATCTCATAATTTCTTGGTTGTTGTAGCAACAAGCATTAATCTTTCTTATGGCCTATAACATTGCCATGCTTGAGACCACTTTTTCCTACAATACTCCCAGCTAACATTCAGTCAAATAGATTGTCAGTATCACATGCATAATATATTTTTATTGTAATATTTACAAAATCTCACAAAGTGATCTCATAATTGTTTACACTTAACAATTCAATCACTTCTATCAATCCATTTATTAATTGCAATGAAATTATCATAATATTGAGCATTAGTTAATATATAGATAGATATATGTATGTGCACACACCAATGTAAATATTTCTTAACTCAGAACATGTTAAGCATACAGAGATTTCAATCTCAATTTCTTTTTTATTCCTTTCAATACTTAATAGAATCAAAGTTAAGATGGATTTACATTGGTTTTAAGAAAGACAAAAAATGTTCAAAAGATCTTAACAAAGCGTTGAAAAACTTGAATAAATGCCAATAAATTATTTTCATAATATTTAAATCTAAGAAAAAAATGATGACAACATTCATGTTGAATTTTAGTTTGTTGAAACTTATATTACTTGATCAATCTTCTCAAAGTTCTATGGCCACAAGCAATATGTCATGACATGTCCAAAGTTTGAAAGGACAAGGTAACCACTATGGTGTTGACAATGTGGAGGATTTGGAATTGAGGGTTTTTTATCCAGGTGGGCATCAGTGGACACCCACCTATTCCACTGGCTCAAAGAATAGTTTTCCATTTTGCCAGTTTTTTTACAAGTTTTTGGGCCCCAAACTTCCAGGGTTGTTTTGAGTCCCTAAATGATGGTTTTTTGGCTCGACAATTCCTAACATATAGGAAAAAGTAGATGCTAGGCCAAAGATAATGTGTACTCCTCGGCTAGACCTTTCCAATGGTGTATCGAGTGCCCCAAACGAAGATCGTATGCAAAAGTTACACCCTTGGGAAGTTGATGTATCAACTACCCCCATTGGGGCCCACAAACCTTTTGGCGTTTCATCTCCTAGGGTTAGGGTTTTGGATGTTTAGGGTTTTCTCATTTGTGTTTTATGTTAAAAAGTCCTTTGGACCCTCATTGTACTAATCTTCTTGTGAATGAGTGTAGTTGATCAAAAAATCCTTAGATGTAAAATTAGTTCTTAAGTATATATAAACATTTGATCATATTTGGGAAATGAAGATCGTCTTTGACTATTTGAAAATAACATGTGAATGACTTACTTATCCATAAACTTCAATAACAGTGATGAATAACTTATGGAAATAAAATGCTGAAATGAAGTAAAGTAAGATCAACAACAATTCAAATGGCACATAAACATTTTGTTAACGGAGTTCACCCATCTCGGGCTATGTCTTTGGGTCCTTTTTCAAACAGTGAGACCTCTGTTTAATGCTCAAATGCCAAAATTACAATGAATGGGCTTACAAATACCAAGTTTTTGAAGACACCCTTTAATTTGTTGCTCAATCCTAGAAACAAAGGTCATTACTGAATTCCTCACGAAATTATGGGAAAAATGAGTATAAACTCGACTATGTTCTGAATAGGTGCTCAAAGACCCCTTTTTACACCTATAACGAGACTATGTGTCTCATACATGACAAATTGAACTAAGACTTTTCATACATAGCACTTTTACTCAAAACCGACAACACCATTAGTTTCCCCTCGAAATTATGAGAAAAATGAGTACAAACACTCTATACTTCCCTCAAAGAACTCAATAACACGCAAAACGAGGCAAGCCAAAATATGAATACATCTTGCATGCAAAATGAGACAAAAATATTCTCTTGGCACAAAATTCTATGTTGGGCCCTCTTGACACAAATCCCAATGTACTGTAATATGTTTGGAGCAAAGTTTATATAGGCGTGGGCGGCCTAACCGAGCCCATTTATTCTCGGGTTGTATTGTTTAAACTTAAACATATTATTTATTGTTTGTTATAACAAGCAAATCTTGTGGCACATTGGTAGAAGGTTATGGTTAAGACCAAGGAATATTCTTTGGAATATTAGAATATTCCTCCGAAGGTCATGGGTTCTATTCCATTCGACCCCAACAAGTTTTGTATTCCCTTATCCATTATTGGCCAATCAGATAGTGCCACATGTCAGTCTCTTATTAGTCCAAGTGTCATGTTGTCATTGGTCCACCTATCTACCGCGTCACTATATAGATCTACCACCTCAACATCCAATCACCTACCACATCATCCATATGGATGACACATGACACATTTTTATTGGTCCACATGGGCCCCCAAAAATGCCATTTTCAGGTGACACGTGGCATCCTATCATGTTGCCATGTCACCATGATGATGTCAGCATCACATCATCCTGTAAGTTGTACGATCTGTATGGACATGCCACATGGCACCCCTGCTTTGACCAAACTTTAACTGACCATAACTTCTTCATACAAACTCCATTTGAGGCGATTTTTGTGCCATTGGAAAGCTATCGCCAAGATCTACGCAATGAAGTCAATTTCAAGAGAATATGAGAAAATAAAATTTTGAGCATTTTTGGATCCTCCTGGATCTCTTTGAGCATTCTAGATCCTCCTAGATCACACCTCCCCACTGAATAAATATTGTACCTCCAAAAGTATGGATCATTTGGAAATGAAGTGAGGATACTTTTGCCTCACTTGTCCAGTATCATCCATCTTTTCTTCTTGGATACCGAGCACCTGACTCATCACAACCATAATGAAGACTGAAACAACACTCCTAACCAAGTTAACCATTCCCTTAAATTCACAAACTCTGCCATTCATGATTGCAGCTACTAAACATACTCCGTTGATTAGTAAAAGATTGAACAACAAAATTGAATATACAGATGCGAAAGAGAATGAACCATCAACATATTTTCCCTTCTTAACATGGACACCATCAATCAAAGGACCTGTTTTACTTTCAACCGTAGGTTCTAAACCTATATCTTGGATACTAGCATTAACTAGCATTTTCACGTGCCTTGTATTGACAACTGCCAAATTAGTCTTCATCGGATGAGGTCTCACAATGAACTCAATCCCATCCTTGAAAAGATGATACTTGTTTTGTTCCTTGTAGAAAATGGCTTTCCTGTCATACAAGTATGGACTTCCCAAAACCATCCCACAAATGTCAAGTGGAACCACGCCTAACTCTACCTCATTAATGAAACTAGACGTGATCACAAACTGTAACTTGCATTGCTTAGTTACCTCTACCCGAGCATTATCACAAATCCATCCCAAAGGATACAGTCTCAGATGAGGCCTAGTTTCCAATCCCAAATTCTGAACAACTTGCTTTGAAATAAGATTCAATTGTGATCCAATATCAACAAGTGTATCAATCTTAGTGTGCTTTGAGATAACTCGTAAATGAAACATGTCATTTATTTTCCTTCCATCAATTCACATTAGCCATGTGAATTGAAACTTGCAACAAAATATTTACCTTTGATTCCCATAGTTGTAACCTTAGTTTCACTCAGAATCTGGTCCAAGATCATGAACTACGGTCGTGGTCTTCTTATTACCCTTCTTATGTTGAGCCCATTTTGGTTTCAATTATGGACGCAACTTCCAACAATGCTTCTCATCATGTCCTTTCTTCTCACAATGAGAACATGTAGGCTTCTTCTCTTAATCCCTCTTTATTGTAGTCATCTTCTTACTCTTCCCTTTTTCCTTTGACCGCTCCTTGAATTCATGTGGCTTTTCTGACACATCCTCAACAACATGTTTTCCTTTGTTGGCTTCAAGATGAGTAGCTTGTACTGATACTTCATCAATATTAGTAGGATTAAACACCAATATAGTATGGAGAAGATATGAGTGAATACCACCAATATAATTTAGAAGAGTATCATGAGTATGTAATGGAATTCTGAAAGACAATGCTTTCCTCTTAAATTTTTGTGTATAAGCTTGAACATTTTTCCCTTTTCTTTGCCTTAGATGTTGCCAAGCAATCATTGATGTTTGCATATATGCTAATGGATAAAATTTCTTTCTTAATGCAACAGTGAAGTCAATCCAGGAAGAAATGAGTTTACCATGTTGAATAAGATCAACTTGTGTCTGACTCTCCCACCATATCAAAGTTGTGTTGCTCATGCAAAGAGTAGCCAATTGTATCTTTGAATTGTCTTGTGTGATTTTATGTACCTTGCAATATACTTCAATATGTTTGACCCAATTATGCAACTTCTATGCATTCAACTCTCCATCATAAATAGGCAAAACAAACTTTACATCTAGCTTTAACAAAGGCAAATCATGAGAACAAGAAGACTTGTTAGAATGTTTTTTCCTCTTATGAGAAGAATGTTCATTTTCATCAGAAGATGATGATGACGATGACGACGACGATGATGATGCTAATGGGGACAAAGGAGTATCTGGAGGTTCTTCACCTTCTCCTTCTCCTTTAACTGCTTCAGTCTTTACCGATGTACTTTCTCCCTTGGCTTTCTTTCGATCCTTGTACATTTCTTCTTTAGGGTCGTAAGGACCTAACCTTCTTGGTGAAGCCATCTCTCCTCTTCGAGTGAAGCTCCTTGAACCAATTTTAGGATTATAACCTACAAGCTTGCCTTCACCTCACTTATATTTGGACCTCCTAAGCATTCACATGCAAATACAAATCAAAACTAGCTATGATACCAACTTGATCCGAAAATCCTTAGATGTAAAATTAGTTCTTCAGTATATATAAACATCCAATCAGATTTAGAAAATGAAGATCGTCTTTGACTATTTGTGTTGCATAGTTGGTTGTCATTGATGTCAACCCTTGGAGAGTGATCTTGTAGATTGACGTCAACCCTTAGAGATTGATGTCAACCCTTGGAGAAGTCCGATAGCGAATTCTGGTAGCACAAAGGCATGGGTAAGGGACCCGAGTTTGTTTGAGGTATAAAGGAATGAATATAAGTGAATATGCAGGTAAGACTACTCTAGGTGGATAGTACATGTTGTGTCATTTCCAATGATATGTGGTACGTCACGTAGTTCCTCACGGTTGAGGAGATATGGTTTAGTGAAGTTGGAGAACCCTCATGAGTTATCTAGAAGCTCGTAGAAGGTCAAAGAAGTCAATTATTCTATAAGCTCCTAGAAGAAGTTTACTAGTCAAAGTGATTGTAACTATGAGTTAATCATGGGTAAAGTTGTTGCAATAAGAAAATAATTAAAAATAAATTAGTTGCAACAAGAAGTGGTAAAGTAGTTGTAATAAAAAGGTTGAATAGTCAAAGTGGTTTGGACATAAATTAATTATGGGTAAAGTGGTTGCAAAGATAAATTATTTAAATAATAAAGTGGTCAAAGTGGTTGCAAAGAGAAATTATTTAAATAATAAAGTGGTTGCAACAAGAAAGTAGTTAAGGGTAAAGAAGTTATGATTTGATTAATTAAGGAATTGTTAGTTGCAACAAGAAAGTGGTTAGCCCTAAAAGGTGGAGAAAGGGTTAAAATAGTTACAAAGAAACTTCTGGAGGAAGGCACCTGGACAGTATAAATAATAGAGAAAGAGACTCCTATTAGAACCTACCTACCTATTGAACATTACTGAATATCCATTTTGTGAAAGGTTATTTGCAGCTATACATTGACAAATCTAAGAAAGCGTAGGTTTGAGGCAGCGAAGGTATGAAGGAACAAAAGTTTTGTAGTTGCAGAGGAAGTGAATGAACCAGGGTTTTAGAGGTTATCCGTGAGCTGTAGAAGCAGAGGGTTGTACATCCGCGGAACACAGGCATAGAGAAGCACAGACACATGTGAGTTGTAGAAAGGGAAAGCACGAATATGTAGAAAGGGAAAATAGAAGATGCTTGTTCTAGGTTGCAGAATCCGAGGAGAGACTGCAGGTATGTTTATCAAAGATCATATACAACAGGGTTACTACAAAGATACAGATTTGGTTTGGCTTTTCAGTTGATGTGACATGTTGAGAGGTACATGTTGGTACATATTTTTGGTACATGTGGTTTGGTACATGTTGATACAGGTTGCTGGTACAAGTTGACATGACAGGTTTTACATGACAGTTTGATAGAAACAAAGATAGTGACAGTGAAACTGGGTGATTTTGTGGTAGTCTGTGAGTTGCAGTGAGGATAGGTGCGGACATCCGTGAGTTGTAGTTAAGAAGGGCGTGGATACCCGTGTGTTGTAGAGTAGGCAGGTCGTAGATCTGTAGGAAAGATTTGAAGAAGGTTGGTACAGGTTGTGATAGAGTGTTGGTACAGGTTGATAGTGTAGATTTTAACCTTGTACAATATTTACTGCAAACAAATTTTTAGTAAAAGAACAGAAAATATACAATGGCAAATACAAACATTACACAGAGATTTTTCCCTTGGAAACCCAAACCTGGAAAACCAACATATTCTATATTCATTCATTGTATTACATTGTTTACAATACAATATACATTTAGGAGCCAGTGACATTCAAAACCCTAACCCAATGACCCGGATTAGTCAACAACCCTAATTCCTTAACTAGAAACAGAAAACCATCGACAAAGAAACCATGTGCCAAAAAACCACCTAAATATGTGACACGTTTCTCGAGCCAGAAAAATTTTCCCAAGGCAAAAAAATGCGACACGTTTCTCGAGGCAAGAAAAATTTCCTCAAACCCCCCTACGTGCCCGATGCAATGCAGACACTACTATTCTTGCAAAGAATATAACACATACCCAACATTCTCCCACTTTTTGTTTTCTTTGCATACAGGGGGTTACAGGGTTACATAGTCAACAATCCAGGGCAATAATGCCTATGGATCTTCTACACCAAGAGAAATTCTCAGTGCTCACAAATTTTGTTAATGAATCTGCAACATTCTTCAAAGTGTCCACTTTCACCCGCAATACTTTCTTTTCTTCAATCATGTCTCTCACAAAGTGATATTGAATATCAATATGCTTTGTCTTTGAATGATAAGTCGGGTTCTTCGCCAGAAAATTTGCATTATGACTATCACAATCTATCCTTACAGCTTGTTGTACCAACCCAATACCTTAACACAATCTTTGTAACCATACTGCTTCCTTACTTGCATGAGTGGATGCCATGTATTCAACTTCTATAGTTGAAAGTGCCACTACAACCTGTCTTTTGCTCATCCAACTTATTACTCCTCCAAACAGGTTAAACACGTACCCACTTGTAGATCTTTTACGATCCAGATCTCCAGCCCAGTCTGCATCCACAAAGCCATGCATATCCACCACTCTGTCCAATCCCAGTCTTCCTTCCTAGCACAATCCATAACTAGAAGTGCCATGCAAATACCTGAAAACCCTTTTTACTGCTTTCCAATGCTCCTTCCCTAGTTTGACATATACCTGCTCAAAACTNCTTGCTACGTGGCACAATCTGAATGGTGTCGCATGGTACAAGGCCTCGAGAAAAAACCGCTTTGCCTCCCATGCGACAATCGTTCATGGTATTGTCTATACCACCCTACGCATGTGGCTCCCACGTCACCTATTGGGCCCGTCACACACACTGTATACCATGCCACCGTGTCACCAACTTTCACCATGGACCTTCCATCATGGAAGTCCATGCCACATCTACCACATCACCTCCACTTCAGCACCACATCACCACCATGTATGGAAAAATACTCAAATTTTCCCAATTTTCAAATTTTTCCAGAATTGCATAATTCCAAAAATTTTGCCCGAGCCCCCATGAAGCTTCAAAATTAAGCTTGTTGGGACCAATTTCGGCCCTGTAAACAACCAATTACATCCGTGCATGACTGGTTGACATTTATGGGCACGAATTTCATTCAAATTCGCTTAGAAATTGGGGATTTTTACCCAATTTCACCATCGTTGCCTCGTAGCTCCAAAATATGGCCAATTACAAGCCCTAAATTGCTCAAAATGAGATTAAAATTAGGGATTTTTAATCCCTGGGCTCAATTCCTTCAAATTCCTCATGAATTTCTCCCAATTCCACAGGAGTAATTTTGAAAAACATGTTATCAAACATCCTCCGAGACTTAATTTCTGCAAATTCAGCTTCTACATGCTGACGAATGGCCCCATGCAGGCTTAGTATTGAACCTGCGGCTCTGTCTTTGTCCCATGTAGGTTTAATGTTTGAACCTAGGGATTTGTTACCACAATGTAACGTCCCCATCCCCAAGTTGAGCCACGCCACACAAACATTCTTTTCTCTAATACCATTTTAATTAACAATATGCCCTGCATATGAATACAATTATACAGTCCTAACAGTATACCATTCATGCATAAATATGTACAATTAAAACATGCATAATTAACATAAACATATATACAATAATTGGCACATAAATACATATAAAAGAGTACTTATCTTTTAATGGTAAATCACCAACCGCATGTAGACCTCAATTGTTCCTCCCAACCATAGACTCTGTTGTTCATATACTCTTAACAACAGGTCACCCCCAAGCTAGGGCTATGACTCCACCAGGGAAAAGGCTCCTCAACCAAACTAAGGTCTAACAACATCTCAACAAAGACATGCTCATGTGCCAACTCCAACAATAGTTCCCATATCACAACCTCTCATTCCCCACAACCTGTCCCACCTTAGGAAGTGTACCCCTTCTCTGCTCAACAGTCCTTCGGTTGTCCCACTTCTCTTCCAGGGCTTCAACAACATGCCGATCAAGCAGTCTTAGAGCTCTATATCACCTGGAACACAAGGTTGCTCAAGGAGCCCAACACCCACTATCCTAGCACACAAGGAATCCAATCCCAACAATTCTCTCACCCAGAGAGATTGCTCCATAGGCTTGACAACTTGCTTCTTCAACCCAAACCACCAAGGATTTACAAGGTAACCAAATTTAGCTTACACTCCAACAAAGGTACAGATGATGGATGGAATGAGTGATGAAAAACATGCTATAATGAATGGCAAAAAATGGGAATTCTACTAAATTCCCCACATTATATATGTGTGTGCCCTTTTTGACACTTAGCACTCAAGGAACTCACTTGTTACCCACTTGTAATTCGTTCCCTTCACTTGGGAACTTAGGATAACATAATAATATAAATACTTAGGACTTAGGAATAATATTATTTTATTCCTTGGCTTAAGTCCCTTTGACTTAGTGCCTCTTCGTCAAGCCCTTAGCCCCCTTTCCCTCTCGTGGAGTCCTATCCCCCCACAATCTTTCGTCTGACTTGGTCTACAACAATAATTTATTTTATTAATAATATGAGTGATTACATATTATGATGATAGGCTCGTTAGCCTTTTAGCATCTAGGCTCTCTGGCCTAATAATCACACATGCACTCTGGCCTCAAAACATGTTGGCTCACTAGCCTATAAAGCATATGTACATTACAAACAGGGTTCATCCTCAGGGTATTACGTTTCCCTCCCCCTTATTTATACACTATCCTCAGTGCATTATATACACATGTACAAACAAAAATCTTTGACCATCTCCAAAAGATGTAGGTACTCCTTTTGCATGGCATCCTCATACTCCCAGGTTGCATCTTCAGGAGTGTAACAGGTCCATTGGACCTCACTCGCTCCATGCCATTGTCATTGAAGCTTATTTCCTTCTGGTACTCTTCTTTCCAAGTGTCAACTTCTTGTCTTCATTCTTCAGTTGTAAGGCTTTTCCCTTTATTTCACAGAGTTACCTCAGGCAAGAATTTCAGCTCATTGTTCTTTTTGACACCCTCATGATTCTAGCCATATGCCTTTTTGATTTGCCTCTTCCTTTTCACACTCACCCTTCCAGGATCATGCATCCCTTCACTGTTACATAGTCCTTCGACGATCCATCTTGTCAAGGCTTTCACACAGAAGGAGAGCACCAACTCATTACCAGACCCCCACTAAGGATCTGCACTTTGTGGCAGTCATAAGGCTCTAGTGTCCAAATAATAACCTTTCTTCCTAAACTTTCCAGCTTCAATAGCCATCATCTTTTCTGTAGCACATACATACAGTCATTATGAGATAATATCATAGCAATTTCACTTAGAAAATCAAATTGTTTTTATAAGGAAATTAAAATTTTTCCAAGTATGAGATTCCATCTCATAATTTCTTGGTTGTTGTAGCAACAAGCATTAATCTTTCTTATGGCCTATAACATTGCCATGCTTGAGACCACTTTTTCCTACAATACTCCCAGCTAACATTCAGTCAAATAGATTGTCAGTATCACATGCATAATATATTTTTATTGTAATATTTACAAAATCTCACAAAGTGATCTCATAATTGTTTACACTTAACAATTCAATCACTTCTATCAATCCATTTATTAATTGCAATGAAATTATCATAATATTGAGCATTAGTTAATATATAGATAGATATATGTATGTGCACACACCAATGTAAATATTTCTTAACTCAGAACATGTTAAGCATACAGAGATTTCAATCTCAATTTCTTTTTTATTCCTTTCAATACTTAATAGAATCAAAGTTAAGATGGATTTACATTGGTTTTAAGAAAGACAAAAAATGTTCAAAAGATCTTAACAAAGCGTTGAAAAACTTGAATAAATGCCAATAAATTATTTTCATAATATTTAAATCTAAGAAAAAAATGATGACAACATTCATGTTGAATTTTAGTTTGTTGAAACTTATATTACTTGATCAATCTTCTCAAAGTTCTATGGCCACAAGCAATATGTCATGACATGTCCAAAGTTTGAAAGGACAAGGTAACCACTATGGTGTTGACAATGTGGAGGATTTGGAATTGAGGGTTTTTTATCCAGGTGGGCATCAGTGGACACCCACCTATTCCACTGGCTCAAAGAATAGTTTTCCATTTTGCCAGTTTTTTTACAAGTTTTTGGGCCCCAAACTTCCAGGGTTGTTTTGAGTCCCTAAATGATGGTTTTTTGGCTCGACAATTCCTAACATATAGGAAAAAGTAGATGCTAGGCCAAAGATAATGTGTACTCCTCGGCTAGACCTTTCCAATGGTGTATCGAGTGCCCCAAACGAAGATCGTATGCAAAAGTTACACCCTTGGGAAGTTGATGTATCAACTACCCCCATTGGGGCCCACAAACCTTTTGGCGTTTCATCTCCTAGGGTTAGGGTTTTGGATGTTTAGGGTTTTCTCATTTGTGTTTTATGTTAAAAAGTCCTTTGGACCCTCATTGTACTAATCTTCTTGTGAATGAGTGTAGTTGATCAAAAAATCCTTAGATGTAAAATTAGTTCTTAAGTATATATAAACATTTGATCATATTTGGGAAATGAAGATCGTCTTTGACTATTTGAAAATAACATGTGAATGACTTACTTATCCATAAACTTCAATAACAGTGATGAATAACTTATGGAAATAAAATGCTGAAATGAAGTAAAGTAAGATCAACAACAATTCAAATGGCACATAAACATTTTGTTAACGGAGTTCACCCATCTCGGGCTATGTCTTTGGGTCCTTTTTCAAACAGTGAGACCTCTGTTTAATGCTCAAATGCCAAAATTACAATGAATGGGCTTACAAATACCAAGTTTTTGAAGACACCCTTTAATTTGTTGCTCAATCCTAGAAACAAAGGTCATTACTGAATTCCTCACGAAATTATGGGAAAAATGAGTATAAACTCGACTATGTTCTGAATAGGTGCTCAAAGACCCCTTTTTACACCTATAACGAGACTATGTGTCTCATACATGACAAATTGAACTAAGACTTTTCATACATAGCACTTTTACTCAAAACCGACAACACCATTAGTTTCCCCTCGAAATTATGAGAAAAATGAGTACAAACACTCTATACTTCCCTCAAAGAACTCAATAACACGCAAAACGAGGCAAGCCAAAATATGAATACATCTTGCATGCAAAATGAGACAAAAATATTCTCTTGGCACAAAATTCTATGTTGGGCCCTCTTGACACAAATCCCAATGTACTGTAATATGTTTGGAGCAAAGTTTATATAGGCGTGGGCGGCCTAACCGAGCCCATTTATTCTCGGGTTGTATTGTTTAAACTTAAACATATTATTTATTGTTTGTTATAACAAGCAAATCTTGTGGCACATTGGTAGAAGGTTATGGTTAAGACCAAGGAATATTCTTTGGAATATTAGAATATTCCTCCGAAGGTCATGGGTTCTATTCCATTCGACCCCAACAAGTTTTGTATTCCCTTATCCATTATTGGCCAATCAGATAGTGCCACATGTCAGTCTCTTATTAGTCCAAGTGTCATGTTGTCATTGGTCCACCTATCTACCGCGTCACTATATAGATCTACCACCTCAACATCCAATCACCTACCACATCATCCATATGGATGACACATGACACATTTTTATTGGTCCACATGGGCCCCCAAAAATGCCATTTTCAGGTGACACGTGGCATCCTATCATGTTGCCATGTCACCATGATGATGTCAGCATCACATCATCCTGTAAGTTGTACGATCTGTATGGACATGCCACATGGCACCCCTGCTTTGACCAAACTTTAACTGACCATAACTTCTTCATACAAACTCCATTTGAGGCGATTTTTGTGCCATTGGAAAGCTATCGCCAAGATCTACGCAATGAAGTCAATTTCAAGAGAATATGAGAAAATAAAATTTTGAGCATTTTTGGATCCTCCTGGATCTCTTTGAGCATTCTAGATCCTCCTAGATCACACCTCCCCACTGAATAAATATTGTACCTCCAAAAGTATGGATCATTTGGAAATGAAGTGAGGATACTTTTGCCTCACTTGTCCAGTATCATCCATCTTTTCTTCTTGGATACCGAGCACCTGACTCATCACAACCATAATGAAGACTGAAACAACACTCCTAACCAAGTTAACCATTCCCTTAAATTCACAAACTCTGCCATTCATGATTGCAGCTACTAAACATACTCCGTTGATTAGTAAAAGATTGAACAACAAAATTGAATATACAGATGCGAAAGAGAATGAACCATCAACATATTTTCCCTTCTTAACATGGACACCATCAATCAAAGGACCTGTTTTACTTTCAACCGTAGGTTCTAAACCTATATCTTGGATACTAGCATTAACTAGCATTTTCACGTGCCTTGTATTGACAACTGCCAAATTAGTCTTCATCGGATGAGGTCTCACAATGAACTCAATCCCATCCTTGAAAAGATGATACTTGTTTTGTTCCTTGTAGAAAATGGCTTTCCTGTCATACAAGTATGGACTTCCCAAAACCATCCCACAAATGTCAAGTGGAACCACGCCTAACTCTACCTCATTAATGAAACTAGACGTGATCACAAACTGTAACTTGCATTGCTTAGTTACCTCTACCCGAGCATTATCACAAATCCATCCCAAAGGATACAGTCTCAGATGAGGCCTAGTTTCCAATCCCAAATTCTGAACAACTTGCTTTGAAATAAGATTCAATTGTGATCCAATATCAACAAGTGTATCAATCTTAGTGTGCTTTGAGATAACTCGTAAATGAAACATGTCATTTATTTTCCTTCCATCAATTCACATTAGCCATGTGAATTGAAACTTGCAACAAAATATTTACCTTTGATTCCCATAGTTGTAACCTTAGTTTCACTCAGAATCTGGTCCAAGATCATGAACTACGGTCGTGGTCTTCTTATTACCCTTCTTATGTTGAGCCCATTTTGGTTTCAATTATGGACGCAACTTCCAACAATGCTTCTCATCATGTCCTTTCTTCTCACAATGAGAACATGTAGGCTTCTTCTCTTAATCCCTCTTTATTGTAGTCATCTTCTTACTCTTCCCTTTTTCCTTTGACCGCTCCTTGAATTCATGTGGCTTTTCTGACACATCCTCAACAACATGTTTTCCTTTGTTGGCTTCAAGATGAGTAGCTTGTACTGATACTTCATCAATATTAGTAGGATTAAACACCAATATAGTATGGAGAAGATATGAGTGAATACCACCAATATAATTTAGAAGAGTATCATGAGTATGTAATGGAATTCTGAAAGACAATGCTTTCCTCTTAAATTTTTGTGTATAAGCTTGAACATTTTTCCCTTTTCTTTGCCTTAGATGTTGCCAAGCAATCATTGATGTTTGCATATATGCTAATGGATAAAATTTCTTTCTTAATGCAACAGTGAAGTCAATCCAGGAAGAAATGAGTTTACCATGTTGAATAAGATCAACTTGTGTCTGACTCTCCCACCATATCAAAGTTGTGTTGCTCATGCAAAGAGTAGCCAATTGTATCTTTGAATTGTCTTGTGTGATTTTATGTACCTTGCAATATACTTCAATATGTTTGACCCAATTATGCAACTTCTATGCATTCAACTCTCCATCATAAATAGGCAAAACAAACTTTACATCTAGCTTTAACAAAGGCAAATCATGAGAACAAGAAGACTTGTTAGAATGTTTTTTCCTCTTATGAGAAGAATGTTCATTTTCATCAGAAGATGATGATGACGATGACGACGACGATGATGATGCTAATGGGGACAAAGGAGTATCTGGAGGTTCTTCACCTTCTCCTTCTCCTTTAACTGCTTCAGTCTTTACCGATGTACTTTCTCCCTTGGCTTTCTTTCGATCCTTGTACATTTCTTCTTTAGGGTCGTAAGGACCTAACCTTCTTGGTGAAGCCATCTCTCCTCTTCGAGTGAAGCTCCTTGAACCAATTTTAGGATTATAACCTACAAGCTTGCCTTCACCTCACTTATATTTGGACCTCCTAAGCATTCACATGCAAATACAAATCAAAACTAGCTATGATACCAACTTGATCCGAAAATCCTTAGATGTAAAATTAGTTCTTCAGTATATATAAACATCCAATCAGATTTAGAAAATGAAGATCGTCTTTGACTATTTGTGTTGCATAGTTGGTTGTCATTGATGTCAACCCTTGGAGAGTGATCTTGTAGATTGACGTCAACCCTTAGAGATTGATGTCAACCCTTGGAGAAGTCCGATAGCGAATTCTGGTAGCACAAAGGCATGGGTAAGGGACCCGAGTTTGTTTGAGGTATAAAGGAATGAATATAAGTGAATATGCAGGTAAGACTACTCTAGGTGGATAGTACATGTTGTGTCATTTCCAATGATATGTGGTACGTCACGTAGTTCCTCACGGTTGAGGAGATATGGTTTAGTGAAGTTGGAGAACCCTCATGAGTTATCTAGAAGCTCGTAGAAGGTCAAAGAAGTCAATTATTCTATAAGCTCCTAGAAGAAGTTTACTAGTCAAAGTGATTGTAACTATGAGTTAATCATGGGTAAAGTTGTTGCAATAAGAAAATAATTAAAAATAAATTAGTTGCAACAAGAAGTGGTAAAGTAGTTGTAATAAAAAGGTTGAATAGTCAAAGTGGTTTGGACATAAATTAATTATGGGTAAAGTGGTTGCAAAGATAAATTATTTAAATAATAAAGTGGTCAAAGTGGTTGCAAAGAGAAATTATTTAAATAATAAAGTGGTTGCAACAAGAAAGTAGTTAAGGGTAAATAAGTTATGATTTGATTAATTAAGGAATTGTTAGTTGCAACAAGAAAGTGGTTAGCCCTAAAAGGTGGAGAAAGGGTTAAAATAGTTACAAAGAAACTTCTGGAGGAAGGCACCTGGACAGTATAAATAATAGAGAAAGAGACTCCTATTAGAACCTACCTACCTATTGAACATTACTGAATATCCATTTTGTGAAAGGTTATTTGCAGCTATACATTGACAAATCTAAGAAAGCGTAGGTTTGAGGCAGCGAAGGTATGAAGGAACAAAAGTTTTGTAGTTGCAGAGGAAGTGAATGAACCAGGGTTTTAGAGGTTATCCGTGAGCTGTAGAAGCAGAGGGTTGTACATCCGCGGAACACAGGCATAGAGAAGCACAGACACATGTGAGTTGTAGAAAGGGAAAGCACGAATATGTAGAAAGGGAAAATAGAAGATGCTTGTTCTAGGTTGCAGAATCCGAGGAGAGACTGCAGGTATGTTTATCAAAGATCATATACAACAGGGTTACTACAAAGATACAGATTTGGTTTGGCTTTTCAGTTGATGTGACATGTTGAGAGGTACATGTTGGTACATATTTTTGGTACATGTGGTTTGGTACATGTTGATACAGGTTGCTGGTACAAGTTGACATGACAGGTTTTACATGACAGTTTGATAGAAACAAAGATAGTGACAGTGAAACTGGGTGATTTTGTGGTAGTCTGTGAGTTGCAGTGAGGATAGGTGCGGACATCCGTGAGTTGTAGTTAAGAAGGGCGTGGATACCCGTGTGTTGTAGAGTAGGCAGGTCGTAGATCTGTAGGAAAGATTTGAAGAAGGTTGGTACAGGTTGTGATAGAGTGTTGGTACAGGTTGATAGTGTAGATTTTAACCTTGTACAATATTTACTGCAAACAAATTTTTAGTAAAAGAACAGAAAATATACAATGGCAAATACAAACATTACACAGAGATTTTTCCCTTGGAAACCCAAACCTGGAAAACCAACATATTCTATATTCATTCATTGTATTACATTGTTTACAATACAATATACATTTAGGAGCCAGTGACATTCAAAACCCTAACCCAATGACCCGGATTAGTCAACAACCCTAATTCCTTAACTAGAAACAGAAAACCATCGACAAAGAAACCATGTGCCAAAAAACCACCTAAATATGTGACACGTTTCTCGAGCCAGAAAAATTTTCCCAAGGCAAAAAAATGCGACACGTTTCTCGAGGCAAGAAAAATTTCCTCAAACCCCCCTACGTGCCCGATGCAATGCAGACACTACTATTCTTGCAAAGAATATAACACATACCCAACATTCTCCCACTTTTTGTTTTCTTTGCATACAGGGGGTTACAGGGTTACATAGTCAACAATCCAGGGCAATAATGCCTATGGATCTTCTACACCAAGAGAAATTCTCAGTGC
Source organism: Picea glauca (assembly GCA_000966675.3). NCBI lineage: Eukaryota > Viridiplantae > Streptophyta > Pinopsida > Pinales > Pinaceae > Picea > Picea glauca. The sequence goes on along the minus strand of JZKD02S0175153.1, from coordinate 3,333 downwards.
TCACAAATTTTGTTAATGAATCTGCAACATTCTTCAAAGTGTCCACTTTCACCCGCAATACTTTCTTTTCTTCAATCATGTCTCTCACAAAGTGATATTGAATATCAATATGCTTTGTCTTTGAATGATAAGTCGGGTTCTTCGCCAGAAAATTTGCATTATGACTATCACAATCTATCCTTACAGCTTGTTGTACCAACCCAATACCTTAACACAATCTTTGTAACCATACTGCTTCCTTACTTGCATGAGTGGATGCCATGTATTCAACTTCTATAGTTGAAAGTGCCACTACAACCTGTCTTTTGCTCATCCAACTTATTACTCCTCCAAACAGGTTAAACACGTACCCACTTGTAGATCTTTTACGATCCAGATCTCCAGCCCAGTCTGCATCCACAAAGCCATGCATATCCACCACTCTGTCCAATCCCAGTCTTCCTTCCTAGCACAATCCATAACTAGAAGTGCCATGCAAATACCTGAAAACCCTTTTTACTGCTTTCCAATGCTCCTTCCCTAGTTTGACATATACCTGCTCAAAACTCCCACTGCATGTGTAATGTCCAGTCTAGTACAGACCATTGCATACATCAAACTACCAACTGCACTCGCATATGGAACACAAGACATGTCCTCCTCCTCTTCCTGTGTCTTGGGACACTGATCTGCAGATAACTTTACCCCAACATGAATAGGAACCTTGATTGGTTTACATTCCTGCATATTAAACCTCTACAATATTGTCTCGACATATTTTCTCTGATTTAAAAGAGTTTCCTCTTTTTCTGATCTCTTTTAATTTCCATGCCCAAAATGAAATTTGAAGCACTGAGATCCTTCATGTTAAATTTAGAGGACAACTGAGTTTTCACATCCTGGATAATCTCCTTGTTGTTTCCTATCAACAACATGTCATCCACATACAAGACCAAATAAATCAAATGATNAAGTTATGATTTGATTAATTAAGGAATTGTTAGTTGCAACAAGAAAGTGGTTAGCCCTAAAAGGTGGAGAAAGGGTTAAAATAGTTACAAAGAAACTTCTGGAGGAAGGCACCTGGACAGTATAAATAATAGAGAAAGAGACTCCTATTAGAACCTACCTACCTATTGAACATTACTGAATATCCATTTTGTGAAAGGTTATTTGCAGCTATACATTGACAAATCTAAGAAAGCGTAGGTTTGAGGCAGCGAAGGTATGAAGGAACAAAAGTTTTGTAGTTGCAGAGGAAGTGAATGAACCAGGGTTTTAGAGGTTATCCGTGAGCTGTAGAAGCAGAGGGTTGTACATCCGCGGAACACAGGCATAGAGAAGCACAGACACATGTGAGTTGTAGAAAGGGAAAGCACGAATATGTAGAAAGGGAAAATAGAAGATGCTTGTTCTAGGTTGCAGAATCCGAGGAGAGACTGCAGGTATGTTTATCAAAGATCATATACAACAGGGTTACTACAAAGATACAGATTTGGTTTGGCTTTTCAGTTGATGTGACATGTTGAGAGGTACATGTTGGTACATATTTTTGGTACATGTGGTTTGGTACATGTTGATACAGGTTGCTGGTACAAGTTGACATGACAGGTTTTACATGACAGTTTGATAGAAACAAAGATAGTGACAGTGAAACTGGGTGATTTTGTGGTAGTCTGTGAGTTGCAGTGAGGATAGGTGCGGACATCCGTGAGTTGTAGTTAAGAAGGGCGTGGATACCCGTGTGTTGTAGAGTAGGCAGGTCGTAGATCTGTAGGAAAGATTTGAAGAAGGTTGGTACAGGTTGTGATAGAGTGTTGGTACAGGTTGATAGTGTAGATTTTAACCTTGTACAATATTTACTGCAAACAAATTTTTAGTAAAAGAACAGAAAATATACAATGGCAAATACAAACATTACACAGAGATTTTTCCCTTGGAAACCCAAACCTGGAAAACCAACATATTCTATATTCATTCATTGTATTACATTGTTTACAATACAATATACATTTAGGAGCCAGTGACATTCAAAACCCTAACCCAATGACCCGGATTAGTCAACAACCCTAATTCCTTAACTAGAAACAGAAAACCATCGACAAAGAAACCATGTGCCAAAAAACCACCTAAATATGTGACACGTTTCTCGAGCCAGAAAAATTTTCCCAAGGCAAAAAAATGCGACACGTTTCTCGAGGCAAGAAAAATTTCCTCAAACCCCCCTACGTGCCCGATGCAATGCAGACACTACTATTCTTGCAAAGAATATAACACATACCCAACATTCTCCCACTTTTTGTTTTCTTTGCATACAGGGGGTTACAGGGTTACATAGTCAACAATCCAGGGCAATAATGCCTATGGATCTTCTACACCAAGAGAAATTCTCAGTGCTCACAAATTTTGTTAATGAATCTGCAACATTCTTCAAAGTGTCCACTTTCACCCGCAATACTTTCTTTTCTTCAATCATGTCTCTCACAAAGTGATATTGAATATCAATATGCTTTGTCTTTGAATGATAAGTCGGGTTCTTCGCCAGAAAATTTGCATTATGACTATCACAATCTATCCTTACAGCTTGTTGTACCAACCCAATACCTTAACACAATCTTTGTAACCATACTGCTTCCTTACTTGCATGAGTGGATGCCATGTATTCAACTTCTATAGTTGAAAGTGCCACTACAACCTGTCTTTTGCTCATCCAACTTATTACTCCTCCAAACAGGTTAAACACGTACCCACTTGTAGATCTTTTACGATCCAGATCTCCAGCCCAGTCTGCATCCACAAAGCCATGCATATCCACCACTCTGTCCAATCCCAGTCTTCCTTCCTAGCACAATCCATAACTAGAAGTGCCATGCAAATACCTGAAAACCCTTTTTACTGCTTTCCAATGCTCCTTCCCTAGTTTGACATATACCTGCTCAAAACTACCACTACATGTGTAATGTCCAGTCTAGTACAGACCATTGCATACATCAAACTACCAACTACACTCACATATGGAACACAAGACATGTCCTCCTCCTCTTCCTGTGTCTTGGGACACTGATCCGCATATAACTTTACCCCAACATGAATAGGAACCTTGATTGGTTTACATTCCTGCATATTAAACCTCTACAATATTGTCTCGACATATTTTCTCTAATTTAAAAGAGTTTCCTCTTTTTCTGATCTCTTTTAATTTCCATGCCCAAAATGAAATTTGAAGCACTGAGATCCTGCATGTTAAATTTAGAGGACAACTGAGTTTTCACATCCTGGATAATCTCCTTGTTGTTTCCTATCAACAACATGTCATCCACATACAAGACCAAATAAATCAAATGATCACCAATT
>JZKD02S0175142.1:10879-22993 GCA_000966675.3 Picea glauca | reverse complement strand
TTGTTGTAAGGATATACTTGTGTTTCTATGAAGAAGATGGATTATTGGTCCTATGATTTCTAGGCCCCATTGCTGAAAAGGTAAATCCACAATAACAAGTTGTAAAGGGAATATTGTCTTTTTCACCCGTCCTACAGCCTTTTGGCAGATTATGCATTTGCGGGACATTGTGTGGGAATATTTAAACAAGGTAGGCCAATAGTACCTAGCTCTTAACACTTTGTGGGAAGTGGTATACCCACAGAAGTGACCACCGACTTCACCTGCATGAAGTTCATATAGCACTTTTTCTTACTCTTGCTTTTCCAAACAACGGAGACAAACACCATCAAAGTTCTTTTGAAATAATACATCATTTATTAACTGGAAAGATGCAGATTTAAGCCTAAGTGCTATTATGTTCTTAGGATCAAGATTGCAGGGAGAAGATCCATGTGTCAAATAAAATCTAATGTTCTCATACCAAGAGTTAGCATTATCTTGTGCACAACTGGTCTATTTTTCTTTATGCCGATTCACATTTAAGGTGTTTATTTGACTTTCTTGTTCTTCAACTTACTCAGCCACTAGTTTACACAGGCCTTGACCTCTAACAATTTGCACAAGGGTTATTTTAAGGTCATATTCTTGTAGTGACGTCATCCATTTTTCCATTTTCTCACCCAGTTCTTTTTGTACTAACAGATTTCTTATAGTTGAGTAAGGAACAATAACCTTGGTTCTGGATTTCAATAGGTAAGACTAGAAGTGTTTCATTACTTTGAAAATAGCATATGCATGCTGATCTACTATTGGGTAATTAAGATCTACTCCTTTAAAAGATGATCTCATGAAGGAAATGGGTATCTCATTGCTTTCAGTGTTTTTCTGTGTAATCACAACAACATAAGATCGGTCAGAAGCAAAGGTGTAAAGAGTGAAATCCTGAGAAAAATCGAGACTCATCAAGGAAGGGGCCTCTATTATTTCTTTTCTAATTGAATCAAAAGCCTAACTTTCTTGTGATCCCCAATGATACACAACATCCTTTTTAATTAAATTGTGTAACGGAGTAACCATTTCTGAGAAGCTTGGGACAAACCTTCTGATGAAATTAATCTTTCCCAAAAAGGACTGTATGGATTTTTTGGAAGAAGGAGGGGGAATTTTAGCAATAGCTTGGGTTCTTTCAAGGTCAATAATAATTCCATCCTTAAACACTATAAACCCAAATAGTTTTCCTTTCTCTACTACAAACACTAATTTCTTAGAGTTGAGAGATATGTCGAACTTACAACATCGTTCTAGGACAACCCTAAGGTGAGATAGGTGATATTTCTTGTTTTTAGAGAAGACTGTGACATCCTCAAGATAGACCATGACTGAATGGTTAATGAGGCCATGGAAAGAATTATCCATTGCTCTCTGGAAAGTGGCACCGATGTTTATCAGTCCAAAGGGAATTTTTATGTAGGCGTAAGTGCCCCATGGGGTACGAAAGGTGGTTTTAAGCTAGTATAAGGGAGACATAAGGACCTAGTTGTATCCTGAAAAACCATCTAGCAGAGATAGTCTTTCGAAACCAAACACCTACTGTAGAATTTTTTCCTTTGGAGGAACATGGTAGTTGTCTTTATCAAACGCTCGGTTTAAATTCTGAAAATCGACACAGAGTCAAATTTCACCACTTTTCTTCCTTGCATGGACTAAATTAGACACCCATTATGTGTTCCTAATCAGGAAAATTATCTTTGCAGTTAGTAATTTGTTTAGTTCCTTTTTAACAGTGGGTTCCAATTTATGATGCATATTCCTCAATTTCTGTTGAAAAGGCTGAGTCTGGGGTTTCATAGAGATAACATGTTGTATGATGTTAGGGTCAAATGTTTTCAAGTCATCATATGTCCAAGCAAAAATGTCTTTAAATTCTTTAAATAATTTTATAAAAGCGGATCTCTCTTTCTCAGAACATCCCTTTCCCAGATTAATATTTTGAGGATTATCCCTTGTTCCTAAATTAACCGTTTTATAGATCAAAGAGGAACTGTTAGTTTTACAATTTACTACCCCTCTAAATTTATCATGAAATTCATAAAATTTCTCTAGTCTCACAACAGATATGGGGATAGATTTTACCAGCTCAGATGTCGATTCATGAGATCGAGGATAAGATATTACCATGAAGTTGCGGAGGTTCTCATCATGAGTACCTTCATCAATGATTTCACCTTCGAAGGTGTCTTACATATGTAGGAAGTTGATGATTTGTTGGTCATCAACGAATACTCTCCAATTTGTAATGTTATCCGAGATCGACGGCCTGAACAACAATTCAATTGAAAACACAATAGGGGAAATACCTTCAATAGGTAATAGTTTAGAAACAACATTGGCCAATAAATAAACTTCTGAATTACTTAATCTAGGAATGGAATTTATGTTAAATGTTGAAAATGTTTGAATCAAACTCCTTACCTCAGTTTGGTAGCTTTTCAGATGTGGTGATAAGAAATGTATGACGTTTCTTGTTTAACCACAATTTCTGAATCACCAAATACTATCAAATTTTACATGTCCATATCCAGTGCTTTCCTAAGTCCTTGTAGAAGTGCTTCATACTCGGCTGTGTTATTAGTACATTTGAACTTTGACCAACAAGCAATAAAAGTCTTATTACCTATAGGATTGATGAGTACACAACCATCACTTGCTCCTTCTTTGGATTTGGATCCATCAAAGTATAAGGACTAGATATGTGCATCATCAGCAGCACTTGGCACTTTTGGGAAAGATGGTGTCTAAGTATAGGTTATGACTTCAGATTGTTTCCCAGGATCAGTGATAGAAGAGATTTCAGTCACGAAATTACCAAAGAAGATACTCATTCCCTTTGTTTCAAATGAATTTGCAGATGTAACGAAAGGATCATTTGTATCATTAAGATCCATTACAATATGGTTAAGATAACGTTCTATATTTATCCCAATTTTGTTGGGTTGTCCATTTTCAGGTAGCCACAAGTGAGACCAATCTGTGGCAAAGTAACCGTGTAGCTGTTTTGACCAATCCCTTCTTAAAAAAAAGACATAAACTTCAGGGATATCAACAATGATAATATCAATTGTCTGATGAACTTTAGGATTGGATGATAGTCTAATCAACACATTCTTAAGCTCACCAATTACTTTAACGTTTGTTTGATCTAGATGAATGATTTTGAGATCAAAAGGTTTAACTTATGCATTAATTTTTTGGCACACAAATAGAGGCATCATGTTAGACGATGCACCGGAATCAACCATACAGTTATGTACATTCATATTAAAAATTTCAAAGGTTATCAAAAAAGGCAGGACATTTTTTCGAGTGTTAACAACAAAATTTTGTTGATTATTTTTTGTTGTCCCTAAAACAATTTTATCTACATTTGTTGTAGTTTTTTCTGTTAAGTCCCTTTTGTCTAGAAGTTCAAATGTCTTTTTAGTTGGGACATCCTTCGCTGCATTTGAATCAATTACTACTGATTTTTTGCTACTAGAATCGTTCTTTTTACTGTTTCCAGCGATGCTTTGAAGCATTTTCTGCAAAATAAGGGGAAATTTCAGCAGTTCAAATACATAAATATTAGCCCTCAATTTTTTCAAATCTTCAATTAAATCATATTCTAAAAATGGGGCTATTGAGATTTGTTTAATTTAAGTTTTCTTTGACTGTTTCGAAAACACATTTTTTCTTACTTCAAAAGGGGGTTTATTTTGCGTTTTGCTTCTTGTGTTGTAGGGGTGGACAGTTTCGAAATTCGCTTGGACTATACTATCCGATAAGTGACCAAAAATAGGAGGAGATGAATCCTCCTCTTTTGGTACCTCTTCCTCAACTGCATCGTCAGAATTTTCAAGAGGAACTATAAAATTTCGGAATTTAGACCTTTTGTGGTCGGGTTTGGCTGGTTGGGAGTGAAAGGTTTTCTGAAAGGAGGTTTGAAACTTCATTTTCTTGTGGATGCCTCATAGGCTGATATTTTCAAGTCAATGACCTGATTGGACGGTTTTTGGAAATCTTTCTGCAAGCTCTCTAAGTCTAAAGTTTCTTTTTGATTGTTAGTTTGAGGAGGCCTAGTGAGAATTTCTATGTTCCTTTTGGAGGACGAGGATGTTTCAACTTCACTATTAAGATAATCTTTTAAGATCAATATATGTTTCTCAATTTGACTTGCCTCCTCAAAGGCTTCTAACAAAGTGTTCTTTTTAGACCTTTTGACCCATATGGCTATGTTATTGTACAAGGCTTTGGCATAATATGCAACAATTAAAATTTTAGCGGGCATCGAATCTACATGGATTTTGTTCTTTAACGTCAGAAATATTTGGTTAAATTCCTTTATTTTTTACTTAGGATTCATTTTTAAGATGGAGAGTTCCATAACCAAGGCTTATAGAGATTTATCATCTCCAAAGTTTTCCAAGAAACAAGTTTCGAACTTGTCCCAAGAGACGAGGGTCTGGGGTTGTTGAGAGAAATACCATGTGGAGGCATCTCCCTCAAATGTATAAGGAAATAATCTACATATTGCATCCTTGTATTTCTTCATGTGATCCTCAGTGGATTTCTTTGAATCCAGATTGAATTTAGGCAGCCATTTCTCTGGATGCTTAGGTAATGGGTGTTGGGGTCTAGGTACAGCCATGACATCTTGATCGAGCCAAGGTCTGGCAAGATTGTTTTGGTTTTCCATGGGAGTTGGTGGTGTCGAAGGCTATGATGGTTCTGATGAAAAACTGTCTTCATCTGAAGACTCTCCTCTTGGGGAGGATGGAGAAGATTTAGGTGGAGATGGTGGAATACCGGGTCCTCCTGCTCCAGGGATGAGTGTTTCAGTAGGATTGGTAGTATTTCCACCTAAAGGTTTTTGGGGCAGACCAGTGCCTTGAAGTTGTTCTCAGATATCCATGAAATCAAGGGGTTGATTAAGTGGCCTACCAGGTTGTCTGATACAGGCTAAGGCACTATGCGTTCTTATGAGTGACTGACGAACAATTTCTTGAACGTCGGTCGCTTGAGGAACTGGTGTCACTGGTTCAATGGGAATCTTAGGGTTATCATTTGAGGTAGTTGTTGTTTCAAGTGTAACATTATTGTCTGAGTGACTACGCGTTATGACAGGAGTGTGAGTGTGTGGGGGAGGATTCTTGCGACCTCCATGTGCCATCAATTTAAATCAGGCCCTCCTTCTAGCGCCATTTCTTGATGGGCGTAAGTGACACACCATCAAATGGAAGGTCAAATATGGACCGTGGTTGTCTAAATAAACCAATCCATTTGGAATGAAATGACCTGATGGGTTTAATGGCTCCATTGGCCAAATAAAGTCCTAAAAACAATGAAAAAAAAAACTAATCTATAGCAATAATACTAAGGATATAAATTCAATAATTACAAACATATCAATAAAAAAATGAATATGTGTGTATTCTTATATACAATATATATACAATCTTGTAATATTTCAGGGATATCTTGCAAAATAAATGTTTTTTGAAGATGTTTATGAAGTGGATAAAGAAAGCACATACATTTTATATTTTTCTTTCTAATATTTAAAATCTAAAGAACTAAAGGAAATACAATTGAAATAAAAATAGAAAAACAGGCAAAGCTAGTTCAAATTGCTCCTATTTCATTTATGAATAATTTGATTAAAAGAAAATATGAGTAAACTAACCTGCAGGTAATGAGTTTATGTCCCTGCACAATTCAAGCTCCTAGTTTTCCTTCCTATGAGGGAAACTTGTACTAGGATGGTGCTAACACTCCCAGAACCAACTCAAAGGTGTTTTGGAACAAGAATATAACAGTAAACACATAAATATACAGATATGATGATCTTATAATGATGAACACTTATAATAAAGGACACTTTAATACAAATCATTCATGTAATACATCATCCAATATTCAGCATAGATCTGCGATATTTAAATGAAATATTGATCACAGATATAATATAGGACAACAATTTACAGACATAATTATAGTGTAGAATAATATGACATATCATATGATGATAAGACTAAAGATGTATAAACATATTAACATTTCATAAAATAAAGGAAAAACATAATGGATAAGAGCCACACTGGTCTAAAGCCAAGGGGTGAGCAACTTTTCCATTTCAGTCTTGAAAGTCATATGTCCATAACGTGTCCAAAACCAAGATTCCTTTACTACTAAGAGTGAACAGTGTTTGAACTAGTTTAGGATTCAAATGCTCTTATCATACAAGATAGAGTTGAATCCACAAAAATCAGATAATATTACAAAAATAGTGAAACTAAAAACCACTCATGCATGAGTTGGTTTATAAAAAATAAACCAAAGTTTTATAAACAGAAAGAGGCAGAAACTATTTGAATAATTGAGCGTATAATTCAAGGTGTTTTATCCATGAAATCAACATCATAATCATCCATCTCTTGTAGATAACAAAATCGATTTGATATTCAGATAATGATATTAATTATTATTTAAAAGAGACTGGCTACAAAATCATAGATTCTATAGCTAGTCTTATTATTAGAAAATGAAATCAAATTAAATTTCTCTATTTTCGATTTTTTTATAACAAAATAGAATAAAATCAAAACAAAATATTTTTACCATTAGAAATTAGTAAAAGCAGGATCTGATAGTTCGGAATTTATATTGGCTTTGAAATTGGTTGTGTTTTTTATTATGATATTCTTGGACTTCTTGGATCTTTTGCTTTCCCTCTCTGTGTGTGCCTTTAAGTCAAAATTCTCTTGTTCCAATAGGGCATTCTGAGTAGCCAAGCATTTCACTTGAGACTGTAAGAGTGAAATATCTCTATAATAACGCTCTATCCAGTCGAGGAAGCTATCACAATGCACCGAGGGAATGGAAAATTATCGTGGAACACAATCGACAATGGGTGCTTCATGTGTCACTGTGGTATATTCCAGGTCATGACCAATACCTGAAAAAACTTCCTATCCCTTGAGACAATGGGGTAAATTAGACACGAAGTCATACTTCTCAACCTGGGTAACAACCTCTTCCCTGGGGCACTGATTTTTTGTGTCTTCGCAAGCCAAGAAATCATCTATCTCCTGATATGAACATCGATCATCGATCTCAATCAGATCAATTGAGCTTATATGATTACTCTTTTGATTTCTTAGTTTTCTAGAAATCAAATGACCAACATTCTTATTCCTAAAATTTAAATCTATGCTTTGTGGTTTCTTTCCCTTACATAAAAATTTCACAACAGATTTATCATTATCGTTTAAATTAGATTTGTTCATAAGCATAGGATGATCCTTTTCTTTTAATTTGGTAATTAACTGTTCCAAATATCTTCTAGGTGAAAACCTACATGGTAATTCTTTATCCACAGGGGTTTCATCAATAATAGAAACTGGTTCAATAAATTCTGAGCCATCAATTGAATTAATGACTTGGATTTCAGTCATTGGTCTGTCCAAATTAGGGTTTACAATTAAATGGGGTCTGACTGTAGCGTCGACCTGGGTGAAGCCATTTCTTCTCAAAAATACCTATCAATTGTCACCTATTTTCGACAGGTGATAAACCAATAAGATTTTAACAAGTCTGTGGTGAAACAAACTCGAATTGATACCCTATCGCTTAAAGTGCTTAGACATTTTGTAAAGACTTATCAACAGGTAAAAAGGAATATCCAACTCAAACCCTATGAGAATCATAAGCAACCAAATGTGATACAGAAAAACCAGCGCATACTGTTACAGGTGAATCCTCCTACGGACAAGCGTATTGCCTCTTGGTCTCTAGACTCCTAAGACTAAGACAAAAAAGTGATTAACATGGACACAGACATCCTTTTAGATCTAATCAAGATAATATATGAAGGATAAGAAGAAATATATGTACCTTATTAACGACATTTGTCCTTGCAAAGTCCAAGCTGAGCTTCGATCCTGAGCTCCCTGATAGGTCTTGTAGAAAAAAACAAGATCCAATGGACTTCCTACTCTACTGAGATTATCTCAAATATAGATCTATCTACTGCAGACAAACTCATGTGGAACAATCATAAGTTTGAAAGAAATAGGCCAAGCATTGATTATTAATGAGAACAAGTAAAAGGTTCTTACAGTCCTTTGATGGAGGTGCCACAACCTCTTCCAGCTCTCCTTGTCCAACCCCTTTACCCAAGTAATATACACTGATTTCTTTGATGAAATATCACTTATGAGATCATAAGCTTCACATCTCCAATATTTTCTGTTCATACCACTTATAGGATCATAAGTTTGGTATCAATCTCTAGTCTCTCCTCCCCTTTCACCATGAGGAGGCCTCCTTATATAACCTTGGAGAGGCCCAACCACTTGAGAGATATTTGTGATAAGTTGAGGATTCTTCTCCTTCAGTTGAGGATATTCCCTAAGATCATGCCTTGACCTTCTATTCGAATCCAACCACCATTAGAAATTGAGGGGATTCTTCCCTGTTTTAGCTCAAAAAACCAAAAACCCTCTCAAAAAAGGTAATGCTCCCCCAAAAGGGTGCACAGAGCACTCAAACGCTCCCCCAAAGAGGCTCAGGGAGTGCTAGAACTCCCTAATAGTGGGTAGGGGAGCACTCCTCTCCAAAATCCATTTTTGAGTGGTTCTTTCAGTGGAAAAAGGTGTTTACTCCTTGTCAACTCATTTCTCTTATTCAAAACTAGTCTTTGAGGTGTCTCAAGTGTCCTTATAATGTCATTAGAGGCACGACATAGGAAATATGGAAGTATGATGTTTGTGACACTTGCAACACTTGTGGTCAATATGCGACACTTGTGGACAAGATGCGACACTTACAACACTTGTAATGATGACACTTGTGACACTATTGAAGTGAGTAATTTCGATGTGTAACAGATTGCCCCCCAAAGTGCGAAGTCAGAAGATGATGATGACTGAAGTACTTTGTAGACTTTTTTGAGCAAGGGTATGGATGCATAGAGACTAGAAAAAGATACACACAACCATCAAACAAATATTATGACAAGTTTCAAACCCAAGGAAGACATACCTATGCTTGAGTGATAAAGACTTTTTAGGTATGGCCGCCATAAAATACACTGCGGATCCATAATTATATTGACACAATGGTATAGCCACTGAAGATACAATGTGGATCTATACTCCTATGACCTGAACTGATTGTAGCCACAAAGAATACACAATGGATCTATGAGATGACAAGACATATCCACGACCAATACAAAGTGGATCTATGTAACAATATATGTGTCATAGTTCAAAAGAACTCCTTCGCAACCTGGGCAAATTATATATAAGAGTGATAACTCAACCCAGGGTCTTCTTACTGATCTCGATGTAGTATGAATATAACCATGTGAATAGATTTCCTGATTTCAAACATGGCAGAAACCACTTGATTACCGGTCAATGAGGTAAACCATTAACAAGCGTGAGGGAGATCACCATTGATGTCAATGATTCCCAAGGTACTCTAGTACATTCCAACGAATGTGAATAGATGAGCTGAAGTCAAACATCTTTGGAATCACCCGATAAGGGGTCAATGATGTAAACCCACTGTCGGACAGAAGGAGGCCTTCCATTGAGGCATGCAGGTCCTAAGGTACTAACTGGTTTCTAAGTCTAGTTCCTAGATCATGTGTTGAAGTAGAAAGGAATAGACTCGCCGAAGGAGGGCCTTGATGTATCCCCCATCAACGACATGAAACTGACACAAAGATTTAATTGGTAGATCAAATTAACATGGACTGACACGGGTATTGAAACAAGATATTTGTGATGGCTGACTCTCGAGGCAGATACTTCCCTTGAACACTGAGGCACAAAAGCAGAAACATGACATGGACCAAAACTTGATGATGCAATGGATGTTGTGATTTTCGTCAGGTGACCCAAAGGAGTAAAAGAAAATCATAGGATTGGCTCAGTGCAGAGGTTCAGTAGATTAAAATGCTTGCAAAGACAAAGTGTCGTGTTCAAGGGAAACCGTAATAGCTACTGGTAGTGTTCTCAAAAACTACTTGGCTTTCTTCCTTCAATTTCCCCCCCATCCAGATAGATGAGTACCTCTTTTTAATTTGACGAGCTCAAGGAGGGTAACACATGATCGATATGAATCACCTTCAGTAATTCCTTCTTCCTTTGTTTAGCGAACTGGAAGAAATAAGGGTTTAGTCTCGTATGGGCCCTTCAATGTATGATTTTTTAATGAGTCTAGAGAAGGTAAACTAGGTGGTTTTTCATATTTAGAGAGTCTGAAAACAACTTAAAGATGACTCCAATGTTGTCCTTTTTCGTAATGTTAGTCTTGCAAGTCTAAAAAAGAGATAAATTATCACTCGGAATATGCCCTTTCAAAACTTTTAATGAGTGGGAAAGGAAGCAAGATCACTCGACAATCTTTTCATGTTTAGAGAGTCTGAAAAGAGCTTAAAGACAACTCCAAGGGGTTCCTGTTTCGTATATCCATGTAAGTTTGAAAAAGTGATAAAATTCTACTCGGTTACATTCTCATGTTTTTTCAAGCATGAGAAAGAACAAAGACTAAGCTTGGTATGCCCCCATCTTGAAAGCTAGTGGCTTAACTCCAGAATGATCATCAAAGGCTGGAGACATGCACTCCAAGCTTCAATTCATTCATCGACTTTGAGGTTGTCACCAATTTCTCTACTAGATGGAGAAAAAGGATAAGAGTGGATGAAAAGAAGGTTCAAGAGAGGTGATTGTTTCATTTTTTAATGAGCTTGACATAGGAAAATAACTATGATTAGGGCTCTGGGTTCAATCCCCAGATTTATGTTTCATTTTTTAATGAGCTTTCTACAGAGAAGAGAAACTATGCTCATAACCTGTGTTTCATTTTTTAACGATCTTGCTACAGATAAGATAAACTATGCTCGTGGACTCTCCTTGATCATGGCTTCCAAGAGAATAACGCTCTGGAAGGACACCGCATTGAGGGAAAAAACTTGGTCATGTCTTCCAAGAGATCTTCACTCGATGGAAGAAAATTACTCTAGAATGAACACATGTCGAGGGCCATGACAGGGGTAAGGAGATCAAGCTCCAATAGCCCTACCGAAGAGATCACCATGTCAAATACCAGATCTAAATCATCAGAAGTTGAAGGCATGGGAGACAATGAACAATCAACATCGGGAGGGAAGATAGAGTGTTGAAGGAAAATCTCCCTGCGGACAGGTAGATCTCCTGAAAAAGATAGACTCTTAACTCTTACACAGAAAGTGCTTATCATGGTCACTGACTTCCTTTTAGATCTAGGTGGACTAGTGTGTGAGGAGGAAGGAGAAAAGAAGTACCTTTTTCCGGTGTTTGTCCCTGCACACTCCGAGTTGAGCTCCGATCTTTCGCTCCTCGATAAGCTTTGTAGACAAACAAAGTACGACCACTTCCTACTCTATCAAGATTAGTCTGAAATAGGTCTATATACTAAAGAGAAAAAATCATGTGAGATTGAACATGAATTAGAAAGAAACAGGCCAAGAAAATTATATTAATGAGAACAAAACATTGCTTACAGTCGTAGATGGATTGTGGTAGTTTCATCAAGACCTCATTGTCTACCCCTTGCTCAAAGGTCCATGATCTGAATGACAATAGCTTCACTGATTGCTTTCCTCCAGTTCACTGTATGTTTTCTATGAGATCATAGGTTTCATGCTTGCAATTCTTCTTTGTTCTAGCACCACTTATAAGATCATAAGTTTGGTGTGATTCTCTTTTTTCCTGTCCTTTTTCACCATTAGAAAGATTGCTTATATAGCCTTGGAGAGGATTTAAACACTTGAGATATCCTTGGGGAAGGTGAGGATTTTCCTCCTTCAGTTGAGGATCTTCCCTAAGATCATGGCTCAACTAGGGATTCGAGCTCAACAGCCTTCTAAAAATGAAAAGATCCTTCCCCCATTCATCTCAACAACTCAACAACTGCCCAGAATAAGCAGTGCTCCCTCAAAAGGGCCATCAGAGCATTGTAGCACTCCCCAGTAGGCTTAAGGGGGGCGCCAACGCTCCTAAAGACACCAGTGCTCCCTCAAAAGGGCCAAAGGAGCTTTATAAT
>JZKD02S0175141.1:314740-329358 GCA_000966675.3 Picea glauca | reverse complement strand
TCAAGTTCAAATCCCCCCGACTTACCCGTGCCTGCGGAAGGGGCATACGTATGGCACCTGGAGGTTATAGTGGTAGCGGTCAGAATCGACCCCGTGTCACGCGAGTACGAGACCGACCCAGTTGCCGATTCTGCCAGCATAAAAGAAAAAATAATAATAATAATAATAATAATAATAATAATGACATGATTAATCCACAATGGGGATTTAATCCAATAATAATAATAAGAATGCTCTTCGCAGTTACATTATTTCAATCTTTTCCACTCCCCAAGGCCCCCCTCTTTCCTATGGTGTTCATGGTCATTTCATTCCCCTTGTACCAGGAAGCCTTCCTCCCAATATCTTTCTGTATCGTCACCCCTTTTCCAAAAAAAATAAAATTGAGAAAATGGTCCAGGAACTCATTAATGCAGGTGTTATCCGCCCTAGTACAAGCCCCTATTTGTCTCCTGTGGTCATGGTCCTGAAGAAAGAAGGTTCTTGGTGAATGTGTCCTGACTTTCGTGCCCTCAACAAACTTACCATCAAAGACAAATTCCCCATTCCTGTCATTGATGACCTCCTGAATGAATTGAGTGGTGCCCAATTCTTTACTAAACTGGATCTTCCTTCGGGCTACCACCAGATACGTATGAAAGAGGCAGATATTCCCAAGACTGCCTTTAGAACTCATGAGGGCTACTATGAGTTTTTGGTCATGCCCTTTGTCTTGTGTAATGCCCCCTCCACCTTCCAAAGCCTCATGAATCATGTCTTTCGTCCTTTTCTCTTCCATTTTGTCTTAGTTTTCTTTGATGATATCCTCATCTATAGCAAAACCTAGACAAACCATCTTTCTCATGTGGATCGAGTTCTCCATCTTCTCTCTCAACACCAATTTTTCCTAAAATAGTCTAAATGTGATTTTGGCGCTTCAGAAGTAGAATACTTGGGTCATCTAGTTGGCAAAGATGGCGTCAGGGTGTATCCTAAAAAGATTGAAGCTATGCAAGACTGGCCTCACCCAAAGACTCTTAAGAGATTGCGTGGATTTCTAGTATTAACAGGGTATTATCGCAAGTTTGTTAAGAATTATGAGAAGAATGCAGCACCTCTCACTGCTCTCCTAAAAAAGAACTCTTTCACTTGGACTCCAGTTGTTGCTCAAGATTTTCAAACCTTGAATATGGCCATGTGCACCACTCCAGTCCTAACCCTTCCTAATTTCACAAATACCTTTGTGTTGGAATGTGATGCCTCGGGGAATGGAATTGGTGTTGTCCTTATGCAAGAGGGTCGACCTTTAGCCTTTACTAGCAAGCAACTATCTAAAAGAAATCTAGGCAAATCCATCTATGAAAAGGAAATGTTGGCTATTCTGCATGCCGTGGATCTGTGGCATCCTTATCTATTGGGCCAATGGTTCCAAATTAAGATAGACCATCAAAGCCTAAAGTATTTTCTAGAACAACGCATTTCCTCCCCAGAACAACAAAAATGGGTGACTAAACTCTTTGGATATGATTATGAGATCATTTATAAGAAAGGCAAAGACAATGTGGTTGCGAATGCACTTTCCCAAAAATATGAATATGAAGGATCCATTTTCTCTCCTTCATTCATTGTACCAGATTGGCTCCAAGTCGTTCGCCAAGAATGGCTACAAGATCCCAAAAGTTCGCAGTTGATCCAGCAATTACAGTCCAATGCTCCAGCTTCCTCAGGGTACTCTTGGCGCCATGAGGAACTTCGATACAAAGGTTGTTTGTATTTAAGTAAACAATCAAATCTTAAATCCACAGTACTTTCTAAGCTTCATGCTACACCCACAGCGGGGCACTCAAGGTTCACCAAAACCTATGACAGGGTCAAATGTTCCTTTTTCTGGGATGGTATGAAACAGGACATTTGTAATTTTGTAGCTGAATGTGAAATGTGTCAACACAACAAGGGAGAAACAGTCAAATCACCAGGCACGCTACAACAGCTCCTGATTCCACCTACTATTTGGAAGGATATCTCTATGGATTTTATTACCAGCTTACCCAAATCGGGAAATAAATCTGTCATCATGGTGGTTGTTGATCACCTTTCCAAGTATGCTCATTTTTGTTCCCTTCAACACCCATTTACAGCATCCACGGTGGCTCAAATCTTCATGGATCAGGTCTTCAAGCTTCATGGCATGCCACACTCTATTTTTTTTTATCGCGACCCAACTTTCACAAGCAATTTTTGGCAAGAATTGTTCAAGATACAAGGCACATAATTTCATCTCAGCACAGCTTATCATCCCAGACTGATGGTCAAACGGAAGTTGTCAACAAGTGTTTGGAAACATATTTGAGGTATTTTTCCTCGGAAAAGAAAAATCAATGGGCTCAATGGTTACCCCTAGCTGAATGGTGGTACAACACTTCATACCATACAACTACATGCATGACTCCTTTTGAAGCGGTATATGGACAGAAGCCATCTTTAGTTCTCTCATACTTATCGCATGCCTCGAAGGTCCAAGTGGTTGGCCTAACACTTATAGCTTGAGAGGCCATTCCCTGTACCCTCAAAGAGAATTTGTTCATGGCACATAATTACATGAAGCAACAAGCAGATCAAGGTTGCTTTGAATGTCAATTTGCAGAAGGGGATCAAGTGTTTCTTCGACTGCAACCTTACAAGCAAACTTCCCTCAAGGCTGAGCATTGTCAGAAGCTAGTGCCCAAATTTTATGGTCCTTATACCATGCTCAAGCATGTGGGACAAGTCGCCTATCAATTAGATTTTCCTAGCCATTTGAAGCTACATCATGTTTTTCATGTTTCATGCTTAAAGAAGGTGATTGGAGCTAAGTGCCAAATTCAAACCAACCTTCTAGAGTTAGCTGAAGAAGGATCCATTTGGCTACAACCAGAAGCAGTTTTGGACCAACGTGAGCATTGCCTATGTCAGAGAACCATCAAGGAAGTACTAGTCCAGTGGAAAGATACAACTCCAGCAGACGCCACTTGGGAACCAGCGACCATTCTGGAACAATTTCCTCATCTCAAGCCTTGAGGACAAGGTTGTTTTTAAGGGGGCAGACATGTTAGGGTCCTAACCCTCACATAGGTAGAACAATATATTCAAATGTAATAAAGGTCAATATTAATAAGGCCTTTCAATAAAATAGAATAAGGTGGATATAAGAAGACCTAATAGAAGCTTCTTCTTCTAGAAGGATCTTCCTCTAAATGCTTCTTTTTAGTATAAATAGGAGTCGAGGGTATGAGATCCCTAGCATGGAGATTATTGTAATAGAGCTCTACTCAACTGGAGGTTTCCCCCTTGAAGAGGCTCGTGAACATTTCTTTCATATTCAAAGTGTTATTTCTGTTGTTATTCTTATATCATTTCAGTGTTATTGTGGTGAATGTTCCGGTTATATTGTTGTTATTCTGCCGTTACTAGCATTTTAGTTATGTTCTGCATACATTTTATACTTGGTATATTACATGTGGAGGAGGAGGAAGAGGAGGAGGATTGGTGGATGGTGCAGCTAGTGACACATGTTGAGGAGGAGGATTAGGTGGTAGAGGAGATGTCATTCACTTTGGTGAAGGTTCAAGTGGTGGAGAAACATGAGGTGGAGGATCAAGAGCATCGTCCTTTGAAGATGATCCAAATGAAGTGGAATGAGTAGAATCATCAACCTTTGGATGAGGTTGAGGGAATCAATAACATGATGCATTAGTTACGTCAGGTCATATGGAAGGGTTTACCATATGTCAGATAGATCTGGTACCCGTAAAATATCTCTAACATGTACAAGTGCCACTTCCTTCCTAGAAATCAAACCACATATGTGATCCAACAGTTCAGTTCAGACTCTCTATTTTGGCTTCTGTGACATGTTGGGTCTATGTAATGGAGGTTTTTGAGCTGCCTCATCCATATCCTCATCATGTTGGGGAGGCTTATCCCCAACAAATGTGCTAATATATGCAAAACAATAGACAATAATAATTGATAACTGAAACAAAATGTTACAATAAATTGCATGTGCATTAAATAAGACAAAAAAATATGCAACTAGATTTATCAAAACATAATGATAATATTACTTCTATCATCTAGTGGCTCGTCTGTAGTAAATAGGATGTTTGCACATCCTCTCCAATCCATTCCCACATACGGGTATTGTACAACATTGAGGACAAAATTTTCCTCTTGAGCCAAGAAATCACATATCTCTCTATCGATGAGAGTACACGACCAACCTGGTTGGCTCCTCTTGGGAAACAATTTCCCCCACATGCACATACGCGCATCAGTCATAGGTCTAGGAGGGAAGTGGGGTAATCTCTATCAAGTGACATAAAACCTCTCAGAAAATAATGTAAACAAATATGATGCAAACAGGAATAATAACCTCCCATAAAAAATAGACCAACAATGATCTATTGAAAAAACAAACTAGCACAAAACATCTCCGACCACCTAATCAATTGAGACCTCTGAACTAAACTATCTACATAGTACATCAATGAGTAACTAATGCACTTCCCATCAGAGGTAAAGTGTTCTAGTGTCGTGAAAATAAGAGACAAGAACCTAACCTCCTCTTTACCAAATGGATCCATCCATAACTGACCACCAACAACTTGGAAGTCCAAAGCGGAAATAATTCATCACTAGCATATCTATGCACATATGCCAACTAGATATCTTCTACAATTCAAGGTGGTAGATTAGTGATCTGGATTATTTTTGGAAGGAAATGAAAGTAGATATGTTACAATGAAATACACATAAAAATTGCCAAAAACAGAGAAATACAACAATACATGATTTCTATTAATGAAAGAAATGTATAGAGACTGTAAAAATACAGAGTGCAAGACTCGTTAGAATGGTGGCATCTTCATCTCTGAGAAGAGATGTGACGGCTATGCTCATTCACAAAAAGATGATTACAATGAGGCTCTAAAGGTCGTTTTTATGATTAACATGAATGAAAAAACCCTAGACATCCAAAAACCTAACCCTAGGAGATGAAGTGCCAAAAGTCATGTGGGCCCCGTTGGGGTAAGTTAGTGCATTAACTTCCCAAGGTCGTAACTTTTGCATATGATCTCCGTTTTAGGCATGTGATAGCCCATTGGAAATGTATTTTTGAGAACTACGCATTATGTTGTCAAACTCTAACTCCATCTCTAGTTTGACTATGGAAATCCAAGAAAACACTATTTAGAGCCCCAAAACAGCCCTAGAAGTATAGAAAGATGTAATCACATGAAAAAATCCAAAATAAGTCAGTTGGAATAGGTGGGCGGCCACCAATATCCACCTGGATGCTGTTTAGGGCTTCAAGATGGCCCCATCAGTACAAAACCTACAATTATAAAGAAATGTCCCCATTACAGAGAAACGTGTTGAACTAAAAATTGTCCATATGAGCCAGTTGGAAGTTGGAATAGGTGGGTGGCCACCGATATCCACCTGGATCAATCCTATCCCCTTAGGAAGAAATGGTCTCCATTGCATTGAATGCATGGGGAAGAGGGGAAAGTGTTTTTTGAATCTGAATCTTGGTGAATTGCGTGCCTTGTTGGAGAAGTTTCGTTGCTTGGTATGTGGAAGGTTGTCATGAACTTGTTGCTAGTGGGGTTGAATATGTTCCACCAACTTGTTGTCTCTAGGATTGACGGGGAATTCTGTAGGCATCATGGTAGGTGAAGAAACAATTTATGAAATATAGTTCTGTTGGATAGAAGGTGTTGAGGCTACAGTGGTTGTAGGGGCCTTTTGTGCATCATTTGAAAAGATTGTGAAGAGGATGAATTTTACAGTATGAGAGATTACCTTGCGGCACTGTTTTGGTGGAATAGTAGTCATAACTACATATGGTATTGGTATCCTATAGATCTGACCCCCCAAAGTAATAATGACACTATGAGGTCGAGACTCATAAACAACATGACATTTCCACATATATGTTTGGCCCAAAACAACATCATAGAAATCAAGAGGGGAAACATCACACACTACCTCATCCTTGAAGGGATGTATGCCATAGGACAGGTGCCACTGCTGGCTGACATGAAGATCTCATCCCTGGTGAAGCCACTTGACGTTGTATGGTTGCGGGTGTGGTGTTGTCGACCACCCCAACTGTTTGACGACCTTAGCTGAGATGAGGTTCTTCTGGTTGTCCTTATCAACAATGAAATGTAACGGGGTACCCTTTACCCACATATGTGAATGGAAGAGGCGCTCCCCCTCTTCAGTATCTACTGGTTCTTCTAGTTGAATTGTTCCAGTCGCAATAGTAGCAGTGGGGTCTGCAACAATGATCTGTCTATTTTCAATATTTTCTGGATCAGATTATGAATCAAGGTTTGACTTCTTGTCTTTGACCTCGGCCATCAATGAATGTTTCGAGTGACATTCATCAGTGTTGTGCCATGGGATTTTGTGGAAGTCACACCACTTCCTAGTGTAATTCTTCATCTTTCCTTTACCATTCTTGTCCTATGTCTTGGACTGGTTGTCTGGAGGTTGTTGGTTAGGGCCATCTTTACCATGCTTTGGTTGTTGCAGATTTGCAGACCCAAACTCCCATTTGTTCTAGTGCCTAAATTTATGCTCGATTTTGACAGCATATAGATAGGCAACTCCCAATGATGATATGCTTAGGAAATTCATTTCGGTTTGGATTTACCTATGCAGAGCCCCACGGTATTTCATAACCAGATGTCACTCAGAGTCTTTGATACCCACCTTGGTGTGCAAGGTATGGAAAGTATTTGTTAACTTCATCATTGTTTGGCTCTTCTCTTGTCATAGTGCAGTCCATCTCATGTATTGGTCTTCATAGTTATCAACAGGGTACTATTGTTCCTTGACCGCATCCACAAAAAAATCCCAATTGGGCTTGGCCACATATATTCCATATTCGTGTCTCGAACTTTGCTCCTAGTAAGTTTCCCACCAATGTTTGACATGGGGGAGAGCCTTGAGGAGTGCGAAGGTGATCTTTTCCCTGTCGAAAAAATTGTGAACAAAGAAATGACCTTCTAGAAGATTCAACCATTTTTGTAAGGCATCTGCATCTATCTGACCTTCAAATACTGGAATATCAAAATTAACTTGTACCTTGAAGGGGGAGGTTCCTCCAAAGTGGCCACTTGATGAAGATGCGCCTGTTGCTATCGGCAAGCGTTGAAGGATGTGGGAAAAATTCTCCATAATTTTGTCCCTCTGTTGCGCAAGAGCTTGCTCAAGCAACATGTTAATACAATATTTTGCTCCTCCATTTTTCTTTTTTTCTTCCATAGAGGGTTTCTTGGGTGTGTGAGAGTGATTCTCCTCAAGAGAGACAAGATCGAGACCCAACTTACTATACTTGGACCTCATCGGGGACATGCACTGCAAAACGATCAAGAGAAGCCTACTCTGATACCACTGATCTGGATTATTTTCGAAATGAAATGATAGTAGAAATATTACAATGAAATACACATAAAAATTTCCATAAACAGAGAAATACAACAATACATGATTTCTATTAATGAAAGAAATATACAGAGACTATAAAATGCAAAGTGCAAGACTCGCTCTAATGGTGGAAACTTTATCTTTGAGAAGAGATGTGACAAATTTTATCACATGAAGTTGTCATGGGTCAATTTTCTCCTTAGGTTTTAATTTTTACCCATTAACCTTTTTAAGTTTGTTTTGATTTTCTCTTTATAAATTTCTTAGGTTGGTTTAAACAAATAAAGGTTTGGGACTTGGTTCAAATTTTTGACCCACACCTATGGTTTATACCCCAGGTTCATTTTGTATTTTATATCCTTGACTCGTCACTTGACTTGGAAACTAGCACTATCAACCCTATGACTCTACAAACATTACAAGTCACTCCATCCATTCATATGCTTGAACCTCTCGACTATGTCCCTTTTCCCATTAGGGAATCAAATCAAACCTTGTCAAGTACGTTGCCAACTCACTAGTTGTTTTCATAGCACATCTTTGTACACTCTCCCTCTTTACTATGATTCACAATTATGAAGTTGATGTCATGTCTTTTATTTTTTTCAGCACCCTTGTCTTGAAAAGGAATATCATGATTTGGTCATTTATGAAGTTCTAACTGTTTACCAAATTTGAAATCCTACTCCTAGCTCGGCGTTGCAGAAAATACTAATCCGGACAGAGTTGCGGAATATGCTACAGAACTAACTGTCTTAGGTGAATTGGAGACTGAGGTAGTTGCAAACGACTCCAGGATTTTTGTACATCAGCAATTATCAAGCTATGGTGTCAAGGTACTTCGTGAGCCATCCGAGCTCTGTTGAAGATCATTAAGGTTTTTGTCTTATCTTTTGGTAGCACCTGGCACTACAAACTATAGTTTCTCCCACCTACCAACCCCTTTACCTCTTCTCCCATAGACTTCATAGCCATCTTCATACTGACATTTTCCTCCACTGAAATCGAGTCAATTTTCTTCAGAGCTTTGAATGCCCATTTATCCTCTTGGCTCATGTTGTCCACACTGTGCTATAGAAACCACTATTAAACTGTGCTACGGATCCCTTGTTCCAACGTTGCAAATTCCCTGTCAAACCAGTGCCATCTTCTATGCTCACAGCTCCAGCATTAGCTTTCCTTATTCACTATGTCATCCTATATTTTCATCTCAAAGTCTGTTTGCAGTGAGGATTTTAGGAGCCCTTGCCTTTTAGAATGATGATGACACTGCATGGTGGCCCTATGTTAGCTTAAAATTGGATAATGCGGTCTTTTTGCATATAATTTCTCAAAGGATCTTNCCCCCCCATTTTCAGCCATCAAACCAGTCTCTTATTAGATCAGAAGTGAATTGGAGGAAAGCCCTCAAAGACCAATTAAGGATCACCTTTCAAAACTTAAAGAATTTTTCCTTTGTTTGGTTTCCTTACCTTTCATAGCATTACAGTACTTGGCCTCCTTCTTCTATCAATGGATACACCCCAACAAAAGAAATCTCACAAGGGTGGGAGTGTGGTTAGGACTGAGCCTTCTGACATGCATCTATTTGATGTTGAGCCTATGATCAAGGAGTTTTTCCAAAGGGTTGGTTGCCTATCTTTCTGTCAAAACATGGATGCTAATTGACTGTTGATTTGGAAAGTCTTGCGTTGATTTTAGTGGGGCAACAAAGGTGAACAAAGTGATTGAAAATTTTATTGTTGATTTGGAAAGTCTTGAGTTGATTTTAGTGGGGGCAACAAAGGTGAACAAACTGATTGAAAGTTTTTAATAAATTAATTATTGATATAAATTCTCAATTGTACCAGACATGACCGAAGAAATGAACCTTACATGAGTTGGTGAGTGCTAATTGATTGTTGAGTTGGAAAATAAATTGGGTATATAAACAAATAACTCTACCCAACTAGCGGGGTTGAATCTATTCCACCAACCTGTTGTCTCTAGGCTTGATGGGGCATTGTGTAGGCATCATCGTAGGTGAAGAAACAATTTATGCAATATAGTTTTGTTGGATAGAAGGTGTTGATGCTATAGTGGTTGCAGGGGCCTTTTGTGTATCCTTTGAAAATACTGTGAAAAGGATGAATTTTGCAGTATGAGAGATTACCTTGCGGCACTGTTTTGGTGGAACAGTAGTCGGAACTACCTCTGGTATCCTGTAGAGCTAACCCCCCAGAGTAATAATGACACTATGAGGTTGAGACTCATAAACAACATGACGTTTCCACATATATGGTTGGCCCAAAAAAACATCATAGACATCAAGAGGGGAAACATCACACACTACCTCATCCTTGAAGGGTTGGATGCCATAGGACAGGTGGCATTTTTGGCTGACACAAAGATCTCATCCCTGGTGAAGCCACTCGATGTTGTATGGTTGTGGGTGTGGTGTTGTCGACAACCCCAACTGTTTGATGACCTCAACTGAGATGAGGTTCTTCTGGCTATTGTTATCAACAATGAAATGTAACGGGGAAGCCTTTACCCACATATGTGAATGGAAGAGGCACTCCACCTCTTCAGGATCTACTTGTTCTTCTAGTTGAATTGTTGTGGTCGCAATAGTAGCAGTGGGGTCTGCGTCGATGATCTGTCTATTTTCAATATTTTCTGGATCAGATTTTGAATCAGGGTTCGACTCCTTGTCTTTGACCTCGACCACCAATGACGGTTTCAATAGAGATTCATCGGTGTTGTTCCAGGGGATTTTGTGGAAGTCACACCACTTCCCAGTGTCATTCTTCATCTTTCCTTTACCATTCTTGTTCTATGTCTTGGACCAATTGTCTAGAGGTTGTTGGTTAGGGCCGTCTTTACCATGCTTTGGTTGTTGCGGATTTGAAAACCCAAACTCCCATTTGTTCTGGTGCCTAAATTTTTGCTCAATTTTGACAGCTTATATATAGGAAACTCCCAAAGATGAGATGTTTAGGAAATCCATTTCGGTTTGGATGTACCTATGCAGAGCCCCATGGTATTTCAGAACCAGATGTCGCTCAGATTCTTTGATACCCATATTGGTGTGGAAGGTATGGAAAGTATTTGTGAACTCCGTCACTTTTTGGCTCGTCTCTTTCCGTAGTGTGGTCCATCTCATGTATTGGTCTTCATAGTTATCAACATGGTAGTATTCTTCCTTGACCACATCCACAAAAAAATCTCAATCGGGCTGCCCCATATATTCCATATTTGTGTCTCGAACTTTGCTCCTAGTAAGTTTCCCACCAATGTTTGACATGGGGGAGAGCCTTGAGGAGTGTGAAGGTGATCTTTTCCCTGTCAGAAAAATTATGAACAGAGAAATAACCTTCTAGAAGATTCAACCATTTTTCTAAGGCATCCACATCTATTTGACCTTCAAATACTGGAATATAAAAATTAACTTGTACCTTGAAGGGAGAGGTTCCTCCAAAGTGGCCACTTGATGAAGATGTGCATGTTGCTATCGAAAGGCATTGAAGGATGTGGGAAAAATTCTCCATAATTTCAACCCTCTATCACAAAAGAACTTGCTCAAGCAATAGGTTAATAGAATCTTCTGCTCCACCATTTTTCTTTTTTCCGCCATAGAGGGATTATTTGGTGTGCAAGAGTGATTTTCCTCAAGAGAGACAAGTTCGATACCCAACTTGCTATACTCAGACCTCGTCGGGGACATGCACTGAAAAACGATCAAGAGTAGCCTTCTCTGGTACCACTGATCTGGATTATTTTCGGAATGAAATGAAAGAAAAGATATTACAATGAAATACACATAAAATTTTCCAGAAATAGAGAAATACAACAATACATGATTTCTATTAATGAAATAAATGTACAGAGACTGTAAAATGCAGAGTGTAAGACTCGCTATGGTGTCAAGGTACTTCGTGAGCCATCAGCAATTATCAGCAATTATCAAGCTATGGTGTCAAGGTACTTCGTGAGCCATCCGAGCTCTGTTGAAGATCATTAAGGTTTTTGTCTTATCTTTTGGTAGCACCTGGCACTACAAACTGTAGTTTCTCCCACCTACCAACCCCTTTACCTCTGCTCCCATAGACTTCATAGCCATCTTCATACTGACATTTTCCTCCATTGAAATCGAGTCAATTTGCTTCATAGCTTTGAATGCCCATTTATCCTCTTGGCTCATGTTGTCCACACTGCGCTACAGAAACCACTGTTAAACTGCGCTACGGATCACATGTTCCAATGCTGCAAATTCATTGTCAAACTAGTACCATCTTCTATGCTCACAACTCCAACATTAGCTTTCCTTATTCAATGTGTCATCCTATATTTTCATCTCAAAGTTTGTTTGCAGTGAAGAGTTTAGGAGCCCTTGCCTCTTAAAATGATGATGAAACTGTGTGGTGGCCCTATGTTAGCTTAAAATTGGATAGTACAGTCTTCCTGCATATCATTTCTCAGAGGATCTTTCCCCCCCCCATTTTCAGCCATCAAACCAGTCTCTTATTAGTTTAGAAGTGAATTGGAGGAAAGCCCTGAATGACCAATTAAGGATCACCTTTCAAAACTTAAAGACTTTTGCCTCTGTTTGGTTTCCTTACCTTTCATAGCATTACAGTACTTGGCCTCCTGCTTCTATCAATGGTTACACCCCAACAAAAGAAATCTCACAAGGGTGGGAGTGTGGTCAAGACCGAGTCTTCTGACATGTACCTATTTGATGTTGAGGCTATGATCATGGAGGTTTTCTAAAGGGTTGGTTGTCTATCTTTCTGTCAAAACATGGGTGCTAATTGACTGTTGATTTGGAAAGTCTTGAGTTGATTTTAGTGGGGCAACAAAGGTGAACAAAGTGATTGAAAGTTTTATTGTTGATTTGGAAAGTCTTGAGTTGATTTTAGTGGGGGCAACAAAGGTAAACAAAGTGATTGAAAGTTTTTAATAAATTAATTATTGATATAAATTCTCAATTGTACAAGACATGACCGAAAAAATGAACCTCACATGAGTTGGTGAGTGCTAATTGATTGTTGAGTTGGAAAATAAATTGGGTATATAAACAAATAACTCTACCCAATTGATATGATACAATATTGTAATTATAGTAACAAAATAAACACCCACCACAAGATGATTCCACAATGTTCTAATCAATGAGTTCATA
The DNA here is from genome assembly GCA_000966675.3 of Picea glauca. Classification (NCBI taxonomy): domain Eukaryota; kingdom Viridiplantae; phylum Streptophyta; class Pinopsida; order Pinales; family Pinaceae; genus Picea; species Picea glauca. The sequence goes on along the minus strand of JZKD02S0175141.1, from coordinate 316,736 downwards.
AAACAAACCCAAAAAATCTAGATGGGTGACATGACAATGGCAAAAAACATTCTATTATATATTGATTCCATACCAATATTCAAAGAAAAGACATTGTTTATAGAACCGTGGAACTTTGTAATGTTCAATACTAACATTAAGATTAAAGTTTTATAGAAAATGGTAGATAAATTATAAGGTAAATAAATGTTGTCAAATTTGAGTGTATTTTGATAAATTATGGGAAGAATTTTTAATAAAAATTGTTATAAGTAAATATAACTTTTTAATAAATTTGAATTATATAAATAAATTAGTTTATTATAATTTTTAATAAAAATTGTTATAAGTAAATATAACTTTTTAATAAAGTTGAATTATATAAATAAATCAGTTTATAATAATATTTATATTTTAAGTAATTTACTATAAAATAAGACCTATTTGGGTTGTAAAATTTTGATATTTCTATATATGTGAAAAACTTTTAATAAAAAATATATCATCGCCAATAGCAATCAATTTTTTAATAAATTTGAATTGTATTAATAAATTAATTTATAATAATTTGTGTGTTTTAAATAATTGACCATGAAAATAAAACGTATCTTGGATTTATGTAATCAAAAATAAATTAATTAAATTTAAATGAAAAATTACTTTGGATGGTTTAATTAAGTTGGTTTCTACTTAAAAAGAAATGGTTTTTTTAATATCATTATGCTTAATGTAAGCATAATGGAAAATAAGGTAATTAATTTAAATGAAAAATGAGTTTTGGATGGTTCGATTAAGTTGGTGTCCACTTAATCGGTTGTTGAGAGGACCACTTGCGGATGAATGAATGCAACTTTGGATGCTACACCTCTCTCTCGGATGTTTCTGTCCACACAATGTTGAGCCTCCCTCTATCATTACCGGTCGACCGAAACTCTATGTTTCTGTCCACACAATGCGGAGCCCTCTCTCTCTTTCCGTTTATAAATACTCATTGCCAGATACCCCATACCCACTGCAACAATTTCCCCCTTCCCCTGCCATTTCCGTTTATAAATACTCGTTGCCAGATACCCACTGCAACAATTTCCCCCTTCCCCTGCCATTTCCATTACCATGCGGTACCTGTGCTGTTTCACTTTTCCTGTGCTGTTTCTCCTCTTCGTTTTGCCCTTCTCCTCTACGCACTCATTTCATGATGATGGACAATCTCTGCTCGCATTCAAGAATCTCATCACCAGCGACCCTAATAATTCCTTGCTCGATTGGACTGCCACACTCCCCGTTTGCAACTGGACTGCCGTTACCTGCGGTGCCTGTCATCCAAACAGAGTGGTCGCCATCGATCTCAATGGCAGGGATCTGCGCGGCACTATCACTCCTTCACTCGGTAATTTGTCGTTCCTACGCTCACTCAATCTTTCAGACAATAAGTTCCACGGTCATATCCCACCTCAATTGGGACGCCTCTTTCATTTGAGGTGGCTTTGGCTGAACAACAATCAATTGGCAGGAAATATCCCTCCTCAACTCGGCAGCTGCAGAAATTTGGTTTCGCTGGCGCTCTCCTTCAACAATCTGAGCGGAAATATCCCTCCTCAACTCGGCAGCTGCAGAAATTTGGTTTTGTTGGCTCTCTCCTTCAACAATCTGAGCGGCAATATTCCCGGGGAGTTTGGTTCCCTTCCACACTTGCAAGAGCTTTACTTGGGAGTAAACAGTCTCACAGGTACAGTTCCCTCTTCCTTAGGAAACCTTTCAGCATTGATTACTTTAGATATTTCTGAAAACACTTTGGTTGGTCCCATTCCGCCACAACTGGGTTTGCTTATCCATCTGCAAGCGCTTTACCTTTATTCAAACGAATTGCCTGGCAGCATTCCCACTTCTTTGTCCAATATCTCAGCTTTGACTGACTTGGAAATTTCCACCAACAACCTCATTGGCAACATTCCACAAGAATTAGGCCTTCTCACCCATTTGCAAACACTTTACCTTCATTCAAACGAATTGTCTGGCA
>JZKD02S0175141.1:269015-281792 GCA_000966675.3 Picea glauca | reverse complement strand
TATTTGGTGTAGAAGTTCCCTTTTTGGGTGGCATGTTGGTCAAGTATCACTTTTGAACCTTGATTTTGAGGTGGTTCTGCTAGACAATCTTTCTTCTATTGTATCTCCCAATTTTAGGCCCTTCTGGGTATAAAAATTTATTTTATGTAGTTCTCTGATATTTCTTCTCTGCAATTCCATAGGTCTGATCAAAATTGGATGTTCCAAGTGGAATTTATGGTAACTTCCCCACAACTTGTTGATTTTTGGCCTTTCCCAAATATGTCACTTGTATAGCGTGCCCCGCACAAAATAATTGATATAAAATTTTGAAACTCATACCAAAAATACTATAGAATGTCCATTATCCAATGAAACCAGTCCCACTCAATTTGTATAATCTAGGAATAAGTTATGCTTGTTTTACCTGGAACACCTTCTTGAGACTAGTCAATAGGACTAGTTAGATACCCTATCTTCCACAAGGTGTATCTACAAATGTAAGATGACCCAAAATTTGAACGTTTTACCATAGATACCTTACTAATTTCTATGAATATCCTCTGGATTTCAGGGTCTGAAACATTACATAAAAAATTTTATAGCTAAAATTCCACAATGGCTCATTTCAAGATGATTCCAAAACCCTATCTTGTACAGGCTGTATCTCTGAAAGTATAAGGCTTCAGGAGATGAAATTTTAATCCAACGTACCTTGATACATCTACTAAATATCCTCCAAGCCGTTCCTTTTGAAACATTGAAGAAAAATAGTTATAGCAAAAATTCCAAGGTATCTCAGATGTAGCAGCGAAACCCCAAAACCTTGAGCTCTGATACCATATGTTAAGAACCAAATATCAATATAGCATAGAAAAACCTTAGAAAAAGTACTCAACACCTTGAAAAAGAGACAATTTCAGATAATAAGCCTCTTCAAGGGGGAAACCTCCTTTTATCCCACTTAAATGTTCAAGTACAAGATGATTCCAAATGAAAATGTCTCCTTGGTATATATAGGAGACTAGGAGGTATAATTACAGCTAATGGAATAAATCCGACATAAATAAAATAACTTTACTAATGTAATATGCCCCAATTAAGGGGTAATGAGCCAATATTAGGGCTTAGGGCTTAACATTGAAGTGGGCATGTGATAATGCATATTGGGGCTAATGCCTTAAAAAGCACAAGATCAATGGCGATATGGACATGTGAGTGATAGAGATTAGGATCTTGAGTAAAAGAAAATATAGAAAGCTAAAACACACCCTCAAGGCTTCCCAATTTGTGGAACTGGAGGAAGGCAGGGCTATTATGAACAAGAATATTGACAAGAGTAAGGGCTATGGTTTCGTCACCTTTAAGCACATGGACTACACAACATTCAATGTTGGGACAAGTGGTATATACACTCTCATATATATCTGATATATATACTAAGATGATCCAACAATGTATATACTACCTATATACTACCTACCTCAACATTGAATATTGTGTAATAAGCTGCTTAATGCTTGCCAAAAAATGAGAAACAACCCATTTGTACTAAAATCAGTAGATCTTCACGTCACATCGCTAGGTTTGCATTTGGTAACTCTCTTTGCCTAAGGATACAACATTTGTTGGTGGTACTTTCCTGGCATAATATAGGTGACACAATATGAAAATGAGATCGAGCATGCATGTTTTGAACATGGCTTCTTCACACTGTTCTCACTGTCTTCGTCACATGGTTGGATTTCATTTTTATGTGCTACTCGATCTTCGTCACACAGTTGGCTCTCGTTTTTATGTATCAAAAGTTGCTTTTACTTTTTTACATAACAATGAGAGAAAACCAATTTGTACTAAAAATTGTTAGTTATCATTGCTTTGAGTGCAAATAGGCTAGCTTGTATGTCGTCATGACCACTCTAGTTTACGTTATTTTTTATTTTTTACATAAAAATGAGGGTCAACTAATTTTACTAAAAAGTAATGGTGACACCATTATTTTAGTACAAATTGACTGGCTAGTCATCACCACTCTCATTTTTATGTATTAAAAGTTGTTTTTATTTTTTGTGTATGAAAATGAGATCTACACAATTCACACTAAAAGGTGATGGCACCATTGTTTTTAATACAAATGGATTGGTTCATCACCACCATTGCCTTCAGTGAATTTGTACTAAAATGTTATAGCACTACTACTTTTAGTATAAATCGAAAGGCTTGCCACTATCATTGCTTTTAGTGAATTTGTACTAAAAGGTGATGGCACCATTGCTTTTAGTACAGATTGATGGGCTCTTTACCATCATTGCTTTTAGTGAATTTGTACTAAAAGGTAATGGCACATTGTTTTTAGTACAAATTGATTGGTTCATCATTGCTTATCACTACCACTTTTAATATAAATTGATTGTTTTGTAAGTTTTTAATATAAACTAGTTGATATTTGAAAAAAAAATTATGATTGAAATTTTATTTGATTAAATATAATCTTGATTTTGAATATAAATTTAGCTATTCATTAATTTATTCTATTTTAATATTTTAAAAACCATTCAATGTAAAAATGAGTTGGATTTCATTTTTATATATAAAAAATATTTTTTAATAAATAAAAATTCACTAACTCTACTTTTTATGCATTCAAAACTCATTTTAGATGTACTAAAAACAACTTTTAGTATATCAAAAATGGGTTGGGTTTTATTTTTATTTTAATACATAAAAAATGGGTTAGGTGTTATGTTGTACTAGTTAGAATAAAATGAAATGGTTAACATCTTATAAAAAATGAGAAACAAAATACATATATAAAATTTTAACATCTTTTTAAATTTAAACTTTACATATATAAACGTCAAACATCTTTGTAAATTACAACCATTTTTCTGGTTGTGATTGGAAAAAAACTAAATAGTACTAGTCTCTTAATAAGAAAATATAGTATGAGCCCCATCACTCAAGAGGAAGTGGACCACGCAGTCAAAGAAATGCCCCCAAGGAAAGCACCAGGTCCAGACGGCTTCACTACGAACTTCTTTCATTATTGTTGGGATATGATCATGGAAGAAGTTTGGCAAGTGGTGGAGGAATCCAGAACCTCAGGCCAAGTCCTCCCAACCCTCAATGCTACCTTCCTTACTCTCATCCCGAAAGAGGAGAGGTTCACTCACCCCAAACAGTACAGATCAATTTCCCTATGCAACGTCATCTACAAAATCATCACCAAGTTCATAGCCATGCATTTCAAACCAATTCTAACTTTTGTCATATCCAACGAGCAAGCGATCTATGTGGAAGGAAGGAAAATCATGGATAGTGTCATCCTCGCACATGAGGTTATCCACTCGCTGAAGACGACTAAGTTCCCAGGTATGCTCATCAAAATCAACCTATCTAAATCTTTTGATAGAATCAGTTGGTAGTACATGTGCTCCTTGATAGAAGCCTTTGGTTTTGACAACCATTGGGTGAATTGGATCATGAGGCTCACCTCTTTAGCCTTCTTCTCTATCCTGGTCAATGGAGTGCCCTCCCAACCCTTTTCCCCTACCAGAGGAATTCCTCAAGGAAACCCCCTCTCTCCCTTCCTTTTTGTTTTAATAGTGGAAGGATTGGGACACTACCTTAAAGCCTTCATCTTGGAGGGTTCCCTCAAAGGCCTTCCCCTACACAACATTCAACCAACCCCCTCGCATAGCCAGTTTGTTGATGATACCCTCTTCTTAAACACTTCGACAGCTCGAGAAGCCACCAAACTCAACTCCATTATCACTGACTTTGCAGACGCATCAGGAATGGCCCTTAACCTTGATAAATCTAATCTCTACTTCTTCAATATGCCAGTCGCAGTCCAAAATCATATTTCCCGCCTCCTAGGTATACCCAAGAGCTCCATTCCATCCAATTATCTTGGCATACCCCTCACAGGTGTGCTTTTGTGATCAATATCTTGGGATAGTATACTTCTCTTCATTTCCAATAGACTCAACAATTGGACCTTCAGACCTCTTAATATCGCAGCTAGGATGGTGCTCCTCAAGTCTATCCTGCAAGCCTTGCCAACCTACCTTCTCATGACTCTAGAAACACCCAAGCCAGTCATTTGGGCTATCAGAAACATACAACAGAACTTCTTATGGCATGGGCACCACCCTGATAAAAAGTGGGAATTAGTGGGTTGGGATAAGCTTTGTAAGACCAAAGATATGGGTGGACTAAGGCTCCGAGACCCAGGAAAACTTAATCAAGTTACAAGAGCTAAACTGTGGTGGTGATGGGTTAAGCACCCTACATAAATCTAGGCACAAATTTGGAAATAAAAATATGCACCGACCACCCAAGAAGAACAACTCACCAGATTCAACGACCAGATTCAGGGATCCAATATTTGGAACGCGACCTGGCTCAATAAACAACTAGTCCAGAAATATGATTTTTGGGAAATCGAGAATGGGGAAAGTGCACTGTTCTGGCAGGACTCATGGCAACATCAAATGCCTCTAGCCACTCTATAAGAACTTAACCCCCTACGTCAATCATTGCAACCCGAAATCTTCAGATGGGCTAAAGATATTTGGAGAACATCTGACAGGAATCTTCCATGGCACAAATGGAAAACAAAACACCAGGAATTACACCTCCCAAGAGAAATGGAACTCCAAGCGTAGTGTGTCCACACAAACCAACGAAAAATCTCCACCATGGTAGGCCCGAACATTCTCAGATGGGGGCACTCCACAATTGGCAATTTTTTGGTCAAAGACGCCTACCATTGGCAGGGGAACTATCAAGATCAACCTAAGGATAGCATATGGGGTAAGATATGGATCTCAACACTCTGGCCTAAAGTGTCCATCTTCCTCTAGCTCACATTTCAAAACCGCATCCTCACCTGGGACAATCTCAAAAATCAGGGTTTCATAGGCCCCTCAATTTTCCCCCTTTGTCAGCAACAGGAGGAAACAATGGACAACCTTCTTAACCACTGCCACTATAGTAAGACAATTTGGGATCTGGGGTCTCAAATAATGCATTGTTCCAATAGAAGCAAGAACAACATCAACGACACTATAGAAAATTGGGACTCGATCACCTTTCAGAACCCAATTATATCTCCCATCTGGCAGCTCCTACCAGGCTTCACCCTCTAGAAAATTTGGAAGGAAAGAAATAATATTATCTTTTAGTCGAAGTCCTCACCCCCCACCTCTACTTGGGACTGAATCATGAATCTAATTCGAGAAATGATCAAATGAAAGGCACTGGAATATTGAGGACTTAAAGTGCAGTATAGATGAACGACATATACTCTAAAACTGGCACCTCAACCTGGCTGACACACCCCCTTCCGCAATATCCAATCTCTCTATTGGCAGCCCAACCACTTGGACCCCCCCACCAAATGGATTCATAAAGATTAATTTTTATGGGGCTTCAAAAGGAAATCTGGCCCTAGCGGGCCTTGGGGCGATCCTTAGGAACTCAAATGGAGAAATCCTCCACATAGTAGCAGTTTATCTAGGCTTCAACACAAACAACGTTGTTGAGCTCTGGAGCCTCATAAGAGGAATCAAGATAGCAACAGATCACCATTACAACAAGATCATTGTGGAGGGGGACTCCGAGATCATAGTCCAACTCATAACGAAAATTCGTCATGGAGAACACCCCCTGGAAGTCTCACCCAGTTGGAGACTCTCAGGACTCTTGGAGGACTTTGGCTCCCTCTTATGGCCCAGCCTCACCATCATCTCCTCTCATGTGAAAAGGGATGCAAACAAAGTAGAATATTAAGTAGAAAATGAAGGAGTGGCTAACATGACAGAGGTGATCCACTGAAATGCCCAAACTTCACCTCGATCTGAACTCTCAGACCAATGCCAAGACTTGGCCAGGATGGAATACCCAACTGTGGATGGGGTGCCACGTAGCACACAAGGGCCATGTAACACTGGCCCAAGCCAAGCCATAAATATGGCAAGCTGGCTCCCATCCCCTCTCCATTAATAATGGGAGCCCACCTTAATTTCCTGTCAAGAGACGAAGGACGACTCCCTCGTGTGAGCAAAGTGACAACAAGAAAATGCAATGGTTGGGGGGAGATAATGGAAGTAGTCATGTCTCCCCTCCTCGATATCACCCAAAAATGCACCAACTTTCACCATTTCTCCCTCAACCTGCACCAGGAAATCAAATTAGTTCTTTGGTGCAGCCATTACAGAACCATTGGGAAGCTTTCCATCTGCATTACCTTCTCGATGCCATGTGAGAGAGGCAGACCGCGTCGCGGCCCTGCCTAGAATAGTTTGGCAGCATGACAGAGGAGGTGGCAGATGCTAGAGTGAGAACTATCCATAGTCCACACTCAGTGAATTCAAGAAACATGCAGAGGAGGGATGGTCATGTTTCCTCCAATGGCTTAAGTGGAGGAAGTAATCCTAGAGGAACCCATTCAGATCCCTCCGAAGTCTGTTCTCTTCACTATGCCAAAGAATTAGCAACCCCCAAGCAACTTCTTCGCGGAAGACACTAATCCAGACACTATGTCTCACCACGATAGTAGCACCATGGAAGCGAAAATAGAAGAGGTCCACATCTGCATCGTTGAGGAGGAAGGTGGTGAGGTCTTTGCGCCACCTTCTATCTCGATTGTACCAGAACCATGGCGTACCCCCCCACCCTTCTTCCACCTGGAACAATTAGAATTATTGTTTGATATGATAATCTAGATGGCATGTCAGGTTCACCATGTCACACTCATGCACCAACACATCGATATGTTGTATGAAGCACTATCCAATGCGCTAGCGGGGAAAAAATGTCTGACGTGTGCAAGACCTTTTGCCTTGCTGACTAGGAACGGATCGCACAACAAAGACCCTTACGAAGCTACTTCTGGTGCTAACGGGTAATTTCATGGTTTGGAGTTCTTTTTGGTTCTGGTTAGGTGTCAGTCTAAACTCTTTTTGGTTCAGTTCCAAGTCCAGTCTAGTTTTAATTCTAGTTTTAATGGTTAATGTAAAGACTATAGGTCGCCACCTGCCCTGGTTTCCTCTTGGCAGGGCAAATGGTGGACCTCCTTTTTTAGACATGGACATCCAAGGCTGCCAACTATCTCGATTTCCACTAATTCGACGAAACAGTTGGTAGCCTAGAGATAGGTGTTATTTTTGTATGTGATATGCTATAATAGGATCTGCCCCTCTTTTTTTATTTAAAAAAAAAATGAAAATATAATAAAAATCAATAATATGTTTGGTTGATTTATTCGATTTTCATGTTTAATTTGGGCTTTGAAGGAAAACATATATTCATTAAAATTTATTCATATCCACAATTATAAAGTGATTATTATTAAGTCCTTTTATTTAAATAACTTTTAAAATAATATTCACTGTGTAGTTTAGTCTTTGTTTTATAGTGGTATTTTGAATAATATAATAAAAATATTTCTAACAAATGAGGTGTTTCAATAATGGAACATAAATATTTACATTTTAATTTAATTGTATACAAAATTTGATATTTATTAATACCAAAAATTTAATTTTGATTTAATAATACAGAAAATTGGTATTTTTTAATACCAAAAATTCAATTTTAATTTAAAGCTTTATATAATAGAAATTGGTTCTCATGCTCCCATTTCTTTAAGATTAAAGCTCCCAAAAAGCTCCCAAGTTCCCAAAATCATTTTTAATTAATTAGGAACTTTTAATATCAATTCCCAAGCAAATACCAAAAGTTGTTCCCATACAATTATGGTTAGGTGTTTTTTTTAACCCTTTCCTACATAAAACAAAAATGCTATGGGTCTCAATTTTCTTTTAGCGAATAAAAATGAGATGAATCTAATTTTTGATATACTAAAAAGTTGCATCTTATTTTTGATATACTAAAAAGTTGCTCATTTTTATTAGTCCCTGCCGAAGCCGTAGAGGGACTATAGCGATCGATAATTCGTTGACTTTATATTATTTTGTCTTTTGACTACAATTTTTTGCATAATCTCTATTGTTCGAACTAGAGAACTAAAAAAATTATTTCGTATATAATAAAAAAACCCTTATATGTCACGATCTCATTGGATAATAGATTAGAGGTCTTATTGTCAGCTTCACTATTCCCAATGTTTTATATGTTGGCATATCCAAAGTTTTTATCATCTACGGTCTTTTTGAATTTGTACTATTCATATTGAAATGTTTAGATATCCAAATTTTTGAGCATGGATAGTCAGTTTTTTATTAGTTGACTTCATATTACTTTGTCCTCTGAGTAAATTTTATTTTCATAGTCTCCATTGTTCGAACTATTGTTATTGTTATTATTTTTTATTTTTCTTTATTATTGTGTACTTAGAGAGGCATTTTCATTATTGCATACATAAACATGCCTACCACACTGCATTCTTTCTTAAATGTTTTCACAACGCGAGTCTCTTCGACGGTTCTGACAACCTTAATTGTTTACCTAACAGGCCTCACAGCCTTAAATGTTTACTCAACAAGCATTTTACAATACAATTTCCTCTGATTTTTGGATACAATCTTCTCTGCATTGAATTTTGGAAATATTGTTCTTCACTAGCATCACTGGTTCACTGGTTGATGCTTGCTCATTGGTTTGTTCGATGCTACTTGTTGTTGTTTTATTCAACTTTTCAAAGTTGAGGTCCTGCAGCTGCAGTTGGACCTCTTGGTGCTCGTTCACTTGTTTGTTGTTTGCTGCTTTCTCTTGTTTGCTTCAACTTTGCAAGGTTGGGGTCCTGTATCCACAGTTGGACCTGTTGTTGTAGTTTGTGTAGTTTGGAGCTGTGCTTCTATCATTCCTCGTTCACTGGAAAGTTTTGGTGCCATTGTTTTGTTGCTATTCCTTATTTGTTGTTTACTATTTGCAACTTGCAAGCAAGAAATTTCAATACTAGGAATCCCTGGGTCAAAATCCTCTTGCATAACATATTTTTGTGTGACTACCACAAATAGAGAAACAATCATCTGCTGTTGTCTTGTCCTTGTTCTTGAACATCAATGTTCTATATAGAACCCACCTCTGTCATAGGCATAGTGATATATAAAAAAGAAAATCAAAAATTTATCCTCATTTTTTCTAGTCCCGAAAACCATACGTTTGGTGCATTTTTCCCAGTTTGTTTCCTTCCAAAACATCTTGTTCCCCTTTGAATGTCGATGTTGGACACAAAACCCACATCTGTTGCAGCCATAGTGAAATATAAAAAAGGAAATCGAATGTTCTCCTCATATTCTTTGTTCCTGGAAACCATACGTTTGGTGCATTTTTTCCAGGTTGTTCCCTTCCAATCACATATGCCAACTTCCACGTCCTAGATATCGTGCCATAGCTCTTTCAAAAATAGAAATGCAAAGGGGTTTAGAAAATGAATTCGGATTTGTCCTTGCAGAGCAAGCATTTGTCAGGACCTTGTGATAGGGCATGCTTTTATTCTCTGAATCAAAAACCTCATCCACATGTTGGTTTTATGTTGTCCTCTATGTCTTGAAAATCATATTCTTCCACTGAAACACATATAGTATGCACGTGTGTAATAGGTTAAAAAATCGTATGCCTTGAATAATCGGCCTTTATGCTGAGAAAATTTATAGTGTTATTTCATTTGCGTTGTCTCTTCTGTTTGGTTCACTATTCACTGTACGTTTGTTAGTTTTTCATATGGTGTAGCGACTAGGGGGATTGAATTTTACAGGAAGAAGGTTGAAGGATACATAGCAGAATTGGTATGCAGTTCTGCAGTTATAGTTTTTTTTTTTCTCTATTTTCATGTTTTTAAAATATATCTAAGAAACATCTTGAAAATCACAACTTAAGAGATGAAGAAAGTAATAGATGTTGAGTCCTATGAAATAGATACAGACTCCATTGTACATGACAACATTGACTAGGTATTGCATAGCAATGGGATTTTTAGATTGGATGCATTCTCGTATACTGTAGGAGATTTCCTCTTCGATGCATTTCAAGTTGTATTGCATTTCCATTATTCCACGACCGACCTGTGCAATGGATTGATAGATTATTTATTGGGATGTCTAGAAAATGGTGACATTGAGGCATTGGAGTTGTATGAATACGAATTGGCATATGATTTTCTTTTCTAGTTGCATGGAATACATGATGTCACTATGTATTTTTCAAAGATGCGGTTGTCTGCATCTGCAATTCTGCCTGTACATGAGAGGGGAATTTGGGGAGATACATTTTTTATATGGTGGTTGTCCAAGTGGTTGAATATATCAATTGGAATATGGTCATTGACAAGAAAAACAAGATATATACTATTCAACAAAAATGCATCTAGCGATCAATATTGCATCTTGTTTCATGATGCCAATCCTGTCAGTGGTCATTATGAACCACTACTATATAGAAAATTATCCATATGCAATCTTGGAGGACCTCATATTTACTTGTCCCTCATTTTCAAAGACCTTGAATCGCATTGAAAATCAATTATGCATCATATACACTACCATGGCTTGTACGTAGCGACACCTATTGCATCTAGTTGTGGAGATAGTTTGTTCAATGCAATTTTCTATTTGGTAGCAACAAATTTTGATGTACATTCACTACTGATTTACACTGTACAATCCTTTTGCAATGCAATTATAGGTGGCAGCCAATAGGCTTTTAGCTGCTTGCATCAACACCTTTTACCATATCTCCTAGAAAGTATGTCGACAATTGGAAGTTGGAAACAATACCTTGTAAACATGGCATTGTCATATGAGAAAGGAAATGTAGAGGGTGGAAAATTCTATTTGCAATGGATATCTATCATATTCAGAGTAAATATCAAGGTCTGGTCGTCCTTGTTGGATGGTACTGTCCATTCCTATTGTATTGATTCAAACTACTATCGAACAATTGACATCATATGATTGAAAACAGATATGCCACATATCCATTATCAACCTTTGATGAGAAATACTACTAGTTCAAGGTCCACTATCCATGCCAGCCAAACCGCATCGAATCTGTATAAGCATCGAATTCTATTTAATGAGAATGAAACTCATCCCAGTTGTGATGAGGCCATACAAATCTTAAACAAAAAACATAGACTAACTTATCACAACTTGAAAAAGGTCATACGTGAGAGAAAAAATACATTGGGGGTATAAGAAATACTACTAGTTCAGGATCCAATGTCCATGCCACCCAAACCACATCAAATCTGCATAAGCATCGGATGTTATTTAATCAGAATGAAACTCATCCCAGTTGTCATGAGGTCATCCCGACCTTAAACAAAAAATGTAGACTAACTTATCACAACTTGAAAAAGGTCATACATGAGAGAGAAAAATACATTGGTATGCTTCCTTCTAGACATAAACTCACATATCACAACCTAAAAAAACATGTTCGTGCACAACACAATCACATTTTCGCATTTTCTGCTGAACACAAACATCACATGTCAAATGAAAAAGAACATCACAATTTGAATCATCGATATGATGAGGATGCAATGCTCATAAGAAATGTCGATTCCACCTCCAACATGGCTTGTCAACAAGTGAAACTAGTTTCCAGTGGCAAGCACAAGTTAACCTACCACATCTTGAAAAAACATATATGTGAGAGAAACATGTATGGCCACATATCCCACAATGGTCATGGTACTGACTGAGAGGAAAAAATCACACTTTGTGGGCTAGAGCCAACACCATGCACTGCTAGAAATGAAAACCAACAAACACTTTCTATGCATACTTGTCTAGGGAAGAAAGATGAAAAATAGATCTATATGAAACAAATTAAAGCCACTCCTTCCATTGCATGTGAAATTTTTAGTCAATTGAATTTCACAAAAAACACTAAGTCTTTCACACCTGATTTGGAAGAAGAATACCTCGGCTTGACACTAAGTGATAGAACATTTTCCAGTGGCAATATTTGTCTTCCATGCAAATGATCTGATCCAGGTGGATATCGGTGGCCACCCACCTTTTTCGGCTAGCTCAAAATAGTTTTCTGGCAATTTTGGCAATTTACTATTTTTAGCAGGTTTTAACTTCTGGGGCCATTTTGAGGGCCTAAATGAAGGTTTTTTGAGATAGAGGTTCTCAATGATATTTGAAGGCATTATTGATCCCCCAAAATGAATCTCCTCGATGATACCTTTCCAACGAGCTATCACAGGCCTAAAACGGAGATCGTATGCAAAAGTTACGACCCCGGGAAGTTGATGGACTAACTTACCCAAATGGGGCCCACATGACTTTTGGCGCTTCATCTCCTAGGGTTAGGTTTTTGGATTTCTATGAATTTTGGCATTCCCTTCTATTGTAAAAAGGCCTATAGAGCCTCATTGTAATCATCTTCTCATGGATGCGAGTAGCAGCCACATCTCTTCTCAGAGATAAGCTACCAGTGCCCTAGCTAGTTTATTTACATTCTGTCTGTAAGAATATTTCAGTCATTTGTTATTAATGAAATGAAGTCTTATTTCTGCTGCATCTCTGTGTTTATGTGTATTTCTGTATCTCATTGTGTTCCTACATAAATCCGGATCAGTGGTATCATAGCGGTCTGCTCATTCTTGATCCTTCTTTGCATGTCCCCAACGAGATCAGGGTATAAGGAGTTGGGACTCGATCTGGTTGAACCTTTGCGAGATCAGCCTCATAAACCCTGACGACCGCCCATGGGGGAAGAAAAGAAATACGAGGGAGCAGGAGATCCTATCAAAATGTTGCTCGAGGAGGCCCTCGAGAAACAAAGGAACGCGATGATGGACAACTTTGCCCA
>JZKD02S0175141.1:211971-236419 GCA_000966675.3 Picea glauca | reverse complement strand
TAAAAGGAGGTTTCCCCCTCGAAGAGGCTTATTATCTGAAATTATCTCTTTTTCAAGGCGTTGATTACCTTTCCTGAAGTTTTTCTATGCTATATTGATGTTTGGTTCTTAACACCTGCTTTCCTGTGCAGAAATAGTAAGATCTACTACCCTGGATTCTTCCCTTCGTGTTCGTACTGAGCCTACCCCAGTATGTCGTTAAATTATTGCGTTGTGCGCCTTATGTCTTCTTGACATGATCGTCGTGGGTACGCCTTGTTAGTCGTCGGGTGGCGACGTAGAGTCCAGTGTGTCCGGTTCCTTTCTACACATGCGCACACACTAAAAAAAATAAAATTTTTGCACCTGTTATCAGAGTGGTTGTCGTAACGAGGTGGTCGTTACAAACAAAACCATTGTCATTGTAGAAGACTTCAATATTGACATGCTACAAAATAATTCTAGAACAAAAGAATTGGAAAACTACATGTGCAAATACAGTCTCTGCTTTCTTTTGGATAAGATAAACCATGTACAAAACACACTTATTGACCATGTATGGTCGAATGTGCCCATTTCTCAATACATTATCTTTATCTTAGATGCATACTGGTCTGATCATGATACAATAGGTATTGCACTTGAATTATGGAATATACATCAAACATATTGCAAAATCACATTTCTATGTCTCAAAGCATATCTGTCCAGCTTGTTGCACAAAACCAAGTTATCCAACTTCTTAGTTTTTCCTGGTTTGTAATTGATTTTGGACACAAAAGTTTCTTACACAATTTTTTATAGGTACACATACATGGATGAAGAAAAAAAAATGGTACATTCTTCTAACACTATATGTTACTCTATTCTTTTTATTCTAGTTTATTTACTGTATGTGCATATTCCTTGTTTTTTCTTTACATATCAACTTACGTTCATGTTCATTTTGTTTTGCACTTTATTTCATTGAAACAAATAGGAAAACTCGACAAGGAAAAGAAATCTTAACCAGAAATGTAGAAGAATACATACAAAGGTGCATACTTCTACCCATATTCCATATCCATTTTTTTTTCATTTACTCTGTCTATACTTATTCCACTTGTTTGCAACTCTTCTTTTTTTTCCCTTAGATACTGCATATCTTCTTGTATATTAACTTATCTTCATGTCAATTGTATTTTCTGTGCCTCTACCTTGAAATAAATAAATTTGTACTCCATATTTTTTTTCATGTGTTCCTACGTAGAAAATTGCCTTCATGTCCATTGTATTCTCTGTATTGCTACAATGAAAAAAGAATAGACTAATTGAACATGAAGATGGAGCTTTATGTGCCACAACTAAGAAAGATGGAGTACAGTCTTCCAAAAGGTATGGCTACAGTGGTGCCACAACAAATACAATGCGTATGCCTAATGCACATCCATGCCGAGTATGAACAATATACACATGTTCATATCCACTGTTTCAGAAATGACATGGGCATGAGTAGTGAATCGTCGCAAACATCAACACAATGGCAATGTTGAAGGTAAGGATTCATAGATTACGCTCTTGCTATGTTTATGAAACAAATATCCGCAGTTATTTATTTTTCTATGCCATGGTAAATATGTTTATGTCGTTTACACCACATGTTTTTTAGTTCACAAGAACTATCGACAACTAGAAGTGAAACCTCCATCATAGTACAAGGTCTAGAGACTAAGAGGTATGGTCACAAAACTTTGATTTGCATACATTGTCCAATTTGTGCATATATTGAAGCTTGTCATGTTTTAGAATATGCTTGCATGTAAGAATGCCAAGTCATATATTTTGTCTATTGCTTGTTGAAATAGATATAAACAACATTTCTTTTAACTTGAACTAGGGTCTGTTGAGCTCCATCCATATTTCATGGATGAGAATGTTTTTCCCATAATTGATTTGTTTCTATCACTTGATAATTATCAGACTAAGTGTTGTTGTGTGAGGCATACAGTTCTTTGTTGCCTTTCTTTTTCCTCTTCTATACTTATCCGTTTTTCCCTTTTCTTCTTCACCTCTATTATCCGTTTCTGGTTCTATACTTAGTCCCATATCTATGATGGTGGGTTCTTGGGGTGGCATAGTGGGAAATTCTATATCCATCTATATCTTCACATCACAAGTCCGACCGAAAACCGTTTGTTTCCATACTTAGCCAATTTTATGGCTGCGGGTTCCCACGTAGGCACCATCAAACTCTCATGCCTCATGTTCGAGGTATACATCTTGCACCCAAAACTTCGGTAATCTACAATTCAACCCCGGGTCATCTTTCATATATCGAAGCTTGTCATGTTTTAGAATATGTTTTCATGTAAGAATGCCAATTCATTTATTTTTTCTATTGCTTATTGAAATAGATATAAACAACATCTCTTGGGTTTCCGGGGTGGTGGAGTGATAAATTCTATATCCATCTATATCTTCACATCACGAGTCCGACTGACCTCCATTCATTTCCATACTTAGCCGATTTTATGGCCGGGGGTTCCCATGCAGGCGCCATTGAACTCTCATGCCCCATGTTCGGGGTATACATCTTGCACCCAAAACTTTGGTAATATACAATTAGACCCCGGGTCATCTTGCATATATTGAAGCTTGTCATGTTTTAGAATATGATTGCATGTAAGAATTCCAAGTCATATATTTTGTCTATTGCTTGTTGAAATAGATATAAACATCTCTTGGGTTCCTGAGGTGGAGGAGTGAGAAATTATATATCCATCTATATATTCACATCACGAGTCCGACCGACCGCCATTCATTTCCATACTTAGCCAATTTTATGGCTGCGGGTTCCTGCGTAGGAGCCATCGAATTCTCATGCCCCGTGTTCGGGGTATACATCTTGCACCCAAAACTTTGGTAATCTACAATTTGACCCCAGGTCATCTTGCATATATTGAAGCTTGTCATGTTTTAAAATATGCTTGCATGTAAGAATGCCAAGTCATATATTTTGTCTTTTTCTTGTTTAAATAGATATAAACAACATCGCTTTTAACTTGAACTAGGGTCTATTGAGACCCAGCTATATTTCATGGGTGAGAATGTTTTTCCCATAGTTGATGTGTTTCTATCGCTTGATAATTATCAGACTAAGTGTTGTTGTGTGAGGCATATAGTTCTTTGTTTCCTTTCTTTTTCCTCTTCTATACTTACCTGTTTTTCCCGTTTCTTCTTCCCCTCTATTATCCGTTTCTAGTTCTATACTTAGTCACACATCTATGTTGATGGGTTCCCGGGGTGTCAAAGTGAGAAATTCTATATCCATCTATATCTTGACATCACAATTTCGATTGACCACCGTTCATTTCCATACTTAGCCAATTTTATGGTCATGGGTTCCCATGTAGGCCCCATCGAACTCTCATGCCCCATGTTAGGGGTATAAATCTTGCACCCAAAACTTCGATAATCTACAATTTGACACCAAACTCCTTGAACTGCCAAGCCTCACTCTACCTATGATGAATTCGTCTAAATGATTGCATATAAGCATGCCAACTCATATATTTTTTCTATTGCTTATTGAGATAGATATAAACAACATCTCTTTTATCTTGAACCAGGGTTTGTTGAGCTCCAACTATATTCGATGGCTGAGAATGTTTTTCCCATAGTTTATGTGTTTCTATCGCTTGATAATTATTAGACTAAGTGTTGTTGTGTGAGGAATACATTTCTTTTCTCCCTTTCTTTTTCCTCTTCTATACTTACCTGTTCTTCCATTTTCTTCTTTCCCTCTATTATCCATTTCTGGTTCTATACTTAGTCGCATATCTATGCTTGCGGGTTCCTGGGGTGGCAGAGTGAGAAATTCTATATCCATCTATATCTTCACATCACGGGTCTGACCGATTGTTGTTTGTTTCCATACTTAGCCAATTTTATGACTACGGGTTCCCGCATAGGCGCTATCGAACTCTCATGCCCCGTGTTCGGGTATACATCTTGCACCCAAAACTTCGATGATCTGCAATTCAACCCCAAACTCCTCGAACATGCAAGCCTCACTCTACCTATGATAACTTTGTCTGACTGCCCCGCCTTTGCATACTTAAGACCAAGTGTTGTTGTGTGATGCATAAAGTTTTTTTCTCCCTTTCTTTTTCCTATTCTACACTTGCCCGTTTTTCCCTTTTCTTCTTCCCCTCTATTATCCATTTCTGGTTCTATACCTAGTCACATATATATGCTCGTGGGTTCATAGGGTTGCAGAGTCATAAATTCTATTTCCATCTATATATTCACATCATGAGTCCGACCGACCATTGTTCATTTCCATACTTAGCCAATTTTATGCCTGTGGGTTCCCGGCTAGGCCCTATCGAACTCTCATTCCCTGTGTTTGGGGTATACATCTTGCAACCAAAACTTCGGTGATATACAATTCGACCCCGAGCTCCTCGAATTCGTAAGCCTCATTCTACCTATGATCTTGTTGAAATAGATATAAATAGACTTCAACTAGGGTCTATTGAGCTCCAACTATATTTCATGGCTGAGAATTTTCTTCCCATAGTTGATGTGTTTCTATTGCTTGATAATTATCAGACTAAGTGTTGTTGTGTGAGGCATAAAGTTATTTTCTCCCTTTCCTTTTCCTCTTCTATACTTAGTCGCATTTCTATGCTAGCGGGTTCCTGAGTGGCAGACTGAGAAATTCTATATCCATCTATATATTGACATCACGAGTCCGACCAATTGTTGTTCATGCCCCGTGTTCGTAGTATACATCTTGCACCCAAAACTTGGGTGATCTACAATTCGACTACGAACTATTCGAATTCGCATGCTTCACTCTACCTACGATGACTCCATCTGACTGCCTCACCTTTCCATACTTAGTCGATTCTTCGAAGTTTCATGGGTTCACGGACTCCCAGGTTCACAAAAGTATCAAAGCATTTTTCTATCCCCTCTATCCCCACCACCTTCTCCCCTTCCCAATGCACATTAATTATGATTTTAATAGTGACAACTCACCACATATGGTCAAAAATATTGGCATTAATAAGAGGAAAGCTCAAGGACATGTCCCATTAAAATGCCTTAATGGGATAATATTATGGAATCTGACGAGTATTTTGTGTCAATCTTTAATTGACAAAAAATTGTTAGTTATTTTAGTTTTTTTAAGGCATCATCATAGCGATAATGAAATATTGTGCTATCCCACTTTCATCTACAAAGGTCTTAGTCGATTTCCCTGCCACCTACACACACTTTCCCAATGAAAATTTATTATTCTTTTATTAGTGAAAATTTACCACACAGGATAAAAAAGACTGACATTAATGAGCGAAAAGCTCGAGGACATCTCCAATTAAAATGCATTAAACCAAGATTTACGAGAGATTATATTACCATCCTTTAGTGTTCATTCTAAATACTATCACATAATTATTGTCACTTGTAGCAATATAAAAAAATATTCATAAAAAAAATGATATTTTCTCATAGGCACCCCATATGCACCCCAGTTGCCTGAAGTGAGCGATATTTGGATCCATCAACTAAACCTCCCTATTATCGAATTGGAAGAGGTCAATATTATGGCATCTGATTTTTTTTTTTTGTGTGTGTGGATCTTGAGCTCAGAAAAATTGTTATTTACTTTATCTTTTTTAAGGCATTATACCCCGCCTTTCCATACTTAGTCGATTCTTCACTTTGTGTTGTCACAAATTCGTGGGTTCGCGGGCTCCCAAGTTCACAAATTTTTTGAATTTTTTTTTGCTATCGTCCATCCCCACCACCTTTGCACGCTTTACAATGCACATTAATTATGCCTTTATTAGTGACAACTCACCAGACACATCGAAAAGATTGGCATTAATAGGCGAAAAGGTCAAGGACATCTCCCATTAAAACGCATTGAACCAAGATTTACGGGAGATTATATTACCATTCTCCAACATTCATTTTAAATACTATGAGGAGAAAAAGAATGTTCTCATCACCTTATGGCTGCATCTTGACAACATTTCTATGGAGATACCTTGAATATTTTCAGGCGCGAGGACCAAAGTTTTCAGTTGTCCAGATCTTATGACTACTACTTGTCCCCTTCTGCCTAGAAGGAAGTTATCTAGACATCTGGAATTGCACGAGCAGGTTGTGTCCCCAAATTTTTTGACTGTAAGGAGTTGGTCACCTACTGCATCGAAAATTATATTCCGAACCAGTGGATTATCCAGTTGTGGGACCATTACCGAGTCTCCCTATCACCTCAAGTATTTCGAAAGATGTTAAGACTTTGCGACCCAATGCCTACTTTCAAGGGCGAGAATTGAAGAGAGTTATTTAAGAAGCATGATAATGAATTGACCTCTTTCCAAATTTCTTAGAGAACCTAGCGGTCAGTCCCAGGGACATGAGAAGATTATAGGTTAGTGCATTTTAAAACCCTTTTCCGGTAAAACCTATTGGCTGTTGGTTTTAGCAGTTCTTTCACTGGCAATATCCTAAATGAAAACCAATATAACGCCTCAGGAAGTCATTCTCGTGACACCGGAAACCTCGAGACAATACTCAACACCAGTTATTCGTACAAGCATAAACGAAAAGGCTCCGGTGAGAAAAGTGCCCAATCCTCAACCTCCACACCCAAGAATACAACATCTCGGAGTAGTACTCCAATGGCCTACCCAATCAAGAAAGTCACACACAGTTCTTTAGACGGAGGAGAAGATAAGAATCCTCCCTCTAACAAAATTGAAAGTTCTCACAAACTTTGCGCGAGCAAAAAATGGAAAAAAATAGTAGAAGAACAAGAGGGACTAAGGGGAGAAATTGAAATCCACAATCTCTCCCTCGGAGATATGGAAATAGAAACTGGCTTTGACAAAATGTTCCCCAATGATGACCAAATAGAGAGAACTGCTCCATATAATACTAAGATGGAAATAATTAGGACCGATACCTTGGACGAAGACAAGTCTTTTGCATTTCAAAGCGTTGTTTTTGACATCAAATCCAAAAAATTGGTTATTGAAAAGAGAGACGTAAATAATAAGAAAGGGAAACATTGTTTAGAGATGAACCTATGAAACATGCATCCTTCCTAGATCTCCCAGATACACCGAGCAACTGGATATTCTCTAGACAACTCTATTATTGGCCTTGAAGCAGAGAACATCATGTTAAAGGAGTGAATCAAATAATTGGAGGGAGATCTAATGCCTCTTCCACTGTTTTCTACTCCTTTGACAATGATCGGGCCCACCACACCTGCAGAAAAGTTATAAGGATCAACAAGCCTTCTCACATCATCCCGAGGCTATGTGGAAAATAATATAAAGAGAAGAATGGAATTAATAATAGAAGCTTGAGAGATGTCAAAGGGTATGGTCTCTTTTGGAGCAAGAGGACATTCTTTTCATAAGTATCTGCAAGCATATCTCCAGAATGAGAAAGGTTTCTACCTCTATGCAGTTGTACCATTTGGTGTTAAAGTTATTGGTATGACGGAATTCAGAAGAAGAGAGGAGGATCTCCCTTCCCTGGATTGAATAGACCAACTAAATACATGTTGGAAAGAAAAGGTAAAAAACCTTAATGGTATCATTCAAACATGTAGCCAAGCCATATCTAGAAGAGATAAACTATTCAAGAAGCTAACTGAGATAGATCTAGCTGGCAGCACCAATGAATTCCAAGACCCGAAATTGATATTCAACTCGATGTTTTTAACCAAGCAAGCATTTGATGATCAAGTTCGGATCTATAAAAGTCTGTCATTTGAAAATTTCTATGACATTCTTGAATATGGTGAACATGACGTGAAAACCTGGGTAGTTGGTTATTCAATTAAAAACCAAGATATTAAAGAAGCATTGCAAAACCTCTCTATTGATATAAGGGACTTTTAAAGTGAATTATTCAATATAAAAATATGGCATGAAATCAATGTGGCGCCCATGAGGAGCTACATCGAAGAGTGGTTCAAAAAGGTTGTCGACAAGATTACCAATGAAGGGCAAAGGACGCTTCACATGGTTCTCATAATCACCAAGGAAATCCATAAAAGGACATCAATGAGCAAATGACAAGGCATGGGACACCATCATAGTAAGTTTATATTGATGACATTCTTCTGTCTTTGTCGATGTCTCCATCCAGTTACTCTATCTCTTTAAATACAAAGATTTAATCGAGGACTGACAAATTTCTCTTTCTTCTTTCCAGGTCTTGCTATTTTCCATCCCCGACTTTCTTCTTTCTACAATATTGATTCTTGTACATCTTTGTTTTGTAGTTCGCGGTAGCCCCAATCCCAGTCATTATTGTAAACACATTTATATTTCACAGAATATGTACTGAACTATATGTTTTTTTACAAATTCCAAGACATCTATTTTGGGAAATATTCTGAAATGTATTTTGTAACCCAATTTATCTGAATATAAAATATTTTAGGTTGTTCTATGGTGATCTTCAATGTAAGGTGTTGTTTTTTGAATTTTGTATTTTTTTTTTGAAATTAACTCATTCCTTGTACATGTTGGGGTCATCTTCCTGTTTAATATTGTGCATATATTGTAGCTTCCTATATTTCAGAATATGCTTCCATATACAAAATCTTAAGTCATATATTTTTTTCCTATTTCTTATGGGTTTGAGAAAAATTTGCGAGACGAAAACACCCTTCAAATTGGAACACGGTTTACATTTGGACCACAAATAATCTATTAAGATACATTAATATGAATACATTTTAAATAAATATAAACAAAATCTCTTTAAACTTGAACCTGACTTTCTCGAGCTCCTAGATTGGTCGCGGGTTCCCGGGTTAGCGGGATGCCAGATCCTCATCTCCATTTATATCGTCACATCATGATATCGACCGAGCACCATCCATTTCAACACTTAGCCAATTATCTCACTGCGGGGTCCCAACTTAGCGCTATAAAATTCTTATGTCCCGTGTTTCGTGATATACATCTTGCACCCAACACTTTTTTGATATACATTTTTCACCCAACACTTACATTATTTACAATTCAACCCTGGACTCCTGGAACTCACAAGCTTCACTATACCCATGTTCACAAAAGTTTCAAACCATTTATCGCTCTCTTAAATCCCCGCCACATTCCCATCCTTCCCAATTCACATTCATTATGCTTTTACTAGTGACAACTCAACACACAAGTTTGAAAAAATTTCTTGATATACATCTTGCACCGAAAACTTCCATGGTCTACAATTCCTCCAGCTCGCAAGCTTCACTCTACTCGGGTTCACAAATGTTTCAAAGCATTTATCGCTTCCTTCCATCCTTGCTACCTTCGTGCCCTTCCCAATGCACATTGATTATTATTTTACTAGCGACAACTCAACACACAGGTTCACTTGTTGGCATTAATAAGAAAAAAATACATTCAACCGCGATTTACGAGAGTTCGATGGACCGAAATCTCTTTAAACTTGAACCTAACTTTCTCGAGCTCCTGTATTGGTCGCAGGTTCCCAGGTTAGTGGACTGCCAGATCCTCATCTCCATCTATATCATCACATCATGAGCTCGACCGACCGCCGTCTCTTTCAACACTTAGCTAATTATCTCACCACGGGGTCTCGACTTAGCACTATAGAATTATTATGCCTCATGTTTCATGATATAAATCTTGCACCCAACACTTATGTGATATACATTTTTCACCCAACACTTCCATGATTTAATATTCAACCCCAGACTCTTGGAACTCGCAAGATTCACTATACCCGGGTTCACAAAAGTTTCAAACCATTTATCGCTCTCTTCAATCCTCGCCACATTCCCGCCCTTCCCAATGCACATTCATTTTTCTTTTACTAGCGACAACTCAACACATAGGTTCGAAACAATTATGTGATATACATCTTGTACCAAAAAATTACGTGGTCTACAATTCCTCCAGCTCGCAAGCTTCACTCTACCTGGGTTCACAAATGTTTCAAAGCATTTATCGCTCCCTTCCATCCCCGCTACTTCCACACCCTTCCCAATGCACATTGATTATGCTTTTACTAGTGACAACTCAACACACAGGTTCGCTTATTGGAATTAATAAGAAAAAACGCATTCAACTGGGATTTACGAGAGTCCGACCGACCATCGTTTCTTTTCATACCTAGCCAATTCTATGGCTGCCAGTTCCTAGGTTGGCACATCTGAACTCTCATTCCCCATGTTTCATGATATACATATTTAACCCAAAACTTTCATGATCTACAATTCCATACTTAGCCAACTTTATGGCCGCCAGTCCCCAATTTGGCGCTATTATAAATATTGCACCCAAAACTTTCGTCATCTACAATTCTGTGATATACATCTTGCACCAAAAAATTATGTGGTCTATAGTTTTTCCATTTCGAAAGCTTCACTCTACTGAGGTTTACAAATGTTTCAAATCATTTATCGCTCCCTTCCATCCCCACTATCTTCACACCCTTCCTAATGCACATTGATTATGTTTTTACTAGTGACAACTCAACACACATGTTTGAAAAAATTGGCATTAATAAGAGAAAACTTCGAGGACGTCTCCCATTAATACACATTAAACCACGATTTATGGGAGCTCGATTGACCTCCCTTCCTTTCAATACTTAGCCAATTTTATGGCCCCAGGTTCCCAGCTTGGTTCTATCGAACTCTCATTCCCCGTGTTCCGTGATATACATCTTGCACCCAAAAATTCTGTGCTTTGCAGTTCCACCCTGCACTCGAACTCACAAGCTTCACTCTACCCAGGTTCACAAAAAATTTCAAAGAATTTATTGCTCCCTTCCATCCCCGCCACCTTCACGCCCTTCCCAATGCACATTAATTATGCTTTTCTTAGTGACAACTCACCACACAATTTTGAAAGGATTGGCATTAATAAGAAAAAACCTCGAGAACATGTCCCATTAAAGTGCATTAAACCAAGATTTACTTGAAAACCTCTAGGACATCTCCTATTAATATGCATTAAACCGTGATTTACGGGAGTCTGACCTACCGCCCTTCATTTCCATACTTAGCCAATTTTATAGCCGTGGGTTCTTGGGTTGGCATTATCGAACTCTCATTCCCCGTGTTTCGTGATATACATCTTGCACCCAAAAATTTTTTCATCTACAATTCCACCCCGCACTCCTCGAAATCGCAAGCTTTAAAAGTTTCAAACCATTTATCTCTCACTTCCATGTCCACCACCTTCGGGACCTTCCCAATGCAGATTAATTATGCTTTGATTATTGATTAATAAGAGAATACCTCAAGAACTGTTAGTGTCGGAAGTCACTCCTGGATTGCTTGCAGGAGCAGAGCCCGACACCCATCAGTTTAATGTCACGATTTGTTTATAAGGGGTGATCAAATGGAGATAATGGCTCGAGGAGGTATCACTCTAACTCAGGGACTGATTTTAGTATGTAAAGAACAAAGGAGGTTTGGAATCCTAACTTCAGCCAGGGGGTTGATGAAAAGATGAGCAGGGGGGAGACTTAGGAGAAAATGAACAAACAACTCTAGGAAATAGGCTTGCAGCGACTTGTAGGGGAAAAAATTTGAACGCAGGATCCTCCTGGTTCAGGGCTTCAAGGAACTGAATAGAAAACTTGACTGGATCCTCCAATTCCATGTCACTCAGCATTAAGGAAATCATAGGAAATGATTAGAGGCTCTGTAACTATTACAGTGATCCATTACAACATCATCCTATAATAGCTACAACTCGACTGGATCCTCCAATTTCGAGCTACTCTAACACAGTGTAAACAAATACATGAAAGAAACTGGCATTCATAAGGCAAGACGTCTCCAAATTTCATGCATAACCAGAATAACAATGCTTCATTAAAACTTTACAACCGGGAGCTCTGCTCAACCATCGATACCGCCAAAAATGGCAGAAATGCCTACATATACTTGGGAGTGACTCCGGTGCTGAAGGTGCGATCATATCATGAATTCAATGCTTGACGTTGGGGATCTTATCTATCAGGATGGGATGTCAATCTGCCTCAATCAAATCTACCCTCTGCTCCCCTGTCACACGCCTCTTTAATTCAGCATGGCTCGCACCAGGGGGTAGCTGAGCCCTTTGAATATTGAATTGGTGTGTGTAGGTTCCTCTGGCAAGTTGGAGACTCGGCATGGATTTCCTGAAGAAAACCGGTACAAGGGACCCTCCTGGGTAAAATTCAGCTGGGACCTCCATATTCTGCAATAAATGGGTGACGTGAGGCTTCACCCACCCTCTTTCTCCTTTCTGCTGAGCCAAAGCAGCTTTTTGGATCCCTGAGTGGAATCCCTTATGGACACCCAACCCAGCCCACAGGTCTCTTCTTCTTTCCTCATAGTTTTCTGAACTTCACCGTGACCTTTTCCCGACTCTTTATTGGGTTTCAGGGTTTCACGTTCCCCGTTGTCAAGAGTTCTTGACCCTCTGAACTCTCGATCATCGATTCTCTGATGAGCGCGTGTATGGGTTAGCCCTGCTGACTATACTATGGTCCATATGAACACCTCTTATATGACTAGAGCCAAATCTCTGTCGGGGTTTCGGCGCTTTCGATGTCTCGATACACAAGTCCTCGAGACTCCCGATTCTGCGATTGCCGATGCGCCTTTCGTTCTAGTCCTCCGACTAGGCCCTGGTCCAAGTGACCGCTACCATATGCCCTTGACCATATTCTCCATCAGGATTTCATGGTTTGCGATGTCAATGAGCACGCATCCTCCATAATAGCGATAGCCTGCCACCTATATTCCACTTGCTCTTGCGGTCCCACATGCTAATCTGACGATTGCCAAGATATCACTTCTCACGATCTTGCAACTCTGCATGTAAATCTTTGTAGCTCTAACTCACAAACCTCCGAGTTCGTGATATGCCGATGCCACTTGGTTCTTTCTTTATACAAGGATTGACCTTCTGACACCTATCCCCCACTACGTTCCTTAGCTTCATCAGGAAATCGCTTATCGGGATATCGCGATTCCTGTTGTCATGTGCACGAGACTTTCCGTTCCCCAATCCTCGACTCTGCGGGATCTCTCGCCACGTGTCTCTGTTGACGGATGGCTCTCATCTAGTCGGGAAATTGTGTATCATGATTCATTCATGTAAGAGTTTCCTGCCTCCAGAAACTTCGATCCTCCGATGAACTAAAACCCTGACTCTCCTTCTGATGTCTGACACGTATCCTGCCAAGGTCAACAACCAGGATCCCCATCGGTATTTCGAGACTTGAAAGGTCTCGGTTCTCTTACCCTTTGAAACCCCGATACCACAATTGTTACTAACATTAGGCTCCATGGGGGATAGAGTCATCCCTGTGATGCTCTAAGGACTCATTTTGCAGCTCCAGTGCCTTATCCATTGGGCTATGGAGTCACCTACTAAGCCGAAACAAAAAGTAAAAAAAAAGAACAGAAAAGGAAATGCCCATTCACTGGAGGCTCAAACAAAATATTTTTTTAGGAAATGCCCATTCACTGGGCAGCTGAAAACTTCTTCACCTTCCAAATCTCGCAACCTGTATGTGTTATTTGAGAAAGCCTCGGAGATTCTAAAAGGCCCAATCCATAGGGCTTCAAATTTGTTGTGTTTTCCCTTATCTTGTTTAGGAGCATCCCATTTCAGCACCAGGTCTCCTATCTGGAACCGCTCCTTCTTGGCCTTCCTATCGAAGACCTGCTTGATCTTCTGCTGATGGTCCTGAATCCTATCCAATGTCTGCTCCCTAGCCTACTGGACCTCTACTAGTTGATGAATCCTTCTGATCATGTCATCAGGCTCCTCCTGATGGTCCTGGAGGAATTTTGCTACAGGGATGGCTAGCTGAGAAGGGAAGACATATTCAACTCCGTAGACTAACTGGAAAGGGGAGAGACCTATAGCTCTCTTTGTAGTCACCCGATCAACCCATAGGGCGAATTTAAGCTTCGAGTTCCAAGCCCTTTGGTTGTCTTCCAACAGCCTTTTGATGATCCTTATTAAACTTTTTTTGGAGGAATCTGCTAAACCATTGCCCTATGGATAATATGGGGTGGAGTGAATCAATTTAATCCCGAACTACTCATAGAACTTGGCTAATGGCTCAAACCCGAAAGCGGCTACATTATCAGTGACAATCTTACTTGGGCATCCAAACCTTGTGATGAGGTCCTCTAAGAATCCAATGATTACCTTGTGGGAAGCACTCCTGGTGGGGATAGCTTCAATCCACTTGGTAAAGAAATCTGTAGCAGTCAAGATCCACCTATGCTGCCCACTGGAGGGAGGGTGAATTTCTCCAATGAAATCTAGGCCCCACTGCTGGAAAGGCCCTGAAACTGCCACCAGATTTAATGACAGAGACCTAAGTTGTTGCTTTCCTGCAAATTTTTGATATTTGATTCAGGCTCTGACCCTTTTGCAGACATTAGTGAACACAGTAGGCTAGTAGTACCCAGCCCTGAGGATTTTATGGGCTGAGGCTTTCCAGAAATGGTGCCCTCCACACAGGCCTCTATGAAATTCAACCACGATCATCTCGGCCTCTGGTGGACTCATGCATTTTAAAATCACCCCCAAGGGGTCTTTCCAATATAATATTTGATCAATCAGGCAGTATCTGACTGCCTTGAGCTTCAGAGCTCTTGCTTTGCTTATTTGCAGGCCGTCTGGAGGACGCAACTCCAGCAGAAAGTATATGACATCCTTATACCAAGGACATCGAGCCAATGGAGGCTCCCTTTGATGGTCTACGTCAGGCAGTTGATCCTGTTGAATACCTAAGCATTCATTGCTGAAACTTATCCCCAAAGCTTGGTAGTTTGCTTCAGCTAACAGTTTGGCTAAACCTTGACCTTTGATCAGTTTGGTGGGTCTTATCTCCAGGTCAAATTCTAGAATTCTTGCTAAATAAGAATGTCTTTAACAGCAGCCGAGGGGACATAGGCGATGATTTTTTACTGTAGGAAATAGGTTCTAAAATCTTTGAGAGATTTTACCAGAGCATAGGCCTGCTTCTCCATAGTGTCATACCTAATTTCGGTGTCCCTCAATGCTCGACTGAAATAAGCAATAGGCTGCTCTAGCCCAATGTTGTTTGTCTGTAATAGAACAACAACCACTGTGTCAGGTGAGGCAAAGGAGAAGATAAAGAAATCCTTTGAGTAGTTGGGACTGATAAGCACAAGATCTTCAGTCAGGGCCTTCTTGATTTGTTCAAAGGAATTCTGTGATTGAGGGGTCCACCTTACTTCATTCTCTTTCTTTAACATGGATGTTATAAGATTTACCTCCTCAGCAAAGTTAGGCACAAACCTCCTTAGAAAATTAATTTTACCAAGGAAAGATTGGACCTCCTTCCTAGACCTCGGGATTGATAAGGCTTGTATCGCCTCAACTCTGCTAGGATCAATTCTGACTCCTTCTGTCTATACTATGTGGCCTAGTAACTTTCCCTCCTGCATGGAGAATAGAGATTTCTTGGGGTTTAATGAAATGCCAAACTTTCTACATTTCAAGAAAACTTTCCTGAGATGGCGACGGTGTTCTTTGTCAGATTTTGAAAACACTGTGATGTCATCCAGATAAACGACCACAAATTTATCCTTTTCCCAAACGAAAGCTATGTCCATGACACGCTGGAATGTCGCCCCTGCATTCATTAGTCTGAATGGCATCTTGGCATACATGAATGTGCCCCATAGAGTGGTGAATGTTGTCTTTTCCCTGTCCTCAGGCAGAACGGAGACCTGATTGTGGCCAGAGAAACCATCAACCATGGACATCCTGGAAGCTCCTGTCACCCTCTACAGTATATGTTCCATCTTTGGCAAGGGGTAGTTATCCTTCCATGAACTCCTGTTTAGGTTTCTGAAGTCTACACAGAGTCGTATTTCTCCATTCTTTTTCCTTACTAGGACCAAGTTGGCCACCCATTCTGAATATCTTAGTGGTACAATGATCCAAGCTTGAAGAAGCTTCTTCACCTCCCTCTCCATGATAGGCAATAACATAGGATTGATCTGTCTCAGCTTCTGCCTAAACGGCTTTGCATCTTCTTTTAATGGGATTTTATGCTCGATGATAGAAATGTCATATGTTTTGAGATCTTTGTAGGTCCAGGCAAACACATCAGCAAATTCCCTTAAAATTTCAATGTATTCGGACCTCTACTCCTGTGTCAGACTTCTTGACAATTTGATAAGCTTGGGCTCATCCTCGGTCCCAATGTTGCACTAAATAGTACCAGTGTCATCCTCCGAGACCTCTCCTTTTAATGATACATCATTTCTATCAAAGAGACTTTCCAAAGGAACCAGTCCTCTGGGAATATGGTTGTTGGGCGGCTGTACAATGTCACGCTTTGCAATTTTATTTAGCAAATTACCCCCATTGAGCTCTTCCTCTGAGACGACATCTTGGTCAATGTGCATCTCTGAAAATTCCTCGACAGTCTCTAAGAACCTCTTGACCTCGAGATCATCCTCGAAAACCTTCCAATGTTTGACATTGTCAGGTATGGAGGGCCTGTATTTTACCTCTACATCATATCTGAATTTGGGCGGCAAGGGTACTTTGAAATTGCTAGCCATTATAGCCAAGGAATCTGCCAAGGTGTTCTCCTCTCTTGGGATGAATGAAATTTTAAATGCTGAGAAGAAACTGTCAACTAGGTCCCATACCTCATTTCTGTAGCTTCTGAGTCGAGGATGCTTAGCCTGATAAGCATTCCTGATCTGCTGGACCACCAACTTTGCATCACCGAACACTGCTACTTCCTGAATTCCCATTTCCCTTGCAGCTCTTAATCCTAGAACAAGAGCCTCATACTCTACCACATTGTTGGTAGCTTCAAACTCTAATTTGTATGACAGAGATATGGTCTCATGAGTAGTTGACACAAAAAACACCCCAACTCTAGCACCTTCCCTGGAAGAGGCTCCATCAAAGAACAGTTTCCAGATGGGGGTGATGGAGGGAGGAAGTTTAGGGGAAATGGTGGGCTGCTTTCTGAGTCTAAGAGGAGGTTTGGGAGCATGAGTGAGTTAAAGCACACCGGAACCTAAATCAGTATCTAAGGCAAAAATGGGATGGTTGGTAGGGTTGGCTTCATCACTGATTATATAGGCCAACTGGGCTTCCCTGTATAGTCTTTTATGCTCTCCTCCAAACACTGGGATTGTAGCATATGTGAGGTCCATATGCAGGGTTCTCACCAGTATTTTTATCCAAGATCTTGATAACAACATACTGAACTTGGGGGGGACATCATCTACTACGATATCCATGACCACACTTTTCATAGGCAGTTGAAACAAGGTGACAACCAGGTCTTTAATAACTCCAAGACACTGAACTCTCCTGGATTCAAAAGAATAGAGGTCATGATAGGCTCGTGTGACTTCTAGTCCTAACTCTTCCATGACAGTTTTGGGCATGAGGTTTTGAGAAGCCCCTGAATCCATCAAGCAGTTGTGCAACACCTTATCATGTATGTTCAGGGATGTGTAGAAGGGAGGGAATGAATCATCTCTATCTTCCACCATGGGACCTAGGACAACTGCTGGATTTTCGTCTTAGAGGTTTATGGAGTCTGTGGGAAGGCATGAGGCTTCAGACTGTAAAATCTCAGAGAAGCGTTTTTTAAATTCTCCATGTTTAATCAGCTCGGTGAGGGGCACAGGGATTCTGATCTTTTGAATCTCATGCTCAAAATTAAAGGAAGATGTAGGCTTTGGAATTTCTCTTATTCTAGGAACATGATTGTGGACAATGGGAGAGGGGGGTTGAGCTTTCTTACCTCTATGACCATCTGCTACTTCATTAGCAGGTCTCCCCATTCTAGTGGACTGCTCAGGAATATCAGGCGCTGTTGTCTTTTTGCTGGACCTCAGGTTGTACCTGCCTTGACCACTGCCGACCCTTTCTCCTTTGCTCAATTCATTTAGCTGACTATCCATGAGAGACTCCTCGTATGCTAATTGAGTGGGATGAGGAAAAGGAGGAGTATCTCCAAAGCAATGGATTTCAGGCTCAAGTTCATCTGTCTCCTCTTCTCCCCCCTCGGTCACAAAATTGTTTTGGAAAGGGGCCTGAATTTTCTAGTCTTCTCTGTCTCTTCCCCTCTCTCTCTGCACATTTGTGGGAGTAAAATTGTTTGGCCTCCTGAAACCTACCCCCTTTTCAGTGTTTTTGGGGTCTTTGTATGCTTGCCTCCCTTCCACCCTCATTTTCTCCATCTCTACAGACAGAGACTTCACCATCTTGGTCAGTTCGTCTACTTGAGGGTGGGGCACCAATGGGTCAGAAGTCGAGGTTTTTGATCTTCCCTTTCTCCTATCTGCATCGGCCTTGCTCCTCATTCTGTCAGCTGCTAATACATTAGATTCCACTTCTATGGTCGCATCTTGCATTTGCGCCAAGGAGGTGGCTCTTCTTTCTCTCAATAATAGGCAGAAATCGGGGCCAAACGCACTAGCATAAGAAATTTTGGCAGAGGCTTCTAAAGGCTTTATTTCGGCAGGGATTTTATTATACATCTTATTGAATATTTTGGAGAAGTCAGAGATAGACTCTCCATCCATATTCTTCAAAGACCCGAACTCTGTCATGTAATACATGAAATCCTTCCTATCTCCCCACTGCCTCAAGAAAGCACTATCCAGAGCTTCAATCCCGGCAATAGATCCTGGAGCCAATCCTCTAAACCACTTCCTCACCTCGCCATCCAGACTCGAGACGAAGAATCTCATCCAAACATCTTCATTTTCAATATTGAGGTTGTTTACATAACTGTAGAAATCAACCAGGTGCTCTTCAGCAGTTATGTCTCGTTCCCCAATAAACTTGGGCATGTACTTCAAGTAATCTCCAGCAAGGAGAGGGTTCATAGGATGGGGTAGGACTAAGAGAGCGTATCTGGCAGCGACTATGGTGTCCATTCTATTCAAAGGGGAATTAGCACCAGCCATAGGGATATTAGGTGGAGGAGAATTTGGAGGAGAAGGAGTTCGCAAAGGGGTTATTGAGAATGAGTCTCGAATTGGAGTGGGAAACAAGAGGTGATTTAAGGAGAAGGCTATCGAGCTCAAGTCAGCGGGTGCTCCTCTTCGCACAGGAGTGGTTATGCTAGGCGTAGGGAAATATTCTGTGGTTCTGGGTCTATGTCAGGGTACAACTTCAGGGGAGAGGGGAGTGAGAAAGTCTTGTCCCTCTGGTCCTAGACTAGAAGAGGAAAACTCAACAGGAACACTCCCAAAATTTAGGAAACGGGAAACTGTAGAAACAGGCCTGTCAAATAACTGAGGAGGAGAAAAAGGAGCTCCAACATAAGGATATGGTGGATTACCTAGTTTGGTGATGGACACTTCTTCTTCAGAGGCCTTTCCCTTTCTGAGAACCACCTCTGGATCTATTTCAGGTGTAGCTAGAGGCATCTATGGATGAGACTGCGTATGCCTGCCTCTGAAAGCCATAATTAATAGAGCAGCTTATCCCCAGCGGAGTCGTCACAATGGAGTCGCCAGGTGCAAATTAGCAATCTTGAAGGCTCTGATAATCCGATGCACCTTCGGATTCAGAGGCTCAATGTCATTCTACCCAAGGAAAATCTTCAATTTAATCCCCGACAACGGCTCCATAAATGTTAGCATTGGAAGTCACTCCTGTATTGCTTGCAGGAGCAGAGCCTGACACCCATCAGTTTAATGTCACGATTTGTTTATAAGGGGTGATCAAATGGAGATAATGGCTCAAGGAGGTATCACTCTAACTCAGGGACTAAGTTTGGTACGTAAAGAATAAAGGAGGTTTGGAATCCTAACTTCAGCCAGGGGGTTGATTAAAAGATGAGCAGGGGGAAGACTTAGGAGAAAATGAACAAACAACTCTGGGCAACAGTCTTGCAGTGGCTTGTAGGGGAAAAACTCTGAATGCCAGATCCTCCTGGTTCAGGGC
Source organism: Picea glauca (assembly GCA_000966675.3). Lineage (NCBI taxonomy): Eukaryota > Viridiplantae > Streptophyta > Pinopsida > Pinales > Pinaceae > Picea > Picea glauca. Next base: position 216,464 of record JZKD02S0175141.1, on the reverse strand, counting down.
TTCAAGGAACTGAATAGAAAACTTGACTGGATCCTCCAATTCCAAGTCATTCAGCGTTAAGGAAATCATAGGAATTGATTAGAGGCTCTGTAACTATTACAGTGATCCATTACAACATCATATTATAATAGCTACAGCTCGACCGGATCCTCCAATTCCGAGCTGCTCTAACACAGTGTAAACAAAGACATGAAAGAAACTGGCATTCATAAGGCAAGAAGTCTCCAAAGTTCATGCATAACCAGAATAACAGTGCTTCATTAAAACTTTACAACTGGGAGCTCTGCTCAACCATCGATACCACCAAAAATGGCAGAAATGCCTACATATACTTGGGAGTGACTTCGGTGCTGAAGGTGCGATCATATCATGAATTCGATGCTTGACGTTGGGGAGCTTATCTATCAGGATGGGCTGTCAGTCTGCCTCAATCAAATCTTCCCTCTGCTCCCCTGTCACACACCTCTTTAATTCAGCATGGCTCGCACCAGGGGGTAGCTGATCCCTTTGAATATTGAATTGGCGTGTGCAGGTTCCTCTAGCGAGTTGGAGACTTGGCATGGCTTTCCTGAAGAAAACTAGTACAAGGGACCCTCCTGGGTAAACTTCAACCGGGACCTCCATATTCTGCAATAAATGGGTGACATGAGGCTTCACCCACCCTCTTTTTCCTTTCTGCTGAGCCGAAGCAGCTTTTTGGATTCTTGAGTGGAATCCCTGATGGACACCTGACCCAGCCCACAGTTCTCTTCTTCTTTCTTCATGGTTTTCTGAACTTCACTGTGACCTTTTCCCGACTCTTTATCGGGTTTCGGGGTTTCGCGTTCCCCGTTGTCAAGAGTTCTTGACCCTCTGAACTCCCGATCACCAATTCTTCGATGAGCGCATGTATGGGTTAGCCCTCCTAACTATACTATGGTCCATACGACCACCTCTTATATGACTAGAGCCAAACCTCTGTCCAGGTTTCCGCGCTTTTGATGTCTCGATACACAAGTCCTCGAGACTCGCGATTCTCCGATTGCCGATGCACCTTTTCGTGCTAGTCCTCTGACTAGGCCCTGGTCCAAGTGACTGCTACCATATGCCCTCAACTATATTCTCCATCGGGATTTAGCGGTTTGCGATGTCAACGAGCATGCATCCTCCGGACTCGCGATAGCCTGCCACCTGTATTCCACTTGCTCTTGCGGTCCCACACGCTAATCTGGCGATTGCCAAGATATCACTTCTCGTGATCTCGCAACTCTGCATGTAAATATTTGCAGCTCTAACTCACGAACCTCCAAGTTCGTGATATGCCGATGCCACTTGGCACTGTCTCCCTACAAGGATTGACCTTCTGACACCTATCCCCCACTACGGTCCTTAGCTCCGTCGGGAAATCGCGTATCAGGATATCGCGATTTCTTTTGTCATGTGCACGGGACTTTCCATTCCCCGATCCCTGACTCTACAGGATCTCTCGCCATGTGTCTCTACTGACGGATGGCTCTGATCCAGTTGCGAAATCGCGTATCGCGATTCATTCATGTAAGAGTTTCCTACCTCCAGAAACTCCGATCCTCTGATGAACTAAAACCCCGACTCTCCTTCTGATGTTTGACGCGTGTCTTGCCAAGGTCAATGTCCAGGATCCCCATCGGTATTTCGAGACTCGAAAGGTCTTGGTTCTCTTACCCTTTGAAACCCCGATACCACAATTGTTACTAACAAAAACATCTCCCATTAAAACGCATTAAATCATGATTTACGTCAGATTATATTATCAGATATCTTCTTCACATTTTACATTTCATATTACTTTATGGGAAGATTCCATTTCATACTAATTGCTTTGTTCCTGCCATCTATTCATGGGTAGATTATTTTTCAATAACTATAAAGTAAGATATAAGTTATATCTTAAATTACTATTCAATGTAATTTCAATATAGTTTTTAATATTTACAATTTTCTTATCATTTCATTTCTAAAAAACAATTGAACATAACTTTTTAATATTGTTTTTAGTTTTTTTTTTCATTTAATTTTTCATATTTCAACTTTCATTTTCTTATTGTTAAATATATATTCTAATTACCCTTTACTTACCATATTGTTAATTTTTTTTTTTTAACAATATTCCTCGTCTCTCCCTATCTTTCAAAAATCATCATGATGAATAATTATAAGTTGTCAACTATCATCTTCATTCCCAAATCTACTTGGCAGCGACTAAGCTACCACACAACACTTGTTTTTAATATGACTCTATCGACGCCACACAATTGCACTTCGTGCATCTTCTATATAGATTTTAGTTTTCCAGTTTTGCATTGTAAATGTAGTGTATCATTTATGATAAAGATACATACAAGTTTTATTGAGTACAAAAATAGGACCACGACTTTATTCAACGTTTGACGTCTGATCTCTTTTCCAATTATATGAATATCTTTATACTACTCTACATAAATTGTTTAGACTCTTTGTCATTTATTTTCATATTGAGATCAATTTTCATCAAGTTTCACTTCTATTTACTGCAAGGTCCAATTTTCTTTATGTTATATTTTTTTTCCATTATATACAAGTTTTTATTTTTATTTTGTTAAATTATTTTAGGTTTTATTATTGCTACTATAACTATTCTTTATCTGTAGTAGCAATGACATTAAGCAATGACATCAAAAGACCCTTCTAATGACCCCTTCAAATACCCCAACAAAGAGGAGAACTCCAAACCATCTCAAGATGAACTTGAAGAAGAGGCCAAAGAATAAAAAGTATAAGAAGAGAATTAGTGTCCACTTTCTACAACTAACACTTGGCATGATAATTATTATACCGTTATAACAACTAACACTTGGCACTTCTTTGAGTACGTATTTCTTGATGATGATGAGAAAGGATGTAAAGTCTCTCTAAATTAAGTCCAAACTGTATTTCTTTTTAAAATATAATCTAAGATCTAACAAAGTTGTGAGATGAGTTTCGTCAACCTTGTGTAAAGTTGGACAAAGTTGAAGAACATGTTTCATCAATTTTGTATAAGATCAGCCACAAAAACACAAATAAATTTAGTTTATTTTATGTATAATTTTACAAAATTAATGACACATCGATGAAAAGGTCATAATTTTAATTAACTAAAATATATAACTTATACAATTCCTTCCTGTGTGATGTACACATATAAATATCAACATGATATTTATTATTAATGTACAACAATACCCATAGGACAATTCCTTCTGTGGTGTAGACATATAAGTATCACTAGCACAGATGCAAAGTGGCTGGTGAACACCGAAATAAGACAACTAGGCGATCCAATATGAAACGCACGGACAATTGAAACACATATAGAGCTGAGGAAATCCAAAAAATAAATGTGGTAATTCCAAAGGTTAATCAGTTAAACGTGGCAATCATATGGTGGTACAATAATTTCTTAATATGATTAGGTAAATATTAAAAAGCAAACACATTAACTCATACAAGGAAGTTATGAAGAGTAAATCACATTCATTGATTTGCGAGGACGACTAAGAATATGCCACCATCTTCAATTGTTAGCCATCATATTAGAATTTTAGATTAAAAGGTGATTAATTGTGCCCATCTCCAATAGGTATACGCCTTTCGGTGTAAACATGCTGCTATTTATTATTAGTATACTACAATACCCGTTTAATTTACATTTATGTTTAAAAATGGTATTGTCTTTAAGCCATTTTCAATTTCATATTAAACAATTATAAATTAATTTTATGAATTTTAAATAACATAGAGAAGATATATATATATATTAAACAATAAAATTTTCATACATATTTGTATATCACTCCATAAATAATTAAGAATAAATTATATAAAATGTTCACTTCAATTGGGAATATAAGACATTGTTTAACTTTTAAAACAACTTTTATTTAATTATCCTAAAAAATGTATCATGTATTTAATATTGCAAGCTACTAGAGTGATATACACCTATACATCAATTTATTTATTCAAGGTTTAAAAGGTTTGGAGAAGTATTTTCCATCCTTAATATAATATAATATAATATATGGGTGTGTACAAAGTTGTTGGATGAAAAAGTGGAAGAGGATCAGCAGGAACGTGCACTCGCATGAATTCTAAGCATTCTTGATATATCTAAAAGAAGGTATATGGAGGTCGGTTGACAACGAGTTAAAAGATTGGCAATGTAAGAGGTGACATATGGACAGTCACAATAGTTTAGAAAGTCTTCCTTGATTTGATTTGATAAAGGAGTCAGTTAATAAATTTACAAATTATATTTTTAAAAAAATGTATTTTTTTTTTATGGGATAAAATTTTAATTTCATTTTTTTAAAACTAATTATTTAAATGTTTTTAAAAAAATTCATATTCCTATTGTTCCATTCTCGAAATTTTCAAAATTAAATAAAATTATTATTTATTTATTCAATTTACAATAAAATAAAATAAAAAATAAGTGAAAATAACTTAATTTCCTT
>JZKD02S0175141.1:191538-211921 GCA_000966675.3 Picea glauca | reverse complement strand
ACAACGCATGCAAATTAGGCAACAGACAACAATGACCCATCATACTGGCACATAAAGCAATTGGACGAAACATGCGATAATCAAATAGACAAATAAAACAACTAAGCTATGGGACAACATCAAGATCAACAAGACGCAACCAACAACAGATGACACGAGTAACTTGAACTTTCATGACAAGCGAGGAACAAGAACAAACAAGAGTTACAACACAAGTACCAACACCAATTACAATGAACATTACACCCACATCGGGAAGCGCATGACTCTCGCTAGGCTATCCTTCACTTCTATCAAACGAGGTGCACAATGATCCCCTCATCAAGAATCATGTCGTCACAAGGCAGTGGGCATGAAAGCAACCAAGGCGCAACATAATGTATCTAGACCAATAACCCAAGAAAAATCCAACGCACTAGGAGACCAAATTAACTATAAAAAATACAAGAAGACTATACCTAATCACCCAATTGACAGTTCAACAAGACACAACGTGACATCATTCAATATTTAAATTGCACAACCAACTGAAGAATTATTTTTTTATTATGAGACACTTTTTCAAGGAAGTCTCCCACACTGTAAAACGAAAATAATTTTGAGAATATTTAAAAATTCATGTGCATGGATATTCTATTTTAATTCTTTATATAATAGAATGTTATTTGAAAGCTAACTTAATCATAGTGGTAAAAGGAATCGATACTTACATTTTGTTAAGCTAAATAATGTCTACCATCATAAACAGGTAATTTAATATATTAAGAACATGAATACAATGGGTTTTATTTTGGAGTAACAAAATAACTTCCACATCATCTTATACGTGAGTTTAAATTAGTTGTCCAGAAACAAAATCACTGTCAAAATATATACAAGATCGTTGTTTGTCATTCATTATTATTAAAATCCGTTGTCATACACAACAACAATTACAATGTAGTCTTTCACATATTACAATGTTTTCATTCACATATAAAGAAGTTGCCATTAACATATAAAAACACTATCATTCACATATAAAAACAATGTCTATCATATTCTCTATGAACAATCAATGTCATTGTCCATTAACAAGTCTATTGATACATATATTGATAAAACTATAGATAAATATATTGATAAATCTGTTGATTTTGCTGGGTAAATAAGGGTAAATCGCCTAGAAAATCATGGTGTAAATTCTGTGTAATATGCTAAGAAAATCGTGGTGTGAATGTTGTGTAATATGACAAGAAAATCATGGCATGAATGTTGTGTAATATGCAAAGAACATCTTGGTGTGTATGTTGTGTAATATGCCAAGAAAATCTTGGTGTAACTGTTATGTAATATGCCAAGAAAATCGTGGTGTGAATGTTGTGTAATATGACAAAAAAATCATGGTGTGACTGCTGTGTAATATTCGAGGAAAATCATGGTGTGAATGATGTGTAATATGCCAAGAAAAAATCCCAGGGGCACTACCATGCTGGGAAAAACACCAAGTCAATCATTGTTGATAAATCACATTCTTATGAGGAAAGGAGAATGGATATAAGGTTGGCACGAGTCACCCAGATTCGCTGGGAAATAAAAGAAATTTTTTTTTTCCCCTTTTTGCTAGGAGCCAAGGAATCAGAGATTAATCAATCAAATGCAGAGATAATCATTCACAAGGAAAACTCAGAGATTAATAATTCAGCCATGAATCAATAAAAAATGTAGAGATACTCATTCAGAAAGAAAGCACAAAGATTAATCATTCGAAAATGAATCAATCCAAAAACATAGAGATGCTCATTCACATAAACACAAAGATTAATCATTCAATAATGAATCAAGAAAAAGCGTAGAGATACTCATTCACAAAGAAAATGAAAAGCAATGAAGTGGAAACGCTGGGTAAAGTGAGGGTTAAAACAAGGTGTAAATGCACGGTGAAAACTCAAGTAAAAAGAGAGGGTGTAGAGATTACAACTTGAGGGAAAATGCAAAGGAACTCGCTGCAATTAAACGTTGGGAAAAGGAATGATCCTACACTTATTATTCGTGCACAGAAAAGTAGGGAATTTGAATCTAAATCTTTAACACTGGAGTGAAAGACAGTCGATTCAACTCATGGTCGAAGGCTTAGGAACAAACTAATAACTTAAAGGATCAAGGAATGAAGGATAAAAACACAAATATGCATCCATATCTTCTCTGTGGAGAAGCAATTAATGAAATAAAAACACAATCAAGGAATAGAGAAAAAACAGGTAGGAGGTACAAGTTGCAGGCAAGGTTTTGAGTTCGGGGCTCATTTTGGCCATGCGTAAATAGACAGTAATTCAGAATAACAGATACTTTGTATAGCAAGGGGTTCTTATTGAATGAATCTAGCGACAAGTGAATTAAAATTGTCGTAGAAATACATGGGCAAGGAAAGCTCATGGAAATGAAATCTTCATCTAAGTACAGTAAAATAAACACGTGCAAATTAAATTTCATTGCAAGTAACAACATTAACAGGCATACCTTATCCAAATGCGATTTCTCTAAGGTCATTGTACTATGTGTGCTCCGTCCAACTCCCACTTGCCAACCGATGTGACCTCACCAGTACCTCCCAGCCAATGCTAGGGGTACTCTTCTTCCCCCTGATCCCCCCCGAGCCACAAAGGGACCACACACACAATACCAGATAATGTTATCACCTAGCTCACCTCGCAAGGTCGAGATACCACTCGTTACCCAAGCTGGGTATCCCAACTCCCACAAGAGAAAGTCCAGTCCAGATGAAATTTTAGCAGCGTAACGTTACACAAGCCAAATGATGATCAACACTCCTCCTCCACCATCATTTTTATAGAGTTTTCTTAGTCATTAGTTTCCCAAAACCCTCATTAGATTCCTTTTCTTATTTAATTAATTTTGAAAAACCTCCCCCATACACATGTCGCCCGATCCCCTAGTTGCACCATAAAATCGATTTTATTAGTAATTAAATATTCCTAATTCCCTCATCCACCTAAAATCATTCCTAAAAACGCTCCTCAGTGTCCAAAAATTCCCTTACAATTCGTAAATGACTTACACCTTACTTAATTCCTATTTGAGTTCATAAATAAAAAGTTCCAAAGGAAATATTCCTTAGTGTTGTCATAGGGGTAGACCCAGGGTTCAATGCTCAAGAGCGCACCAACAAAACCCTAACTACCAGCCCTTTCGACAACACATGCGAAGCAGATGAATTCTCACCCGAGGTAGAGGTAGGGGTGGTTGCAAGACTCAGGTGTCTGCAACCTTAGTTGGGACACATATTTGTGATTATATCACTTACAACACACTTAGCATCGATCATTCATCAATATTCAACCCTTATTATACTTCACAGATAACACAGAGCATCACAACATTCACTTAGATCTAAGATATTTCATCACTTAGTAATAGTAAAATAGATAAGATCCAGTAGATCGGCACTAAGCATCTTCATACATATCAGATATAACATTCATACACATATAAGAAGCGCAAAGCATAAGTAGATCTATCTAAATATATTGAAGCACTTAGCAAAGAAAGAGATAAACACATTGAACCACATCACAAAGCACCACACACAAATTTATGTGGTTCACCACCACCCTGGGGCTACGCTCACCAACTCTTCTGATTTATTAGTGTCTTCAACTGGTTACATCACAAAGCCACTCAAAAACCTTACTTCAAACATGACAAAAGATCTGCACAACTCGCTAGGTCCTTCTTCCTTGCACTTCATCACAAATCCCTCTACAACCTCTTACAATAACTTGCACTTAGCTCTGCAAGCCTCTTACGATCATGCATAGAGCATTTACAATCCATATCCAATCACACAGATCTAATTACTAGCACTAATCCATCGACCCTTCTTACATTGCCTAAATATCTATTTATACATTACAAAAGTGTGCCTAAGCATGGGTAAACCCAAGGGACGACATCCCTTTCCCATTACATTAACCCAAAACCCTAAAAGGGGCCCAAAAGTGGACCGAGATCCCATGATCTCTGCTTCTCCTGGTGCTCCATCTTTGACAGGCTATTGAAGTCCCAAAAATGGTCAAATATGACCAAGTGTTCCTCAAAACTTGGTCAAGGGCCAACAGGCCCCCAACACTCACCTATGACTCGTCCCGAGTCACTCAGGTTTGACCAATTCTGCTTTGAATTCCTCGATCTTGGCTTGTGCTACTTCGACCTATCACATTTCTACTACCTCTTACTCGATGAACTCTTAGATGAGTGCCTTATTCACTGACCCTTCTAGGCGTTGTTCTTCTGTATTCACAAGTTGTTCAAGTTATACTCCTTGGATTTCAACTTCAGTGAACAGTTGGCATGCCTTTTCTTGCACTAGTTGAAGTCATTGAGAGACTTCCATTACTTTACTCTGAAGCATGTGAATCTGTTGTTGGGTTGTGCGTTGCTCTGGAAACCTCTTCATTATCTCTACGGGTGATAAGGCCTTCAACTGCACCTGTATATTTTCAGCGTCATACTTCGCCTCTTGGAGCTGTGACTCCAATTTATGCAATTCAAGGTTCTCGGTTAGGTTCTCATAGATCTGCGTACTTTTGCTACTTAACTGTTTGCATTCCTTAGAGAGTGATTTAATACTTTCTACGGTGCTCCAGGCAGTTATTTCTCATTTGTCGTGCACTTCTTGTGGGGTCTGTGGTATTGTCTGAAGCTCTAAGTCCATGACTCTTTGTTGAAGTTCCTGAATAACTTCAGCAAGCGTCATCACTTGGCATTCTATGGGGTCCTCTTCCTTCTGCTCTAAGCCGGTCACAGAGAAAAATGCTCTATTGACTGCTTCTTCAATCCAAATCTTCTTCGCGAGCAACTGCTCTTCCTCTTTTTGAATCTTTGCTCTGTGTGCTTCGAATTTCACTTGGAGAGTGCCCTTCTCTTGTTGCGCATCTTGACGTTGCTCGGTAATTTCCTCTTGTGCTTGCTTTAAGGCCTGGGTGGCCTATGTTGTTTCTTCCTTTGCCTTCTGAAGGCATACTTCGACCGTGTTAGCAGTTTGGCGGAGTTGAATTGGTTCATTTCCTTCTTCTGTTGTTCCTTCTGGAAGGGGTGCAGAGGAGATGGCGCGACTAGATTAGAGAGCTTGTTGTACTTCGTGGAATTCGATCTCAATTCTATTGTACATTGTCTCTTGCTTAGCTTCCTATTTTTCTATTATCTCTTCTATGGCTTCATTCATAGCCATGATGAGAAAACTGAAGTCATCTGGAGTGAGCATGGTCTTCATATTAGTCACGGGTGCTTTTGATTTCTTTTGGGAGGAAGATTCTGGAGGTGAACCCTTCCTTTTATTTATGATTTCTACTTTGTCTCCTGGATGCTATTCAACTTCCTATAAGTCTTCGCCATAACATCCTTGCTCTGGTGTAACGGATGCAGTTCTTACAGATATTTTGTCTACATCCTGGATATCCTTATCCTTCTTTGTCTATTTTGTTTTCTTTGTCTTACTGGGTCCATGTGTATTCTGCGCAGCTTCTGGGTTGTCAATGTCAGATACTTCTTCAGGGTCTACTGGAATAAGGAGGTCCTCCGACCATTCCTTGGTGATTTCCTCCAGGTCTTCTTCTATCAGCTTGTAATAATATTGAAGTTGTTCCTTGTTCTCATCAGCGCGTGCTGTCAGATATATAAAATGGTAGTTTGCACTCAACTTTATCAAAGGTCGAAACCTATGTAAAGTATTCAGGGTCATGCGAGGCTCAGACTGGATGGAGAGCTTCAACTGGGTGTAGTAGGTATGAAATACAACATTGGATTGCCACTGCTTGTTCATGTCATTCGAGTACCATAGGGTACTGAACTTCACAGCTAGTGGTTCAAAGGGGTCAATGTCAGGGAAGGTGGCACCTTCCGGTAGCTCCCATGCAAAAAAATCTATAAGTATCAAGAGCCAGCTGAAGTGAAATTCATGCCCCTGATCCTGGGCTTCTCTACAATCAATCTCTAGTTGATTCACCATGTAGTTCGCCCAGTTCATCTGTAGTCCCTCTGCTCACTTTCCTACGAGGTCGACTACAAAGCTGGATACTTGCGTGGGTCAATTCTTGCGTACTAACTTCCCTGCAATCAGTTGACAGGTGAGGCGCAATGCGCCACTTTCAATAGAAGCTACCTTGTAGCCTCACGTTCCTTTCTCAACATTGCCATAGGATTCTTTGATATTTAGAGCAAGAGTGAGATCCGCGGTCTTTCCAGGATAGTAATCGTGGGGATCAGGGCCCTGCACGCTAAGCCCGGTGATCTAGTTGATCAGCATTGGATCAATTGTTATGCGACGATTCAACCATAAGTATCCTCCATGGTAACTTGCTAGTAGAAGATTCACACAAGCATTCACCTCCTGGTGTCTGCCAAGGTGTGGTATCTTCATAACTTTAAGATCCCCAAGGTTGAAGTCAATAAACTTCAATGCTGTGATCTTATCATTATCTGCGAGGAATGTGTGTACTCCTTTCGGTAGGTATGTTGTTATTAGAGTGTACTCAAAGTCTCTAGGCACAGTATCACACTGGCCATATCGTCCTTATGTTTGGTTCTTACTTCTGTGCCGTCTCGAGATGTTCTTGCTCGAGCAGTTAACAGGGAGGCTTTCACTACTCTCATTGATGATTCCTATAAACCTGTAGACAATCCTCACTCCAACATGACTCTTTTGGCTCTGAGGCTAGTGAGTACCTCTCTTACAGATTCTTCAGTTGTGATAAATTCGTCAGACATATATGCTCAGGATCAATAGCTCAGGTTCTCAAGGTAACGTAGATATTGTAGTAATGTAGAGAGTAAGGGCAGAGTAATCACGATTCACAATTCAGGTAGTCTGTGGATTCAAATTCACAATTAGAAAAAGTGTCTTTCGTGCATGGTTCGATGGATTAAGTAAGTAACTTTGTAATGGATTGTTGGCAACAGGTATGGGGCTTCCTTAACTATGGTTCTATCCATTATGGTGTGGTCTAACGGTCTAGTGATGAGCCATCAATTCTTTTCTGTCCGTTCGGGGTAGAATTCGAACGGGTATATTGGCCCAACGACTATATTGTTTCATCGTGGCAAAGTGCCATAGGTCGTTGTTTTGATATCCTGGCGAAGCTCCCATTCTGCGAGTTTTCTTTCTGCGATGTTCCATCTAGAAATCATGTAACTTTTCAATATTCTCCCTCTTCTTACTTAACTTTCTAGCCTTCTTCCCAATAATCTTCAACTCAGTTTGTCTTTTTCCATTCTGATTCCTATCTTCTTTTAGCATAGTCAGTGCGCGTTGTTGAGATTCTCTCCGAGATAATATTTTTTCTTTCTCTAGGACAGGTGCTTTAGTCTTCTGCGAGCCTTGTGAAATTATTTGAGCTTTGACATTGGGGTCTCTAGTGTCAAGGAGCTTCGATTTGTTCTTCTGTTCTTCAATCAATTGTGCAATCTTCTTAGTCATAAAATATTTTAATTCTTGTTTCTTCAGTTCCAAAACTTCTTCTTCTTCCTTCCTTCTAACTTTATCTCTGTCAATCCAAGGTTTTCCAAGTAGCACAGTAAACGGGGCGCTATCCTCAATAAATGTAATAATCTCAAAATATTCTTCAGTTGAAGTTCCATTAGAATTCGTAGATATCTGAGTGAGCCTTCCACATAGGTTTACCAATTTTCCTCTGAAGAGTCCTATTCCTCCTAGTGAAGGAATCATGGTAGGCTTCCCTATAGCTTCCCATGTTCTCTCTGTCATGATATTCATCTCTGTTTCCTCATCTACAACACAATCAATGTCGAAGTCCCCTATCCTTACTTTGATGCATTCTTTTTCTTTAAAGATTTCTGATAATCTGACATGTTGATGTTCATTCAGGGTTTCTTTCATCTAAATTAATACTTTCTCTGATTCTTTATGAAGTTTTTCTACCTCTGGATCCACCTTAGGGTTCATATTCATTCCTTCGAGCCTAGCAATCATCCAGGGGAAATCCAATACTTCATGATCCAAAGCTTTGCAACAAAGACAACTAGGTCCTTCACCAGGGCATTCCTTAGCTAGATGTCTTAGTTTTCTACAATTGTAACACAAGGTTAATCCTCTCTTTCTCTTAAATTATCCCCAACTTCTTCTGTACTTTGCACCAGGATTATGGTAGCTAGTCTGCAAAATATGATTTCTAGGATCCTGCATCCATTTGTTAGTCCAAACATTCTTTCTATGCATAGTTATAACATATCTATCATTATGCTTATCAGATCTATTCATATCAAACTTTATTTCTTCTATTAATTCCCTAGGTTATAAGCTAGGGACGAATCTATCAAAAGTACCTAGATCCTTACTTTAGAAAAAAAAAATTCTATTTATCTTACTTCTACAGAGAAAAAAGATTTCAGATCTAGAACTTTCTTATCTTTATCAGAGCACAGAGCTTACAGATATTACCTCTTTTAATTATAAAATTCCACTTTTACCTTTCTTAGAGTACAAAGCATTTAGATCTTGCTTCATTTCTTCAGTATCAACCTTTTTTTCTTGCAGATCTGACCTCTTTTCTTCAGATCTAACCTTTCTTTCTTGGCACAAAGCTTCACAAGTCAAGTAGAACAATGCGCACTAGGGAAACAAATCTACGCACAGAGCTTTGTTTGCACACAACTTATTCTTCTCTAGTTCCCAGCAATCACAGTTTCAGGTCCCAACAACGGAACCATTTGTTGGCACAGGGAAGACCCAAGGTTCAACACTCAAGAGCACACCAACAAAGCCTTAACTATTGGCCCTTTCGACAACACCTGTGAAGCAAATGAAGTCTCACTCGAGGTAGAGGCAGGGGTGGTTGCAAGAATCAAGTGTCTGCAACCTTAGCTGGGACATAGATATGTGATTATATCACTTACAACACACTTAGCATCGATCATTGATCAATATTCAACCCTCATTATACTTCACAAATAACACAGAGCATCGCAACATTCACTTATATCTAATATATTTCAACACTTAGCAACAGTAAAATAGATCAGATTTAGTAGATCGACACTAAGCATCTTCATACATATCAGATGTAACATTCATACACATCTAAGAAGCACAAAGCATAAATAGATCTATCTAAATATATTGAAGCACTTAGCAAAGAAAGAGATAAACACATTGAACCACAACACAAAGCACCACACATATATTTACATGGTTCACCCCCACCCTAGGGCTACATCCACCAACTCTTCTAATTTATTAGTGTCTTCAATTGGTTACATCACAAAGCCACTCAAAACCCATACTTCGCACAGGACAGAAGATTTGCGTAGCTCGCTAGATCCTTCTTCCTTTCACTTCAACACAAATCCCTCTACAACCTCTTACAACAACTTGCACTTAGCTCTGCAAGCCTCTTACAATCATGCACAAAGCATTTACAATCCATATTCGATCACATAGATCTAATAAGTAGTACTAATCCATCGACCCTTCTTACATCGACTAAGTATCTATTTATACATTACAAAAGTGGGCCTAAGCATGGGTAAACCCACAGGCCGACATCCCTTTCCCATTACATTAACCCAAAACCCTAAAAGGGGCCCAAAAGTGGACTGAGATCCTGTGATCTCTACTTCGCCTAGTGCTCCATCTTTGATAGGCTATTGAAGTCCCAAAAATGGTCAAATATGACCAAGTGTTCCTCAAAACATGGTCAAGGGCCAACACTTACTAAGTTATACATTCAACATCTTCTTTAAGTTTCCCCTTTTCTTTGATTTTCCCTTTTTCTTTAAGCTTCTTTTTCTTTTAAGTTACCCCCCTTTTCCTTTTTAACTAAAGAAACATTTAGCAACTGTAGATAAAAACAATCATTTACCCTTTTTCCTTTTTAACTAAAACCAATTTAGCAAGTGTAGATAAAAACAACCATTTACCCTTTTAATAAATTTAATCCTCCATTATAATTTTTTTTTTACTTTAATAAATAAGTTTGAATTTCTTACCCCCCTTCTTGTTACATGTTTAATTAGTTTTTCTTTAACCACATGTTTTACTTAGACCTAGGTTTTAATTTCCCTAGGCTGGGCGACAATTTTTAACCGAAAAAATCTTATTAAACTTTACTAATCACGCCATTCATTTTAAGGCTGACCAGGTCCTATGGGGGCATAATTTTCTAGGCACTATGTTTATTAACTTATCATAGTTAAAATCACGATGTGCCCTTCAGGACGCACTACATGCTCCAAGGGTGCCACTCACCTCCTTCCGTTTTCTTTGTGTGACGTTCCCTTCAAGACGCACTACGTGCTCCAAGGGTTCCACTCCCCTCTTTCTGTTTTCTTTACGCGACATACCCTTCAAGACCCACTACGTGCTTCAAGGGTTCCACTCACCTCTTGACTAAATTTGGTAGACGTCAAACCCTTGGAGTCAATACTCTACTTGGTGATATTGTGGGAGACTAAGGGCCTCCAAGGAATAAGGCCCTTGCCTTATTGCACACCCCTTATAATCATCGTGAGCGACTTTCATAGTCTGCTTTCATGACATCATGCGTCTTATCGAACTAGGTAATCATTAACCTATAGTTCAAGCCATGGTGAGAGTGCTAGTAGACTGTGGCAGTAGCCCTGCCACACCTCTCCCTCAATGTCTCTGGTTGTCGTGCATGACCCCTCTACTCAAAATGTGATTATGGTCGACAATCTATCGTCAGCCTGCATCCATCAATGAATCATGTCAACAATAATAATCAATCATCATAACATCTAATCATATGTACATATGTCACATCAACAACATTCAAACCCTAACAGTCCATTCCTTGACTCGATCCAGAGTCTAAGGGGTTTCATCGATGCCTCTCGATCCCCAATTTTCCATAGTCCTGCACACTCAAGAGAACCCAGTCAATAGCACTTGTCTATGTAAATAAAACAAAATAACATATAATCAAATCCACAATATCTCATAATCATAATCAAACAACCAATAGTATAATAACCTGGATCACTTGCATTCAAGTGTCCTCAAAGAATAAGTTTTCTTAGTGCATGCAAGAGCAGGATGTTACATACACCCCCTCTTGTTTTAAACTTTGACCCAAAGTTTCAAAGTATATGAGTGTCAAAATAAAGTGTATCACAATATCATAAGTCTATCTATCAAACAAAAATGGAAACTGCTGATGCATATGATATGCGTCCTCCCAGGTCGTCGAGTGTGGACTATAATTGTCCCACTGGACCTTGACCTGAACTATTGTTCAACGACATAGATGTTGAATGCAATGCTCTAGGATGTGTATTGGCTCCGCCGTGAGCATACCCTCATCAGACACATGCAACGAACTCATGTCAATAACATGTGTAGGATCACTAATATAATGTCTCAAAATAGATACATGAAAAACATCATGCATACTCCTCAAAGAATTAGGCAAGGCTAGTCGTTAGGCCACATGCCCCTTCTTTTCCACAATCTCGAAAGGTCCCATGAACCTAGGAGATATTTTAGCACCCTTTCCAAACTTGATCGAACTCTTATGTGATTTCACCAGCAAACAGACTCGATCGCCAACTTCGTAACTACGGTCGACATGGTGCACATCGACATAACTCTTCTGTTGATCTTGTGCTTCTTTGATCCTTTGTATTATGGTTTTCATTTGATCTTCCATTCCTTGGATTGCCTTTGGTCCCACCAGGACCTTATCCTCAATATTCAAGCCGATCCCAACTCAAAGGCGTCTGACATGGTCGCTCATAAAGAAACTCAAAAGGCGCCATCTTAATAGTGCTTTGATAGCTGTTGTTGTATGAAAACTCTAACAGTGGCAAGAAATATTCCCAATGCTTTTGATGGTCCATAATGTACATATGCAACATGTCCTCCAAGATTTGGCGTGTTATTTTGGTCTTCCCTTCTATCTCTGGGTGATACGCGGTACTAAAGTTAAGTTGGGTTCCCAAGGCCTCTTGGAAACTAGTCGAAAATCATCTTGTAAACACTGATCCTCTATCATATATAATCCTCTTAGGCATGCCATGCAGCCTCACAATATCATTGATGAAAACTCTAGCTATGTCAGGTTCTTGATACGTCGTACGCACATGAATAAAATGAGCACTCTTCATCAGAGTGTCAACTACCACAAAAATCGAGTCATGTCTCCTTGCCATCAATAGAAATCCAACAATGAAATCCATCGAAATGACTTCCCATTTCGATTATGGAATAGCGTGAGGATGTAGTAATCTTGTCAGATGTCTTTGTTCAGCCTCCACCTAGTGACATTCTAGACATATTGCCATGTAGTTGACCATGTATGCCTTCATTCCTTTCCAGAAGCATAAGGGTTTAAGGTCTTCCCTCATCTTTGTGATTCCTGGGTGAGCCATGTACATTTCTCTGTGAGCCTCGTTTAGGATCAAACTCCTCAACACGTCATTGGGTGGTACGTAAATTCAAATTTTAAATCTCAATAATCCGTCATTGTCCATAGTAAATCCTTCAAATTTTGGCACCAGCATTGTGTTTTATCTGATAAAATCCTTGACCTCTTTGTACCAATCATCGTTGCGTTGTAAAGTTGGAATCTTTTCACATAGATTTGTCTGAAGAGGAATCATCGAAAAGATGTGTGGTCTCCAACTCAACACATTTGCCTCTCTGTTCGCTGTCCCTTTTATGTAAGTAATATCGAAATCATACTCGCTAAGCAATTCCGACTGATGTCGTTGTCGTGCGTTCAAGTCGCTTTGCATAAAGATGTGTTGTAGTCCATAGTGGTCTATTTTTAGTTTGAATTTTCATCCAATCAGGTAGTGTATCCAAAATCTGAAGGCATAAACAATAGATAACAACTCCAAATCGTGCGATGCATAGTTCTCCTCATGTTGTGTCAACTTCCTTGAAATGTAAGTGATCACTCGACCGTCTTGCATCAAGACTCTGCCTAAGCCTTCCTTGGATGTGTCAGTGCATACCAAGAAGTTTGCATCCATGTCAGGGACCTTTAGTATCAGTGTTGTCATCAAAAAATCCTTGAGCCTCCGAAACGCCTCCATGCTTTTCTCGGTCCACACAAACTTCTTGTTCTTCTTTTGCAATTTTGTAATCGGATTTTCTATCTTAAAAAAACCCTCGATGAACTTTCAATAGTATCCCGGTAAACCCATGAAGCTACGCACTTCGGGGAAATTCATCGACACAGACTATTACATAATAGCCTAGACCTTTGTTGGATCCATGACGATACCTTCGTCGGAGATGACATGCCCTAAGTAGTGAATATTCGATTGATAAAACAAGAGTTTAGACAATTTTCCATATAATTTGTTCTCTCGTAGACACTGTAGTACCAAGCACAAGTGCTCGTCATGTTCCTCCCTCGTCTGAGAGTAAATCAAAATATCGTCAATGAATACTTGGACGAACCTGTCCAAGTATTCACAGAACACCCTATTCATCAAACTCATAAATACCCCTAGGGAGTTTGTCAGTCCAAATAGTAAAACAATAAAATCATAATTTCCAAACTTGTCTTAAAGGCGGTCTTAGGGATGTTGTCCTCCTTGATCCATAACTAGTGATACCCTGATCTCAATTCAATCTTTGAAAACATCGTAACACCCTTCATCTGATCAAATAGATCATCAATCCTTGGCAACATATACTGAATCTTGATCGTTTACTTATTCAACTGACAGTAGTCAATGCAAAGTCTCCACGACACATTCTTATTTCGTATGAAAATAACAGGCGCACCCCATGGTGACACACTTGGACGTATAAGTCCTAGGTACAACAAGCCCTTCAGTTGCATTCTCAACTCCTCTAACTTCGAGGTCGACATCCGATAAGGCATTATTGCTATCATTTCAATCCCCATCTTTAGGTCTATGGTAAATTCCAATTCCCTCTCTGGCAACATTCCAGGTAGCTCCTCAGGGAAGACGTCCACAAAATCTCTAACCATCAGAAGGTGTTCTAGAACTTCCTCTACTCCTTTCTCATTTAACGCAAGGATCACAAAAATCTTACATCCCTTGCACATGCTCTCCCATAGCTGCGAAGAAGAGATGAACCTCAGGGAAACTCCCTGGGTCCAACCTACAATCATGTGTCTTTGTCCCTCATCATCGACCAAGCTCAATCATTTTGTCTTACAGTTGAGTATCGCCTCATGCGATTCCAACCAGTCCATACTGATCACGATGTCATAGGATCCTAATATCGTAATGTACAGGTTGGCCCTAGTGACAAACTCTCCCAAGTTAAGGCTACAACCTGCAACCTTCCCACCAACCTTATGTTTGGCTCGTGAATCCATTTCTACAAAGCTAAACTCATATTTTTCGACTGCTCTTACCTTAATTCTTTTTAGCGCTGCCCCAGAAATGAAACTCTTTGTAGCACCTGGATCTATCAAAATACTAAGGGTATGGTCAACGACGATACCTGACGTATCGATCATAGTCAACTGGTGCTATGCCTAGCGGTTATTCACCGCTGCATGAATCTAATGGGCCTTGGCCAAATCTCCCATGGTAGTGGGTTTGGCTGATCCAGATGCTCTGGTGCTCTCCACTAGGAAATCACTCTCGTAATGTGGATCCCCACATATCCAACACTCTTTCTTCGGTCCAGTACTCCTAGTACCCAAAGTAGAAGTGGATGGCCCACCGGCCTGGAACCTTGTTCTGTTCTACTGAACAGGCCTAAACCGTTTCTATTGCGGTTGATGTTGTTACTAGTGTTGTGGTCCTTAGTAAGGAGTCTGTCGTTGAGGCGCTATTCACCGAGGTGTAGATGAAGTGGATCCTCTATGGAATACACGATATCCTGGTGAATGTCTAGTTGGTGTCTGATGTTGTTGCACACCAGATGACACCTACCCTGTTGGTCTCGCTGGATTCCTACTCTGAACCTTGCTGATAAGCTCATCTTCTGCTATGAGGGTCTCCTGGATGACATCATGCAAGGTTTGAGGCATCAAAATCCTAACCTTTGCACAAATGTTGAAATTAATGCCAAACAAGAACCTATTTACCTTAAGTTTCTCGGTATTTAGGTGTGGAGCATACTGAAGCAACTCCATAAAACAGGCCTCATACTCGGGCACCATACGACCGCCCTATTGCAAGGTGTTGAAATCATTGATCTTATGCTTAATGAATTCTACCAATATATACCTCTCTTAGAACCGTTCCTCGAATAGTTCCCATGATACATCTTTGATGACCATGTTCAATTGTGACAGAGGCATATTCCACCATAGAAGAGTGCTCCCCTTTAGTTGAAATATTTCCATGCAGACCTTCATGTTGGAGGTATAGTCGCAAAGTGAAAATCACATCGCCATATTCTCCAACCATGCCTTGGTGGCTGTGTCATCTGGGGCACCAAAGAACTCGGGAAACTTGACCTTCTTGAGTTCTCAGTGAATGATACTAGTATCGAATAGAGAGGGTGATGGATCCTCAGGGGGTGTCGATTCCCTGGCCTCATCTCTATCCAAACGATTGATCAATGCCTTGGACATCCACTGAAAGGACCTCATCAGCCCAACCACATCACCCACAACTATTTGTTCCTGTCCGACAACCTATTCATCTCCCTGGGGGTTAGACCCCTCGGGCATGGATGCTACTAGAGGCATCACACCTCTTCCCCTAGCACCCCATCATTTGACTCTGCGGTGTCCTCGAACCATGATTACCTGAACAAATACAAATCAGTTTAATTAGCAACATTAAAATCAAATATCTAACCAACGGAAGCCATAGTGATCCCAAGTCATGGTTCGAACCGGCTTTGATACCATATGTAACAACCCCACGTCATTACGACTACATGTGACAGAATGAAAAATATTTTTTATTTTTGTTTTAATCAAGAAGGCAACAACAACAACAATTAATCAACACAATGCACACAAATCAGGCAACAGACAACAACGAGCCAACATACTGGCACATTAAGCAATTGGACGAAACATGAGATAATCAAATAGACAAATAAAATGACTAAGTTATGGGATGACATCAAGATCAACCAGAAACAACCAACATAAGATGACACAAGTAACTTGAACCTTCACGACGAGCGAGGAACAAGCAAAAACAAGAGTTACAACACAAGTACCAACATCAAGTACAACAAACATTATGTCCACATCGGGAAGCATATGACTTTGGATAGGTTATCCTTTGCTTATATCAAATGGGGTGTGCAATGATCCCCTCATCAGGAATCACGCCGTCACAAGGAAATGGGCGTGATAGTAACCAAGGCGCAACATAACATATCTAGACCAATAACCCAAGAAAAATCCAACACGCTAGGAGACCAAATTAACTGTCAAAAATACAAGAAGACTATACCAAAGCACCCAATCGAAAAGTCAACAAGACGGAAGGTGACATCATTCAATATTTAAACTGTGCAACCAACCGAAGAATTATTGTTTTCATATGAGACACTTTTTCGAGGAAGTCTCCCACACTGTAAAATGGAAATAATTTGAAGAATATCTAAAAATTCAGGTGCATGGATATTATATTTTAATCCTCTATAAAATAGAATGTTATTTGAAAGCTAACTTAATCATAGTGGTATAAGGAATTAGTACTTATATTTTGTTAAGCTAAATAATGTCTACCATCATAAATAGGTAATTTAATATATTAAGAACATGAATACAAGGGGTTTTCTTTTGGATTAACAAAAGAACTTCCACATCATCTTATCTGTCAGTTTAAATTAGATGTCCAGAAACAAAATCGCTGTCAAAATATATACAAGATCGCTGTCTGAAATTCATTATTATTAAAACTCATTGTCATACATAGAAACAATTACAACGCATTATTTCACATATTACAACGTTGTCATTGACATATAAAGACATTGTCATTAACATATAAAAACAATGTCATTCACATATAAAAACATTGTCTATCATATTCATTGTCAACAATCAATGTCGTTTTCCATTAACAAGTCTATTGATACATCTATTGATAAAAATATAGATAAATATATTGATAAATTTGTTGATATTGTTGGGTAAATACGAGGTAAATCTCCCAGAAAATCATGGTGTGAATTCTGTGTAATATGCCAAGAAAATCGTGGTGTGAATGTTGTGTAATATGCCAAGAAAATCGTGGTGTGAATGTTGTATAATATGTCAAGAAAATCATGGTGTGTATGTTGTGTAAGCTTCCAAGAAAATCATGGTGTAACTGTTGTGCATTATTCCAAGAAAATCGTGGTGTGAATGTTGTGTAATATGCCAAGAAAATCATGCTGTGAATGTTGTGTAATATGCCAAGCAAATCATGGTGTGACTACTGTGTAATATGCCAAGCAAATCATGGTGTGACTACTGTGTAATATGCCAAGAAAAATTCCCAAGGGCGCTACCATCCTGGGAAAAACGCCAAGTCAATCATTGTTTATAACTCACATTATTATGAGAAAAGGAGAAAGGATATAAGGTTGGTACGAGTCACCTAGATTCACTGGGAAAGAAAATAAAAATAATTTTTCCCTTTTTGCTAGGAGGCAAGGAATTTAATATTAATCCTTCAGAGATTAATCAATCAAACGCAGAGATAATCATCACAAGGAAAATGTAGAGATTAATAATTCATCCATGAATATATAAAAACCATATAGATACTCATTCACAAAGAAAGCTCAAAGATTAATCATTTGACGATGAATCAATCCAAAAACACAGAGATACTCATTCACATAAACACACAGATTAATCATTCAACAATGAATCAATAAAAAAAATAGATATTGGTGCAAACCTCCTGCCCTCAGGCTGACATCCACGTAGGATCTTCTCTAAACCATGACAAGGGTTAACTAAACTCCTTGTTTAAGCCCGCAATGGATTTCTGGTCTCACGAGTTGGGCACTTCGAATACAATGCCACAACCCTTGGCAATAGATGAAATGTGAAATTGCAAATGGGATTAAGGTATAAGCCCCCTCTTCAGCCCCTTTTCCAATATGAACACAACCAAACCTTAACACAAGCACCTTTTGCAACTTGCGACTTCACGATTTGGAGCACCAAACTCTTGTGCTCTTCCCTTGTGAATCCTCAAAACATGATATGTCAATGAAGGTTGACTCCACCCAAAGCAATGGGTGCACACCACCTGTCACCTCTATTCAATCCGCTTACAGAGTGGATCCTTGCCACCTATTCTCACAAGTTTTCAGCTTTTGCAACATGAGAGAACAACAAACAGTCGTTCCTCTCCCTCTACAAATCCCCGACTTTGAAATCGTGCCTTTGAAGAGATCGATGATTGTGTGCCTCCATCTATCCAACGACCCTCGTTGTATTGAGATTTTTCCAATCAGAAATCCACAACACTCAACCCAAACCACTGGTCACTCCATTACCTGAACTCTGGTACATGAATTCACATACGAGATCAATGGTCTTCGTTGATCCGGACCTAACGGTCACCACTCCTCCTGAGCTTATGGGTGTTGAAAGACACTCAGTCTTAATCCCTCTAGTAGTCTATCAGATCCAATGGTCCACGTAACTTCAACACTTCTTCTTGAAGTGATTCCATCGTCCATTTTCAACTCCGCGAGGACTTCTTTCCAAATGATGTGGCATCCTCCCTCCTGAACTTAACTCCCGCAAGACGATTTCAACCTCCGTCTCCCTTTGAACACTTCAAAGGTTATATCCCTTATGAGCTTTCACTTATGAATCTAAGGCTTCCAAAAGGGTCCCTGCATGCACTCCTTGCGGCAAATTTAAAATAACCTCTGCTTATTTGGACCTTCTAATTTTGCGCACTCTTTGTAGCAGCAGTCCTTTAACCTTCTTCACTTAGCTTGCACACACCTTGCACAGCTCTGTGCCTTGCTAGCACTTCTTCTTGTAAAGACACTTTGAATCTCCTCTGAGAGTTCTGAGATGAATTTCATAACCTGGTCGACGCATTCCTTGCGAACCCTCTACTACACTCTTTGCATTCCTTGCGAACAAGTCTGTAACATACCATTTAATAGGTGGTTCCAACAACCATAAAAAACACATAGATTTGGAATCAAAGCTTTTTTCTATTAATTCCAGTGCTCCTGTACATGGTAAATAACAAAAACCAAAAATGCATAAAATTCTCTGTTCTGCTCTGCAATTCTACAACTTACAAATTATGAATTATGTTGTTACAATGATACAAGGGTTGAGGGTGTCTATCATCCATTTTCCCTCCTGAGATCCTAAACTGTCTAATGTATTAAATTAAATCTACCTACTTGCATTAAATAGACTTAAATTTCTATTACATCAGTGGATAGGAACATACGCTCCAAAATCAGTTTGGATCTTCAAGATATAAATGCAACTGCACTTTCCTCCTTCCCATTACATTAATGTTTCATACTTTGAAATTCACAACGTTTCCACAAAAATGTATTTAATTGCATCTGCACATCCAACTGTCTCCTTGGTTTTAGGCACACACTTGGGCTTTATACGATGCTCCTGCATAATACTCCCTTGCTTGAAAATTTTCATGAACTCCTGTTCATGAGCTCTTGCACGGTCTATCCATGTCTTTGAATTTCTGCTTCATTCTCCCAGCTGACATCTTCAATTGGATGTCCTTTCCAATTGACCAAGTATTCAAAATAATTGTTTCTCTTGGTTTTTCTGCTAATCCTCTTGTCAATTATGCTTTCCATCTGTGGCTTTTTAGCTACAGACATTTGTTTTGTCCATTGAATATTTTCTTGTTCATCTTATTCTCCTGCTTCTTCGGCTCTCTAAGGGTACAAATCCGTGACCCTGAATATTAGTGAGATTTCGACCCCATCGGGTAATTCAATCTCATATGGATTTGCCCTGAATTTCCATATGACCTTGCATAGTCCAATATTTTTCATTTTAAGCTTGTTATATGTTCCCCTTGGGAACCTTTCCTTTCTCAAATGTGCAAGAATCAAATCACCAAATTGAAATTGAAGTTCTCGCCTGTGTTGATCTTCTCTACACTTGTACTCTTGACTTGAATTCTGCAACCGCTCCCTAATTATGTTGTGAAGCTCTTTCATTCCTTCTACAAAGTCCTCTGCACTAGCACTCCTGAATTCAGCTTGTTCTGAATCTTTCAATTCAGAGACTCCCCTTGGTTGCATTCCATATACAATTTGGAATGGACTCTACCATGTGCTTCTATTGAAGTGATTCCATCGTCCATTTTCAACTCCGTGAGGACTTCTTTCCAAATGATGTGGCATCCTCCCTCCTGAACTTAACTCCCGCAAGACGATTTCAACCTCCGTCTCCCTTTGAACACTTCAAAGGTTATATCCCTTATGAGCTTT
>JZKD02S0175141.1:152361-190888 GCA_000966675.3 Picea glauca | reverse complement strand
GCACGGTCTATCCATGTCTTTGAATTTCTGCTTCATTCTCCCAGCTGACATCTTCAATTGGATGTCCTTTCCAATTGACCAAGTATTCAAAATAATTTTTTCTCTTGGTTTTTCTGCTAATCCTCTTGTCAATTATGCTTTCCATCTGTGGCTTTTTAGCTACAGGCATTTGTTTTGTCCATTGAATATTTTCTTGTTCATCTTATTCTCCTGCTTCTTCGGCTCTCTAAGGGTACAAATCCGTGACCCTGAATATTAGTGAGATTTCAACCCCATCGGGTAATTCAATCTCATATGGATTTGCCCTGAATTTCCATATGACCTTGCATAGTCCAATATTTTTCATTTTAAGCTTGTTATATGTTCCCCTTGGGAACCTTTCCTTTCTCAAATGTGCAAGAATCAAATCACCAAATTGAAATTGAAGTTCTCGCCTGTGTTGATCTTCTCTACACTTGTACTCTTGACTTGAATTCTGCAACCGCTCCCTAATTATGTTGTGAAGCTCTTTCATTCCTTCTACAAAGTCCTCTGCACTAGCACTCCTGAATTCAGCTTGTTCTGAATCTTTCAATTCAGAGACTCCCCTTGGTTGCATTCCATATACAATTTGGAATGGACTCTACCATGTGCTTCTATTGAGTGAATCATTGTAAGCAAATTCCACTTGTGGCAGAATATGATCCCATTGATTGTGGTGTTTAGTGACTAAGCTCCTTAACAAATCTCCCAAGCTCATGTTCACGACCTCTGTCTATCCGTCTGTCTGAGGATGATATGCTGAGCTAAAAGATAATTTTTTCCCCAGCTTCTTCCATAAGTTCCTTCAGAAATGTCCCATGAACTTGGTATCTTGATCAGAAACAATACTCTTTGGCAAGCCGTGAAGTCTGACGACTTCCTTGAAAAACAGGTTCGTAATATGAGTTGCGTCGTTGATTTTCTGGCATGGTATGAAATGTGCCATCTTTGAAAATATGTCCACCACTACAAAGATTGAATCATATACCCTTTGTGTCCTTGGCAGTCCTAATATGAAATCCATGCTCATTGCATCCCATGACCTTTCAGGTATGGGTAAGGGATGGTATAACCCTGTGTTCTGCCTCTTTCCCTTCGTGTGCTGGCAAATTCTGCACCTATCTACAAATTTCTTCACATATGTCCTCATCACTGGACAGTAATATGATCCATTCAACTTTGAGAACATTTTTTCATGGCCAAAGTGTCCGACCAATCCTCTGTTGTGCTTTTCCTTCATCAAATTCTCCCTCATGGAGCATTTTGGAATACATAGTTGATTGCCTTTGAACAATAATCCATCTTGGATCATATACTCAGTCCATTGGGTTCTATCCATGAGAATTGGATTCTCATATGCCTCATATGCCTCTTTGAAATTTGGATCATCCCGGTACAATTCTTTGAGGTTATCAAAACCCAAAGTCTTGACTCTGAATTCTTGCATAAGAAAACATTTCCTACTCAAAGCGTCAACAATTTTGTTAGCAGTTCCAGAAATATGCTTAGTCGCAAAAGTAAAATTCTACATGAACTCAACCCATTTAGCATGTTTTTGGTTCAACTTCTCCTGTTGAGTCACAAATTGCAAAGCGTGATTATCGTTGTACAAAACAAACTCTTTGGGAACCAAATAGTGCCTCCATTTCTTCAGCGCTTGTATGACTACGTAGAATTCTTTGTCATACGTGGAGTACTTGATCTTTGCTTCATTCAGTTTTTCACTAAAATACGCGATCGACCTGTTGTCTTGACTCAAGACCGCTCCAATGGAAAATCCACTCACGTCACACCTGACCCGAAATTGTTTGTTGAAATCTTGCAAAACCAGAATTGGTTTCTCAGTGATCTTCCTTTGTAGCAAGTTGAATCTCTTCTCCACTTTGTCTGTCTAGTGAAATGATTTATGCCGCTTCTTCATCATATCCATCATCAGTGCACTAATTCCACTGAAGTTTCAGATGAATTTCCTATATAAGCTAGCCAAACCATGGAAGCTTCGAACTTCAAACACGCTCTTCGACGATGGCCAATCCTTAATCGCCTTTATCTTTTTTGGATCCATTTTCAATTCATTTGCAGAGATAGAAAAACCCAAATAAATGAGTTATGTCCTCATAAATGATACTTTCTTCATGTTGATCAACAATTTCTCTTGCTGTAACCTTCTAATCACTGCAGCTAAATGCTTCAAATGCTCTGCTTCAGTTTTTCTGAAATTTAATATATCATCAAGATATACAATGATGAATTTCCCAATGAAATATTTGAGGACTTCATTCATCAACCTCATGAAATTACTGGGTGCATTCATCAAACCAAATGGCATGACAAGCCATTCATAAATCCCTTCATTTTTCTTGAATGTTGTCTTCCATTCATCACCTTCTCTCATTCTAATCTGATGATATCCATTTTTCAAATCAATCTTTGAAAAAAACTTTGGTCCACTCAAGCAATCCATCAAGTCATCTATCCTTGGAAATGGGAACTTGTACCTGATGGTAATTTTGTTGTTTCCCTAGAGTCTGTACACATTCTCCAGCCACTGTCTTTCTTTGGGTTGAGTACTGTCGGAACAATGCATGGACATAATCTCTCCCGAATCAGTCCTTTGTCCATTAAGTCCCGGGCTTGTCTCTGAACTTCTTCATTCTCCTACGGCGTCAACCGATACACTGCTTTGTTCAACAAATTGGCTCTAGGTATAAGATCAATGTGATGGCTTATACTTCTGATAGTTGGAAATGGAAAGGGTAGTTCTTCCACTATTATATCAACAAATTCTTCTAGCAACTCTTGGATTTCTTCCAAAAAATCATCTATTTTCGTACTGTTCAAAACAATTCTGGGCTTCCTAACCAAAATGAATTACATGTCTTCCTTCTTCTTGACTTCCTTAAGAAGTTCCTTCCCACTCATGAGAAGTACGGTGTTTTTCACCTCTGGAACCACTTTTTATCCTTAACAGGCAGCAACATGTGCGCCCTACCATTTTTTTCCAGAGTGTATGTGTTCTTTTTCCCATCATGCACCACATTTTTGTCATATTGCCATGGTATACCCACCAATAGATGAAAAACATCCATGGGAATGACATCACAAAAAATCTCATCTTTATATCCCCCTATTTTAAATTCAACTAAACATTATTTAGTGACATTTACTTGATGTCCTTTTTGTAGCCATGAAACTTTGTATGGACTTGGATGTGCAACAGTCTCCAGCTCCATCTTTTCTACTATTTCTGTAGATACAAGATTATCTCTGCTACCACTATCCACTCTGACCTTGCATACCCTATCTTTGGTTTTGCATGCAGTCCGAAACCGACTATTTCTTTGGGTTGGGTTCTCTGGCTCCTTTTCTGGCTTCAAGAGAACTTTCTGCATCATCAAAGATCTTCCACCCTCAGTGTCCTCTGCCTCAACATTCTGTCCTTGAGCTTCGACAATGTGATTTTCACCACCATCTTTCTTCCTATCTGGACACTCATAGGATTTATGTCTGATTTTTCCACAGACAAAGCATTTCACTTCACCTCCTTTGCCTCTTCCTCTTCCTCTGGCTCGAGGAAAAGTATTTCTATCAGCATACTGCCTCCCCTATGAGATTCCTCCTCTCTCAGACTGAGTTTGTGGTTTCTTCCCCTCTTTTTTAGGCTTGTGAGTTCTATCCTAGGCAATTGTCTTGCCTCTTCTTTGACTTCTACCTCGACCTCTTTGACCTTGCTTTCGGCTCAGTTTCTCTTCATCTATCAGAGCCAACTGATAAGAATCTTCTACGGTTCGGATGGTCATCATGCTCATCTCGTCCTGAATGTTATATCATAGACCATTCATATACCTGACAACTTTCTCATCATCACTTTCCCGATGACCTACTCTGATTTTTATCTTGTAGAACTCTTCAGTGTATTCTTTCACTGACATCAGCTTCTGTCTCAAATTCTCCATCCTTCGAAATAGATTTATTTGATAGTCCCTAGGTATAAACTTGGCTTCCATTTTTGCAACCATTCTATCCCGGCTCTTGATTTTCTGCTTGCCCTTGCAACATTTGTTAGCTTGTAGTTCATCCCACCAGAGTGTTGCATGCCCTTTAAGTCTAGTAACGACATGTTTGACTTTCTTGTTGTCCTTGACATCCTCATAGTCGAAGTGTTTGTCTAGAGCTCTAATCTAGTCTAGAAGCTCTTCAACGTCTAGGTTGCCTTCCTATATTGGAATGTCCATTTTTTCCCTAGCACCTATCCTTGCAACAACTCTGAATAAGAGTTCTTCTACAACATCTTTGACTGCAACTTCTTCGCCTTTGTTTTCAGCTTCATTTTCAATTTCAGCTTCGCTGATATCCCCAACGTCAACTATTCGTCTCTGTGTTATCTCCATAGCATCAAGTATGGCACGTAATTCACACATTTCTCTTTCCACTGCTGGATCATGCATTGGTGTTTCTCTTCTTCTTGGTGGCATGGCTATAAAATTCCTCTTTTCTCTCTGCTACAGAAAGCAAAGAATTTGTTCTCAGCTCTGATACCACAAATGGTGTAGACCTCCTGCCCTCAGGCCAATATCCGCACAGGATATTCTCTAAACCACGACAAGGGTTAACTGAACTCCTTGTTTAAGTCCACAAAGGATTTCGAGTCTTGTGAGTTGGGCACTTCGAATACAATGCCACAACCCTTGGAAATAGCCAAAATGAAAAATTGCGAATGGGCTTAAGGTATAAGCCCCCTCTTTAGCCCCTTTTCCAATATGACCACAACCAAGCCTTAACACGAGCACCTTTCGCAACTCTTGAATTCACGAGTTGGAGCGCCAAACTCTTGTGCTCTTCCCTTATGAATCACTGAAACACGATATGTCAACGAAGGTTGAATCCACCCAAAGCGACGGGCACATGCCACCTGTCACCTCTGTTTACTCTTCTTACAGAGTGGGTCCTTGCCACTTGTTCGCATGAGTCTTCAACTTTCACAACTTGAGAGAACAAAGAACAATTGTTCCTCTCCCTCTACAAATCCCCGACTCCGAAATCATGCCTTCGATGAGATCGACGGATGTGTGCCTCCCTCGATCCAATGACCCTCATTGTAACAGGATTTTTCAAATTGAAAATCCACAACACTCGACCCAAACCACTGGTCACTCCATTCCCCGATCTCCGATACATGAATTCACATACGAGATCAATGGTCTTTGTTGATCTGGATCTAATGGTCACCACTCCTCCTGAGATTATGGGTGTTGAAAGACACCCAGTCTTAATCCCTCTACTCGTCTATCAAATCCAATGGTCCATGAAACTTCGACACTTCTCCTTGAAGCGATTCCACCGTCCATTTTCAACTCCACGAGGACTTCTTGCCAAATGACGTGGCATTCCTCCCACCTAAACTTAACTCTCGCAAGACAATTTCGACCTCCTTCTCCATTTGAACACTTCAAAGGTTCTATCCTTTCCAAGCTTTTGCTTGCAAATCCAAGGCTTCCAAAAGGGTCCTTGCGTGCACTCCTTGTGGAAAATTTCAAATAACCTATGGTTATTTGGACCTTTTGACTCTGTGCACTCTTTGCAGCAACAATCCTTCAACCTTATTCACTCAGCCTGCACACACCTTGCATGCCTCTGTGCCTTGCTAGTACTTCTTCCTATAAAGACAATTTGAATCTCCTCTGAGAGTTCTGAGATGAATTTCAGAACCTGGTCGACGCAATCCTTGCAGACCCTCCATTGCACTCTTTGCAGGAGTTCTCAGAAAAAGAAACAACTGAAACTCATTCTCCCCTTTGTCCAGAATTCAAACATTCAACATAAAATTCTAGAGCATACAAACACACATAGTATTGAAATAAAATGCATATAGAGAATGAAAACAAGGCTGTAACATACCATTTAACAGGTGGTTCCAACAACGATAACAAACACATATATTTGGAATCAAAGATTTCTTCTAATCATTCCAGTGCTCTTGTACATGGTAAATAACAACAACAAAAAATGCATAAAATTCTTTGTTCTTCTCTGCAGCTCTACAACTTACGAATTTTGAATTATGTTGTTACAATGATACAAGGGTTGAGGGTGTCTATCATCCATTTTTTCTCCTAAGATCCTATATTGTCTAATCCATTAAATTAAATCTACCTACTTTCATTAAACAGACTTAAATTCCTATTACATCCGCGGATAAGAACATACACTCCAAAATCAGTTTGGATCTTCAAGATATAAATGCAACTGCACTTTCCTCTTGCCCATTACATTAATGTTTCAGAATTTGAAATTCACAATGTTTTCACAAAAACGTATTTAATTGCATCTGTGCGTCCAACTGTCTCCTTGGTTTTAGGCATGCACTTGGGCTTTATATGATGCTCCTGCATCAGAGATACTCATTCACAAAGAAAACTCAAAGCAATGAAGTGGAAATGTTGGGTAAAGCGAGGGTTAAAAAAAGGTTTAAACACACGGTGAAAACTCAAGTAAAAAGAGAGGGTGAAGATATTACAACTTGAGGGAAAACGCAGAGGAACTTGCTTAAATTAAACATTGGGCAAAGGAAAGATCCTACACTTATTATCTGTGCACAGGAAAGAAGGGCATTTGAATCTAAATCTTTAAAATCAGAGTGAAATATAGTTGATTCAGCTCCTAGCCAACTGCTCAGGCACATACTAATATCTTAAAGGATCAAGGAACAGAGGATAAAAACACAAATATGCATCCAGATATTCTCCGTGGAGAAGCAATTAACAAAATAAAAGCGCAATCAAGGAAAAGAGAAAATGCATGCAGGAGGTACAAGGCACATGCAAGGTTTTGAGTCTGGGGCTCATTTTGGCCATGCACAAATTGATAGTAACTCAGAATAACAAATACTTTGGATAGCAAGGGGTTCTTACTGAATGAATCTAGCAACAAGTGAATTGAAATTGTCGTAGAAATGAAATCTCATGGAAATGAAATCTTCATCTGAGTACAATAAAATAAACACATGTAAATTAAATTTCATTGCAAGTAACAACATTAACAGGCATACCTTATCATTCCTACAAACATTCCTCGGTGTCCCAAAATTCCCTTACAATTCTTAAATGACTTACACTTTACTTAATTCCTATTTGAGTTCATAAATAGAAAGTTCCAAAGGCAAGATTCCTTACTAAGTTAGACATTCATCGTTTTCTTTAAGTTTCCCCTTTTCTTTGAGTTTCCCTTTTTCTTTAAGTTTCTTTTTCTTTTAAATTTCCTCCCTTTTCATTTTTAACCAAAAAAAACAATTTAGCAAGTGTAGATAAAAACAACCATTTACCCTTTTAATAAATTTAATCCTCCATTATAAACAATTTTTACTTTAATAATTATGTTTGAATTTCTTACCCCCCCCTCTTGTTACATGTTTAATTAGTTTTTATTTACCACATGTTCTACTTAGACCTAGGTTTTAATCTCCCTAGGCTGGGCGACAATTTTTAAGTGAAAAATTCTTATTAAACTTTACTTATCACGCCATTCATTTTAAGGCCGATCAGGTCCTAAGGAGGCATAATTTTCTAGGCACTAGGTTTATTAACTTATCATAGTTAAAATCACGATGTACCCTTCAGGATGCACTACGTGCTCCAAGGGTGGCACTTTTTTGCGCAAAGTGCCCTTCAAGATGCACTACGTTCTCCAAGGGTTCCACTCACCTCTTTTCATTTTCTTTGTGCAACGTGCCCTTCAAGACGCACTACGTGCTCCAATGATGCCACTCTCCTCTTGAATAAATTTGGTATATGTCAAACCCCTGGAGTCAATACTCCACCAGGTGATCTTATAGGAGACTAAGGGCCTCTAAGGAATAAGGCCCCTTCCCTATTGCGTGCCCCTTAGAATCATCATGAGCGACTGTCACAATCTTCCCTCACAACATCGTGGGTCTTCTCGAACTAGGTTATTGTTAAACTACAGTTCAAGCCACAGAGGGAGTGCTAGTAAGATGTGGAAGGGTTGCTGCCACACCTCTCCCTCAATGTCTCTGGTTGTCGTGCGTGACCCCTCTACTCCAAATGTGAGTCTGGTCGGCAAGCTATCGTCAGCCTTCATCCATCAACAAATCATGTCAAAAATAATAATCAATCATAATAACATCTAATCATATGTACATATGTCACAACAACAACATTCAAACCTTAACATTCCACTCCCTAACACAATTTAGAGTCCAAGGGGTTTCATTGATGACTCTGCATCCTCAATTGTCCAGAGTCCTGCACACTCAGGAGAACCTAGTCAATAGCACATGTCTATGTAAATACAACAAAATAACATATCATCAATTCCACAATATCTCATAATCATAATCAAACAACCAATAATATAATAACTCGGATCACTTGCATGCAAGTGCCCTCAAAGAATAAGTTCGCTCAGTGCACACAAGAGCAGGATGTTACATATTTGTATATCACTCCATAAATAATTAAGAATAAATTATATAAAATGTTAAATTCAATTGGGAATACATATTTGTATATCACTCCATAAATAATTAAGAATAAATTATATAAAATGTTCACTTCAATTGGGAATATAAGACATTGCTTAGCTTTTAAAACAACTTTTATATAATTATACTAAAAACTTTATCATGTATTTAATATTGCAAGCTACTAGAGTGATATACACATATACATCAATTTATCTATTCAACGTTTAAAACGTTCGGAGAAGTGTTTTCCATCCTTAAAATTATCAATGCTAATATAATATAATATAATATATATATATATATATGGGTGTGTACAAAGATGGTGGATGAAAAAGTGGCAAGGGGTCAGCAGGAATGTGCACTCGCATGAATTCTAAGCACTCTTGATATATCTAAAATAAGGCATATGGAGGTCGGTTGACAACAATTTAAAATATTGGCGGTGTAATAGGTGACATATGGACAATCACAATAGTTTATAAAGTCTTCCTTGATTTGATTTGATAAAGGAGTGAGTTAATAAATTTACAAATTATATTTTAAAAAATAAATTAATTTTTTTTATGGGATAAAATCTTAATTTCATTTTTTTTAAACTAATTATTTAAACATTTTTTAAAATTTTTATATTCCTACTATTCCATCTCAAAATTTTCAAAATTAAATAAAATTATTATTTATTTATTCAATTTACAATAAAATATAATAAAAACTAAGTGAAAATAACTTAATTTCCTTAATTTGGTCCATAAAATTTAAGTAGAAAATGTTAAATTATGTGTTTTTACATATCTTCTTAAGTCATAATACCTATKAGTGTTAGATGAGTGCATTAAAGTATATTTTATGTAAATTTCAAAATRGAATATAAAAGTAATTGGATAATATTTATGATAATCTAATTGTTTTATGAAATTGATTTTTKTTGCSACTCAAAATAATAACAATATGTAWTTTTTTGGAAATACCAATAATTAATACTAAAAAGCAAGATTGTGTTAAGAATATTTGAGCATATCAATTATATTTTTGCATTAAAAACAATGATTTAACAATTCAAAATTGCAATTAGAAAAAATATAATTGTATTTTCAATTTGGGTGGTTAATAATTTATGATAGAGATTTTGAATGGAGAGATGGAAGAGATTAATAAACCAACTTAACTTCCGATCTACAAAGTGTCGAGATCAAATCTTTAGAGATACAAAACTTTAACATTTCCTCAAGTTTTGCACTCTAAAAAAGGTTTGCACCTCGAGAGATTTGATCCCTCTCCAAGTTAAGATGGATCTAAGTTGGTTTATTAATCTCTTCCATCTCTTCATTTAAAATATATTATATAAATTATTAACCACCCAAATTGAAAATACAATTATGAATTTTTTTAATTGCAATTTCCCTCTCAGCCCTTGATAGATCTCGAGTTAAGATGGATCAAGGATGGTTAATTCTCAATTATCCAGAACCCTAAATCACCTGTAGTCTATTATATGAATAACATCTATGAATATATTTTCTATATGTGTGTGTGTGTGTGTGTGTGCATTAATGGAGGTCACATAAATTTTTATTGTTAATTTTTTTATTATTATTTTAATGCATTATGTTACATGATCATCTCCTAAATTGAAGGAGGGGTAATGAAGTTGGTTAATAATATGTATTAAGTCTACAAAATGAGATTTTGAGTTGAGTTTGTGTTTATCTTGATGAGAATTGTCAATATATTTGAATAACATAGACAATTTAAGGATTTTCATTATATAAAAAAGAGGTGTATAACTATGGAAGATGCATCCAAAATTTTRATAGAGTTCCTTTACAAAATTGAGTCTAAACTAACTCTATGATTTATATCTGATTGTTCTAAACTAGACTTCCATAAATTCTTGCAAACATCAATTTTAACAAACTAATTAAGCAACATAATTACACTAAAAATACATGAATTAGTGAGGTATAGTGCTGAAATAAGTCTCCTTTCCTGCCACAGAGTAGAGAGTTCCATGTTCTTCAATTTATTTTTGGGTTCTCGAGGAAAGCACCTTGGATCATCTTCTCTGGAGATTGGATGGAAGGAATTGATAGAATCATGGTTGTTTGAAGCCTTGGATAGAGAATCCACGTGCTGGATAGTAACAATATTGCACAATTGCTAATAGTCTATCTCTAAGGTGTCTATCCTCCTAATCTCAAGATGAAGAAATTCTAGTATTTTTTCCTTCCCAGTTAAAACACACTCCATTTCTAAGAGTTTCCCACTGAGACTATGAAAAGATTGGGTGATAAATATTTTCTTAATCTCTCTATTGTCAATGTCCCCCATTTCTTTTGTTAAAAAACTCCCACACATAAATATCACCCTTATCTACAAATTGTAACGATTGGAATAAAGGATTCACACCAATTCTACTAAACCTTTTATTGATATTGTTTCTTATGCAATTTATTGCAGAAATTGCAAGATGAGAGGAAGGGAAAATAGAACAATGAGTAACCTGCATGTTGCGAGTCCAGACCCAAAGTATCCAACAACATAAGAGGAACAACCACTTGGATTTTTCCCTCAATTCTCTTAGCCCATAGGGAGAAAGTTCCATGAATCTTGATCTTCCAAAAAGCCACCATTGACGAATTCTCATGCCACACATACCGCATCAAGGTTACTAGTTTTGAATAGTATTTTATCTCAAAATTATAAATAGAGTAGAATGATTATTAGTTTCTAGACATACAATATTGTATTGTAGTATTATTAATTATTAAATTTCAAACATGTTTTATTTTTGTATTGAAAGAGATCCATTAATTTGAATAGTTCTTTAAAGTGAATGCTATTTTTAAACGTTATTTTTAAGTGTTTTTTTTATTGTCAATTTATTTCTTAAAAATAATTACTTTAATTTTTTTTATTTATGTTTATTGTTTTGATGAGTTATACAATTATGTTTATTATTACAACTTTTTTGTTTTCATTATAATTAATTTTTTCACTTAATTTAATATACATATTAAATCAAGTTGAAAAAACAAAGTATAATTTACAAATTTTATTTAAAAATTAATTTAAAAATATCAATAAATATAATATAAAGGAGGAATCTCTTTGAAACTAGTACTCTTATTAGTCCCTGCTGAAGGTGTAGAGGGACTATAGCGATTGATAATTCGTTGACTTTATATTATTTTGTCATTTGACTACAAATTTTTGCATACTTTCTATTGTTCGAACTACAGAACTAAAAACATTATTTTTTATATAATAAAAAAATCCATATATGTCATGATCTTATTGGATAATCAATTTGAGGTCTTATTGTCAGCTTCGCTATTCCCAATGAATTATATGTTGCCATATTCAAAGTTTTTATCATCTACGGTATTTTTGAATTTGTAATTTTCATACTGAAATGTTTAGATATCCAAAGTTTATAGCGATCGATAATTCATTGACTTTATATTAGTTTTTCGTTTGGCTACAAATTTTTGCATACTTTCTATTGTTCGAACTACAGAACTAAAAACATTATTTTTTGTATAATAAAAAAACCCATATATGTCATGATCTTATTATTATTATTAAGTACTTAAAGAGACTTTTTTATTATTGCTTACGTAAATAGGCCTACCACATTGCATTCTTTCTTAATTGTTGACACAGCTCGAGGCCCTTGGATGGTTTTGACAGCCTTAAGAGTTTACCTAACAGGCCTCACAGACTTAAATGTTTACTTAACAGACGTGTTACCTCTATTGTTTGAACTAGAGAACTAAAAACATTATTTTTTATATAACAAAAAAAAACCTTATATGTCATGATCTCATTGGATAATAGATTTGAGGTCTTATTGCCAACTTCGTTATTCCCAATGTTTTATATGTTAGCATATCCAAAAATTTTGATCATCTACAGTCTTTTTGAATTTTTACTATTCTTCATATTAGTTTTTCCTTTGACTAAATGTTTTTTGCATAGTCTCTATTATTTTAACTATTGTTATTATTATTATTTTTATTTATTATTATTATTATTATTATTAAGTACTTAAAGAGACTTTTTTATTATTGCGTATGTAAACAGGCTTGCCACGCTGCATTCTTTCTTAAATGTTTACATAGAGTGAGGCCCTTGGATGGTTCTGACAAACTTGAGTGTTTACCTAACATGCCTCAGGCCTTAAATGTTTACTTAACAAGCGTGTTACAATACATTTTCCTCCGATTTTTTGATATAGTTTTGTCTGCTGTGAATTTGGGAAATATTGTTCTTCATCGGCATTACTGGCTCACTGGTTGATGTTTGCTCGTTGGTTCGTTGGATGTTGCTTATTGTTTTTTTATTCATCTTTTCAAAGTAATTTGTAGTTTGGATGCAAGATCCCTTGGCACACGCTATGGCTGCTCCATCCAGCTGTAATTTGCATGCACGATCTGTCGAGCTATTAAAGCAAAAGGCGTGTTGTTTAATTTAGGTTTATGATCATTTGGTGGCCTTTCAGGTGGAATGTACACATACGAGGACTTCTTTTCCTTAATTCCAACAAAAGGACCCACACATTGCGTGTTTAATTTGGATTATAATGTTTGTTCTTCGCAGCTCTGAAAGCAACAATCTTTATTTTTCAAGTATATTGGGGTGGTGCACGAAAAGATCAAAATTTGAACCATAAATATTCACGCATTGCGTTGTGAGGAAGGGGACAAGATCTGTGGAGGCTGAAATGTTTCATATTTTTTACTTTATCATTGTATTTTAGCTTTGTAAATATTATTATGATCCACAGGATCAACAAATGAATTGAAGTAGTTATTTTAGTGTATGGCTCCAAGAGAACAATGTTGGTTGTGAATGGAGGATGCTCTCAGTTTTTGGTTGTGAATGGAGGATGCTCTAATGTTTTCCAAGTATTAAATTATTAATATTAAATATTAATATTGACAATAATCTTTATTTTTCAAGTATATTGGGGTGGTGCACAAAAAGATCGAAATTTGAACCATAAATATTCACGCATTGCGTTTCGAGGAAGGGGAAAAGATATGTGGAGGTTGAAATGTTTCATATTTTTTATTTTATTGATGTATTTTAGCTTTGTAAATATTATTATGGTCCACGGGATCAACAAATGCAGTGAAGTAGTTATTTTAGTGTATGGCTCCAAGAGAACAACGTTGGTTGTGAATGGAGGATGCTCTTAGTTTTTGGTTGTGAATGGAGGATGCTCTCAGTTTTTCCAAATTTTAAATATTAATATTGTACAATTTAATTGTAATGAATTTCGACTACGCCTTGTCCAGACTGTAAGAGGATTAAGAGGACTATTGATAGTATTGGTGACTTGCAATTCTATTTATTAAATTTTAGGCCATGCTTTTACGATGTTTTGCGTCTGGTTAAAAAAAATATCTAGAAGGGATTGATTAAAAACAATATAAAAGTACATATTTTTATTTTTATTTTAACTGACATTAAAATTTGGTTATATAAATGATTTAGTTTTCAAACCTTAAAAATATAAACTTATTAAGCCACCAACAACAAATCCACTATTATGCAAGAACATATTGTCAATAAAACCATATACTTTCCATTGACCATATTAGTTATTATCAAAATTAATAAGAAGATTGTCATTGCAGTCAAGAAACATTTACCAAATAGTTGCATTTTGATATATATATATATATAACAAATAGTTTCATTTTCATATATAAAATAGATATTCAAAAATCAACTCATACAATAAGGCCTTGCACATTTGAATAATTTTTCATAAATGGTACTTACACCAATACCATGACATTATATATTTTTTTTAAGTTTCTTCATTGAAGTAGATGAAACAGTAATAGGAAAACATATACCATATAAATTATAGTTATAGTGTTCGATAGTGTTATTTGTGAAATCTCTCAAGTTTAGTTTATATTTATGCATGAAATTTAGTTTATATTAATTATATATAAACTGGCATATTTGGAATTGATGTTTTTAGATAATGTTAGATAGATCGAAAAAGTGGCTAAGTATGGAATGAGGAAGCCATCGATCAGACTCATGATAGAGAAGCATGAATATAAATGTGAACCCGTGAGTCTGCCAACCCACACACCTTAATTACATTATTATCCAATTATTATATTTAAATATAAACCCAAACCTTCATATATATATCTATATCTATATCTATATCTATCTATATATATATATATATATATATATATATATATATATATATAATTTAACAAAAATTAAATTATTATCCAATTATTATAGTTAAATACAAACCCAAACCTTCATTCATATTTATATATAATTTAACAATAATATATATGTCTCATAGCATTAATGAAGTCTTATTAAATATAAATTTATGTTTTATATTGAACGAAGAATATAATTTAATTTATAAAACGTAAATTTATTTTTATAATGAAACGTAAATTTATTTTTATCAGGTGCAATCTTGAGCCCGCCAGCCCGGTAGTCTGGTTGTCAATTTGTATATCACGGAACTAGAGAACAAAAAACAATAGAAGAGCAATTCCCGGGAACTGTAATCGAAAAAGTGGCTAAGTATGGAATGAGGAAGCGGTCGCTCGGACTCATGATACAGAAGAATGAGTATAAATGTGAACCCGTGATGCAAGCTTCCCCTCAGTGAACAACCGCTCTCACCACGACCTTCCTTCACACGGCCCGAAGAGTCAAAGACTCTTTCAACTCCTCTTGGGAGTTCTTAATACCCACAGCTCCTTCCTCACGGTCTCCCTTT
Source organism: Picea glauca (assembly GCA_000966675.3). Classification (NCBI taxonomy): domain Eukaryota; kingdom Viridiplantae; phylum Streptophyta; class Pinopsida; order Pinales; family Pinaceae; genus Picea; species Picea glauca. The sequence goes on along the minus strand of JZKD02S0175141.1, from coordinate 175,607 downwards.
TGCTTGACGGAGGATCGGGTTTCGCGATATCGCGAACCATGCATGCACGATTCTTATGCAATTCAAAACCTTGAACCCCAATGGGTCAAAGGGTCAACGTCCCCATGCCTGTCAGGAATTTCCTTCTCGGGATATCGCTACCCACGATATCAACACTCTGTATTTCCAAACCCCGAGTGCCAAGGTGTCGATTCCCCGATACAGTGCCACCTGTCTCCCATCAGCTTCCGGGGTCCCACGTTGCCACGTCACCTCTCCTCTCCATGTGATCGGGAATCACGGGATCGCGATTTCACCAATTTCAATTCCTTTGGGCCTAAAAGTTCCGAACACCGAATCCCGACCTCCCGGGATCCGATGATACGTGTCCCCGTGGTGATCGACGGCTCCGATAAATTCCGGAAATCACTAATTGTGATTTCGACGGGCATAAAACCCTTATCCCGCCAACGCCGAACGTCGAACCCTGATGGATTCGATCCTTCCTGCGCCTATAGGTTAACTTCCTCGTAGCTTCTCCACGATCTGACGATCGGCGAGATTTCGCGACTCTGCTCGGCGGATTCTATCCATCGATTCTCCTCCCTTTGAAATTCTTTCGTTCCACGGTTTCACTTGGTTCGAATCTTACCCAAGCCTGTTCCCACGATATGCGTGAGGAACTATCCCTCCTAAGCTCAATTTCTTTGACTCCTTTAGAGACCTTTCGAGCACTCTGCTCACGCTCGACCTTCACTAATTCTCAAAGAGTGAACTCTTCCAGACTCTGTGCGCCTCCTGCAACAGAAGTCCAGTCTTTCCTCTCTCAGACTAACTGCTGAGACTTCAAGCTTGGCCTGCACCTCTCCTGCACGGCTCTGATAACCCAATTCAACTCTTGGGCATATGAGAATAAGAGTTCACTGTCTAGCCTCCTCAAGGCACTCTATGCGGAGGAATTCCACTGCACTCTATGCAGGAATCTCCCGGCTCTAACAGAGAAACAATTGAAACTTATTCTCCTTTCTCTCAGACTTCAGTTAAGCCCTGAAATCACATGTACAACATATCCAAAGAAAATGCATACAAGGGAAACAAACATTCATAAGAACATAAGCATATACACAGAGAAACAACACCAGTCATGAGTTGAATCAAAAGATCTTTCTATTAATCCAATCTGTACATGAGGGCTCTCCACAAGTTCTCTGCTTTCTCTTCTCTTTCTCCTGGATGAATGAATAATAATACAATGATACAAAGGAGGGTGCCTATATTCCGTTTGCCCTCTCAAATTCTATAACTATCAAATCTACAATAAATTCCTATCTAACAACATTAAAACTAATAAATGTCTTCCTATCTATAATACAATACAAGTGCGCTTCCTCATGAATGCCTCATAAAATAGCGGTGCAACAATTCCTAAAGTGTATCAAAATTTGATGCTGGCGTTGTCCAGCTGTCTTTCCTGCTCCACGTGTTGGCTCGCTTGATTGAGTGAGCGATGCTCCTGCATCATACTCCTCGGCTCGAAATATTTCATGGGCTCCTATCCATGAGCTCCTGCATAGTCTGTCCATGCTTCTGTATCGCTGCCTCATTTTCCCAGCCATCATCCTCCACTGGGTGATTCTTCCATTTCACTAGGTATTCAAAATACTGCTTTCTCCTGGTATTCCTGCCTACTCGTTTATCCAGTATACACTCCATCTGAGGCTTCTGTGCAACTGGCAATTATTTCTGCCACTGGACCACTGGTTCCTCATCACTTTCGGCTCCTGCATCCTCAGCTCTGTATGGGTATAAATCCGAAACATTGAAAATCGGAGATATCCTGATGCCATCCGACAGCTCAAGCTCATATGCATTTTCTCCAAATTTTCTCAGAACTTTGCATGGCCCGATCTTCTTCATCTTGAGCTTGTTGTATGTTCCCCTCGGGAACCTCTCCTTCCTTAGGTGTGCGAGAACCATGTCTCCAACTTCAAACTGAAGTTGCCTCTTTCTCTGGTCAGCTTTGCGCTTGTATTCCTGATTCGCCTTATGCAGTCGCTGTTTCACCTGCGTGTGAAGTTCTTGCATTGCTTCAGCAAATTCTTCAGCATGAGCGCTGCTAGTTTCAGCCTGTTCTGACTCCCTGAGCTCCAAAACTCCCCTTGGCTGTGTCCCATATAAAATCTGAAATGGGATTTTTCCTGTACTTCTGTTCACAGAGTCATTGTATGTGAACTCTGCTTGTGGTAAGATCTGATCCCAACTGTTGTGATGCTCTGTCACTAGGCTCCTCAACAGGTCTCCCAAGCTCCTGTTGACTACTTCCGTTTGTCCATCGTTCTGCGGAAGGTAAGCAGAACTAAAATCCAAATTAGTCCCCAGCCTTCTCCATAGTGTCCTCCAAAAATGACCTATGAACTTTGTATCCCGATCTGAGACTATGCTCCTCGGCAATCCATGCAATCTCACAATTTCTTTGAAAAACAAATTCGCGATGTGGGTCGCATCGCTGGTCTTCTGACACGGTATGAAATGTGCCATTTTCGAGAACCTGTCCACAACCACAAAGATGGAATCCACGCCCCTCTGCGTTCTCAGCAAACCCAACACAAAGTCCATGCTAATGGCCTCCCATGGCCTTTCGGGTATAGGCAATGGTTGATAGAACCCTGTGTTCTGCTTTCGGCCCTTCGCGTGTTGACATATCCTGCACCTGTCAACAAACCTCTTAACATCTGCTCGCATGACCAACCAATAATACGATTCGCTCAGCTTGGAGAATGTCTTATCATGCCCAAAGTGACCTGCTAAGCCTCCGCTATGTTTTTCTCTCACCAAATTCTCCCTCATGGAGAAATTCGGTATGCATAGTTGATTGCCTTTGAACAACAATCCCTCCTGGATCAGGTAGTCAATACAAGGACTCTGATCTCTAAGAACTGGGTTCTCGGCTGCTTCATAAGCTTCACTGAAGTTTGTATCTCCTGCATACATATCGTTCAGATTTTCAAAACCCAGCATCTTGACTCTGAATTCCTGCAGCAATAAACATTTCCTGCTCAAAGCGTCAGCTACTTTGTTAGCAGTCCCCGAAATGTGTTTAATGACAAATGTTAAATTTTGCATGTACTCTACCCATTTTGCATGCTTTTGATTCAGCTTCTCTTGCTGACTCACGAACTGCAATGCATGGTTATCACTGTACAATACAAACTCCTTGGGTATTAAGTAATGCCTCCACTTTTTCAATGCATGTATGATGGCATAGAACTCTTTATCATATGTGGAGTATTTTAACTTTGCATCATCCAGCTTCTCGCTGAATTATGCCACAGGTCTGTCATCTTGACTCAAGACCCCTCCAACAGCATAACCACTGGCATCACACTTCACCTGGAAATTTTTCTGAAAATCGGGCAACACCAGAATTGGTTGCTCTGTTATCTTTCGCTTCAACAGATTGAAGCTTCTTTCAGCCTCTGTTGTCCAATGAAAAACTTTATGCCACTTCTTTACGGTATCCATCATCGCGGCGCTAATTCCACTAAAATTCCGAATGAATTTCCTATAGAAACTAGCTAGTCCATGGAAACTCCTCACCTCAAAAACATTCCTCGGCGATGGCCAATTCCTGATTACTTCTACCTTCTCAGGATCCATCTTCAATTCATTCGCCGAGATCACAAAACCCAAGTAAATGAGTTCCGTCTGCATGAAGGAACATTTCTTCAAATTTATCAGCAACTTCTCCTGCTGTAACCTTCTCATCACAATGGCTAAATGCTTTAGATGTTCGGCTTTAGTCTTGCTGTAAATCAATATGTCATCTAGGTACATGACCACAAACTTCCCGATGAATTCCTGCAGGACTTCATTCATCAGCCGCATGAATGTGCTCAGTGCGTTTTTCAAACCAAACGACATGACCAGCCATTCATACAAACCCTCATTTGTTTTGAATGCTGTCTTCCATTCATCTCCATCTCTCATCCGGATCTGATGATATCCGCTCTTGAGGTCAATTTTCAAAAAATAATTTTCCCCACTCAGGAAATCCATCAAATTGTCCATCCTCGATAGTGGAAATCTGTATCTGATGGTGATTTTATTTATCGCCCTGGAGTCTGTACACATTCTCCAGCCTCCATCCTTCTTTGGACTTAGCACTGTCGGAACAGCACACAGACTCAGACTCTCCCTCACTAGTCCTTTGTCCAGTAGATCCTGTACCTGCCTTTTGACCTCCTCATTCTCCTCGGGTGTCAATCTATATGCTGCTTTGTTTGGCAAGCTTGCTCCGGGTATGAGGTCAATGCGATGACTCACACTCCTCATCGGTGGCAACGAACGAGGTAGTTCGTCCACGATGATATCAACGAACTCTCCCAACAGTTCCTGAATCTCTTCTAGCAAGTCAACCACTCTTATGCTTTTCAGGACAATTCTTGGTTTCCTGACCACAAAGAATTGCGGATCTTCGTTCTTCTCCATCTCCGTGAGAAGTTATTTCCCACTCATGAGAAGTATCATGCTGCTTACTTCTGGATTCACTTCTTTATCCTTCACCGAAAGAAATGTGTGTGTATTCCCATCCTTCTCCAAGATGTATGTGTTCATCCTCCCATCATGAACAACATTTCTATCATACTGCCATGGTCTACCCAATAATACATGACAGACATCCATGGGAATAACATCACACAAAATTTTATCCTTATATTCACCCATTTTAAATTCAACCAAGCATTGTTTCGTAACACTTACCTGGTGTCCTTTATGCAGCCATGATACTTTGTATGGGCTCAGGTGATTGGTCGTCTCTAGTGCCAATTTCTCCACCATCTCAGTTGAAACGAGATTGTCTATGCTTCCGCTGTCCACGATGACCTTGCATTTCCAACCCTTGGTATTGCACGTGGTCCTGAACAGTCTGCATCTTTGCACTGTGTCCTCCACCTCTTTCTCAGGTTTCAAGAGAACTTTGTGCACTGCCAGTGACTTCCCACTTCCAGTGTCTTCATCCTCCACATCATGCCTCTGCGCCTCAGTGACGTGAGCTTTTCCTCTGTCCATTTTCCTGTCTGGACAGTCCACGGCTTTATGTCCATCCTTTCCACATGTAAAACATGTGATGATTCCTCCTCGGCCTCTTCCTCTACCTCGGGTACGAGGAAATGTGTTGGCGTCAGCATAATCTCCTTGCTGATCAGTTTATTGTCTCCTCGGCTCAGCATATTGCTGCCTCTGCTATGAGGTTCCACCTCTTTCAGCTTTTCCCTGAGGCCTCTTCCACTCCTCCTTGGGATTCTGGGTTCTCTCTTGGGCAACTGCTTTTCTTCGAGGTTGGCTCCTACCTCACCCTCGTCGTCCCTGCTTGCGGCTCAGCTTCTCCTCAGCCTTTAGAGCCATCTAGTATGCATCCTCGATTGTTCAGATGGTAACCATGCTCAATTCATCCTGAATGTCATACCTTATACCATTCAGGTATCTCACCACCTTCTTGTCATCACTCTCTCGATGACCAGCTCGGATGTTGAGCCTGTAGAACTCCTCGGTGTACTCCTTCACTGTCATCAATTTTTGTCTCAGGTTCTGCATCTGCCTGAACAGTGTGATCTGGTAGTCTCTGGGGATGAATTTCACTTTCATCTTAGCGATCATCCTATCCCAGCTTTTAATCTTCTATTTTCCTTTGCAGCGCCTATCATCCTGCAACTCGTCCCACCATAAGGCTGCTTGTCCTTTCAACTTCATGACAGCATGCCTTACCTTCTTGTCCTCTTCAATATCTTCGTAATCGAAGTAGGTGTCGAGTGCTCGGATCCAATCCAGCAACTCTTCTGCATTTAGACTCCCCTCATAGACGGGAATGTCCATTTTTGTCTTTGAGCTCATTCTCGAAATGGCTCTGATTAACCGTTTGGTTGAAGCATCCTCTGCTGAGACTTCTTCTGCATCATGTCCAGCTTCCTCTTCCACCTCAAAATCGTTGAACTCTCCTGCACTAGCCCCGCGTCTTTGCACAGTCTCCATCTCCTCAAGCCTAGCTCGGAGATCTCTCATCTGGCGCTCCATCTCATCATTTCCTGCCAGTCTGCCTCTCCTTCGGGCATCCCTGTCTTCACGATCAGGCGATTGTCTTTCTCTCCTCGGCGGCATGGTGTCTTCCCTGTCCCTGCTTCAGAAAGCAAAGACTCCAAGCTCTGATACCACTTTGACGCAAGCTGCCACTCAGTGAATAGCTTCTCTCACCAGGACCTTCCTTCACATGGCCCGAAGAGTCAAAGACTCTTTCAACTCCTCTCGGGAGTTCTTAATACCCATAGCTCCTTCCTTGTGGTCTCCCTTTTGCTTGACGAAGGATCGGGTTTCGCGATATCGTGAACCACGCATGCATGATTCTTATGCAGTTCAAAACCCCAAACCCTGATGGGTCAAAGGGTCAACGTCCCCATGCCTGTCAGGGATTTCCTTCCCGGGATATCGCTACCCACGATATCAGCACTCTATATTTCCAAACCCCCAGTGCTGAGGTGTCGATTCCCCGATACAACGCCACCTGTCTCCCACCAACTTCCGGGGTCCCATGATGCCACATCACCTCTCCTCTCCATATGATCGGGAATCGTGGGATCGTGATTTCACCATTTGCAATTCCTTTGCGTCAAAAAGTTCCGAACGCCGAATCCCGACCTCCCGAGATCCGATGCCATGTGTCCCCGTGGTGATCGACGGCTCCGATAAATTTGGGAAATCGCCAATTGCGATTTCAACGGGCATAAAACCCTTATCTCGCTAACGCCGAATGTCGAACCCTGATGGATTCGATCCTTCCTGCGCCTACTGGTTAACTTCCCCGCAGCTTCTCCACGATCTGATGATCGGTGAGATTTCGCGACTCTTCTCGGCGGATTCTATCTATCGATTCTCCTCCCTTTGAGAATTCTTCCGTTCCACGGTTTCACTTGGTTCGAATCTTACCCAAGCTTGTTCCCATGATATGCATGAGGAATTATCCCTCTTGAGCTCAATTTCTCTGACTCCTTCAGAGACCTTTCAAGCACTCTGCTCACGCTCGACCTTCACTAATTCTCAAAGAGTGAACTCTTCTAGACTCTATGCGCCTCCTGCAACAGAAGTCCAGTCTTTCCTCTCTCAGACTAACTGCTGAGACTTCAAGCTCGACCTGCACCTCTCCTGCACGACTCTGATAACCCAATTCAACTATTGGGCATATGAGAATAAGATTTCACTGTCTAGCCTCCTCAACACACTCTATGCGGAGGAATTCCACTTCACTCTATGCAGGAATCTCCCGGCTCTAACAGAGAAATAATTGAAACTTATTCTCCTTTCTCTCAGACTTCAGTTAAGCCCTGAAATCACATGTACAACATATCCAAAGAAAATGCATACAAGGGAAACAAACATTCATAAGCACATAAGCATATACACAGAGAAACAACACCAGTCATGAGTTGAATCAAAAGCTCTTTCTATTAATCCAATCTGTACATGAGGGCTCTCCACAAGTTCTCTGCTTGCTCTTCTCTTGCTCCTGGATGAATGAATAATAATACAATGATACAAAGGAGGGTGCCTATATTCCGTTTTCCCTCTCAAATTCTATAACTATCAAATCTACAATAAATTCCTATCTAACAGCATTAAAACTAATAAATGCCTTCCTATCTATAATACAATACAAGTGCGATTCCTCATGAATGCCTCATAAAAGAGCGGCGCAACAATTCCCAAAGTGTATCAAAATTTGATGCTGGTGTTGTCCAGCTGTCTTTCCTGCTCCACGCGCTGGCTCGCTTGATTGAGTGAGCGATGCTCCTGCATCAACCCGTGAGTCCTCCAACCCATGCACCTTAATTAATTTATTATACAATTATTATATTTAAATATAAACCCAAACCTGTAACAGATCCTGCTGTTACGACTATATGAAAACATATATCATATAAATTATAGTTATAGTGTTTGATAGTGTTATTTGTGAAATCTCTCAAATTTAGTTTATATTTATGCATGAAATTTAGTTTATATTAATTATATTTAAACTGGCATATTTGGAAATAATGTTTTTAGATAATGTTAGATAGATCGAAAAAGTGGACTCGTGATAGAGAAGCATGAATATAAATGTGAACCCGTGAGTCTGCCAACCCACACACCTTAATTAAATTATTATCCAATTATTATATTTAAATATAAACACAAACCTTCATTCATATATATATATATATATATATATATATATATATATATATATAATTTAACAATAATTAAATTATTATGCAATTATTATGTTTAAATATAAACCCAAACCTTCATTCATATATATATATAATTTAACATTAATATATATGTCTCATAACATTAATGAAGTCTTATTAATAAGAATATAATTTAATTTATAAAATGTAAATTTATTTTATAATAAAACATAAATTTATTTTATAATAATGAGGAAGCAGTCGGTCGAACTCGTGATACATGAGAATGAGTATAAATGTGAACCCGTGAGTCCGCCAACCCATGCACCTTTATTAAATTATTATACAATTATTACATTTAAATATAAACCCAAACCTGTAACAGACCCTGCTGTTACGACTATAAGAGAAGCAAAAAGTGCAATTTTTTTTGTTTTTGTTTTGGGCAGGAAGGTAACGAAAACACAGTTAACCATACCCTGACGGTGAACACAACGTCAGCAGATCGGACAATAGACAACAACAACTCTACACACTATCACATCGAGAAACTGGGTGAAACATGCGTAAATCAAAGAAAGAAACGACTGCTCGCCCGACACAAACATGACAATGCCTACAATATAAAGGACAACATCCCCCATCCTGATACAATGACCTCGATGGCTAGTAACTAGAACCTCTATGGCATGCAATCAAATGCATGGAGGCGCTACAACCTAAACACTAATAACAACTACAACGAACAATGCCCACAATGGGTAGCAAAGACTCCAGCCAAGTTATCCTTCGCCTCTATCCATTAGGGTGTGCAATGATCCCCTCATCAGGAATCATGTCATCCTCAGGTGATAGGCGCGACAAAAAACATGCCGCAACAACATAACTGGACCCTCAATCCCTACTAAAATGAATGCGCTAGGAGATCAAAGGACTATCTAAACACCTGATGACTAACCCTAGCACCCAACAACAAGTCAACAAGACGACTATGACATTCAAGCAACACAATAATTTCCTTGCGCAACAAATCAATCTGCACACCTTGAATAAAATTATTAAGGTACATATATTTTAAAAGAAAATTAGCAATAAAGGATAGTGACAATATCGTTGATAAAGGTTAATACAAGATAATGGTCAATACAACTATTTTACAATATTTTAAAAATACCAATAATGGTTAACATATGACCAATAAAATTAGCAATAAAATATAGTGGTATATTAACGATATTAAGACATAACCAATAAAAATTAGCAAAAAGGATAATAGTTAATATATATAAGATATCATTGTTAATGGTTAATACAGATATTTTCAAGATATTTTATCTCTATATATTATTGGTATTGAAATACTTTTGATTGTTGTGGTAATAAAAAATAGCGTCTATAATATACCTATACAATATCCCTAAAAGGATTAACGATAAAAGAATTTAGCAAGGGGTTACAATATGCATTGCTGTCAGCCATAAGAAATTAGATTGTTGTGCAATTTAAAAAATGGTAAAAAATAAATGATGTCACATACACACGCAATCATACAAACAATTAACAAACATGCAGTCATAAAATAATAATGCAATTAAAGAGGTCTACTATCACTGCTGTGGATTAATTATTCAATTGCAGGTACATTAAATGCGATAATTCGGTCTATTAATATTGTTGTAAGTAGTTATTACATGGTTGTGTATACACTGCTGCCATCTGTTAAGCATGATATAGTTGGCATAAATAGGATGTCTCTGATATGAATTAATTCTAAAATTTTCTGGGTAATTTAACCATCATTAGTTGATAAATAAATATCATTGTCCATTAAAGGTAACGATCAAACGCTGTCAACCAAACGTTTCTGTCCTGAACCACCCTTTCATTCTCTGATTATTAGAATTGCTATTCCATGCATATAAGTTGTTGACTGAATTATTACTGTCACTAAAATGAACGCTACCCAGATCGTTGTGCATTGAGCACTATAAAATTCGTTGTGCATCTCATAGGAGGAATGCAAGCATAGTTTATATAGCATATACACACCAACTCGCAACTTTAACATGAGATCATTACAGACAAAAAGGAAATAAGCGCAGGCAGATAAGGATTGTTATTCATAAATGAACAACACTTCATAAAATCACCAGGATATTTAGCTGTCATACACGACATGAAACTATTTATTTGCTATCCTTTAAATATGGAAAATTTCACATTCAATGTAAATCAAACTTGCAGAGTAAGGAATGTTCAAGCTGGAAAAAGAGATATGAAGACGTAGAGGTAAATTCGTTGCCAATCATTTCGTTGCTTATCATTCAATTGCTGATTTTTAACATAGAAATTTCGTTGAGTAAATTCACCATCTATGTAATATATATTGTAGAGAAAAACGCAAGCCAAAAGTATGAAAAACGCAGGGCAAAATCGCCTTAACAAATATATCAATAATGCAAAGGGTAAATCGCAGGCTAGATTTGTAAAACACAAAGTAAGTTCGCCTTTAAAAAATATTAAAATGCGTAGGGAAAATTGCAGGCCAGATGGGTCAAACGCAAGGTAAATTCACCTTTAAAACATATTAAAATGTAGAGTAAATTCGGTAGGAAATGTAATGTATATTGCAGAGGAAAAATGCAAGCCAATAGTATGAAAAACATAGGGCAATGTATTGAAACGTAGTCCATAGATAATAAGAAACGTGGTCATTAAAATCATAGAGAATGAAGATGAATCAATAGAAAGATGTATCCAAATGCAATAAGGTGAAAGACAATCAATCAACCATGAACAATCAACACGGGTAGGCAGCTGGGAAAAACTATCCTTCGCTCATCATCCACACAAAAAATAAGAGCATTAGAATCTATAGGTTTCTATGCACCAAAGTGACGACCGTCGATTCAGCTCCTGGATGACTGCGTAGGCGTGGATTGATGATCTAGAGATGACGACGAAAGATAAAGCACACTCTCTTCATAATAATCAATAAAACAAAATAGAACAGTCATAACAATCAGGGATTGGTTTCCAAGGAATCAATTAAATGCAGTGAGCGTAAAACTATGATGAATTTAAGTTCTTGATTAAAACTTCTAACTAAAACACTTTCTTTACATAATTAAAAGTACAAAAATGAAAGAGCAAGTAAAATATATATCTACCATTCAAAATAAATGCAGGTGTACCGTAGCCCAAGGTGACAACTCTGAGTCGTTGTCCCCCACGTGCTCCATCCAACTCACACTTTCCAACCATGGTGGCTTCACTGGTAACTCTCAGCCAACGCTAGGGATACTCTTCCTCCCCCTAAGCCCCCGCGCCACAAAGGGGCCACACACAGTAAACCAAAGAACAACTAGCAACTAGCTCGCCTCACATGGTTACCCGTTACTCGAGATGGGCATCCCAACTCCCACAAGATAAGTCAGTCAAGTCAAAAATTTTGTAGCGTAACGTTATGCATAAAGGAAGAGATCCATACTCCTCCTCCTCCATCCTTTATATAGAGTTTCTAAGTGATTTCTTTCCCAAATTCCCATTTAATTTATTTTTAAAATAATTTAATTTAGAAAAAACCTCCCCCATACACATGTCACCCATCCCCTTAGTTGCACCATAAATTAATTTCATTAATTATTTAATTACTCCTATTTCCGTCACCCACCTAAAATATTTCCTAAAATTGGTCCTATGTGCCCCCAAATTCCCTTACACATTTTAATGACTTATGCCCTTACTAAATGCCTAGTTGAGTTCAATTTAGAAAGTTCTTAAAGGAAAGATTCCTTACTAATTTAGTCATTCTGCTTTTTCCTTATGTTTCCTTTTTTCTTTATGTTTCCCCCTTTTCCCCTTAGTTTCCTAATTCTTTTAAGTTTCCCTCTTTTCCCTTTTTATCTAAAACTCAAATTAGCAAGTGTAGAAAATTACCTTTTTCCCCTTTTTCTTTTTAATTAATAAATTTTAATAAGCATATGTAACAAAACAATCATTTCTTTTTTTTTTCTAAATTTAATCCCCCAAAGTAATTTGATTTTAATAAATTAATTGAATTTCTTACCCCCTTCTTGTCACATGTTTAATTATTATTATTATTATTATTATTATTATTATTAATTTTTTTTTTACCACAAGTATCACTTAGACCTAGATTTTATTTTCCTAGGCTGGGCAACATTTTAATTAGGGAAAATTGTTTTTAAATATTTCTTATCACATCATTTCTTCTAAGTCCATCTAGGTTTATTCACTTATTAGTTAACAACACGATGTGCCCTTCAGAATGCACTAGGTGCTCCAAGGGTGTCACTCACCTCATTATGTTTCCCTTGTGCGACGTGCCCTTTATGATGCACTACATGCTCCAAGGGTGCCACTCGCCTCTTTCCATTTTTCTTGTGCGATGTTCCCTTCAGGACGCACTACATGCTCCAAGAGTGCCACTCGCCTCTTGACTGACTTGGTAGACATAAAAAACCTCGGGATTCAATACTCCACCAGGTAATCTTGTGAGAGACTAAGGGCCTCTAAGGAATAAGGCCCCTGCCTTATTGCGCACCCCTTAGAATCATCATGAGTGACTATCACAGTCTTCCCTCACGACATCGAGGGTCTTCTTGAACTAGGTAATCATTAACCTACAGTTCGAGCCATGATGGGAGTGCTAGTAGGTTGTGGCAGGGATGCTGTCCACACCTCTCCCTCAACATATCTGGTTGTCGTGCAGGACCCCTCTACTCCACATGTGAGTCTAGTCAAAAAGCTATCGTCAGATTGCATCATCAACGAATCATGTCAGAAATAAAATCAATCATCATAACATATAATCATATGTGCATATGTCATATAAACAACAATCAAACCCCAATAGTCCACTCCCTTACTCAATCCAGAGTCCAAGGGGTTTCATCGATGCCTCTGCATCCTCGAGGTCCAAAATCCTGCACACTCAAGAGAACCCAGTCAATAGCACTTGTCTATGTAAATACACAAAATAACATATAATCACGTCCATAATGCCTCATAATCATAATCAACGGCCAATATTATAATAATTCAAATCACTTGCAAGCAAGTGTCCTCAAAGAATAAGTTCGCTTAGTGCGCACAAGAGCGGGATGTTACATACACCCTCTCTTGGTCTAAACTTCATATTGAAGTTTCACAGTATCATAAGTCTATCTATAAAAAAAAAATGGAAACTGCTAGCGCATATCATATGTGTCCTCACAAGTCGTCGAGTGCGAACTATAGTTGTCCCACTGGACCTTGACCTGATCTACTATTCGATGCCATAGTTGTCGAATGCGATGATCCATGATGCAGATTGGCACAGCTGTGAGCACCCCCTCATCCAATACATGCAAGAAACTCATGTCAATAACCTGTGTAGGGTCACTAATATAATGTCTCAAAATAGATACGTGAAAAACATCATGCATATGCCTCAAAGAATCAGGCAAGGCTAGTCGATAGGTCATGGGCCCCTTCCTCTCTAGAATCTCAAAAGGTCCCACGAACCTAGGAGATAGTTTATCTCCCTTTCCAAACTTTATTGAAATCTTATTCATTTTTACCCGCAAGAAGGCTCGATCGCCAACTTTGTAACTATGGTCGACATGACACACATCGACATAACTCTTCTATCGATCATGTGCTTCTTTGATCCTTTGTCTTATTGTTTTCATTTGATCTTCCATTTCTTCGATCGCTTATGGTCTAACCAAGACTCTATCCTCAAGCTGATCGCAACTCAAAGGCATCCAACATGGTCAACCATAAACAAACTCGAAAGGTGCCATCTTAATGGTGTTTTGGTAACTGTTGTTATATGAGAATTATACCAGTGGAAAGAATTCTTCCCGATGATTTTGTTGGTCTATCACGTACATGCGCAACATGTCTTCCGAGATTTGGTTAGTTTGTTCGGTCTGCCTGTCAGTCTAAGGGTGATACGCAGTACTAAAGTTAAGTTGGGTTCCCAAGGCCTCTTGGAAACTAGTCCAAAATCGTCTGGTAAACATTGATCCTCGATTAGATATAATCTTCTTAGGCACACCATGCAGCCTCACAATCTCAGTGATGAAAACTCTAGCTATGTCAGGTGCCTGATATGTCATACACACGGGAATAAAATGAGCACTCTTCGTCAGAGTGTCGACTACCACAAAAATTGAGTCGTGTCTCTTTGCCATCAGTGGCAATCGAATAATGAAATCCATATAAATGACCTTCCACTTCGATTCTAAAATAGCGTGAGGTTGTATTAATCTTGTTGGATGTCTATGTTCAATCTTCACCTGTTGACATTCTAGACATTTGGCCACATAGTTAACTATGTTTTCCTTCATTCCTTTCCAAAAGAATAAGGGTTTAAGGTTCTCCCTCATATTCGTGACCCCTGGGTGAGCCATGTACACTGCTCTATGAGCCTCATTTAGGATCAAACTCCTCAACTCATCGTTCAGTGGTACGTAAATTCAATTTTTAAACCTCAATATTCCATCGTCGTTCAACGTAAATCCTTCAAATATTGGTACCATCATTGTGTTTAGTCCGATAAAATATTTGACCTCTTTGTACCAATCATCTTCGAACTGTAAAGTTAAATCATTTCACGTAGATTCGTTTGAAGAGGAAACACCGAAAATATGTGTGGTCTTTGACTCAATGCATCTACCACTTGTTTTACTGTTCCTTTTATGTAAGTAATCTCGAAATCGTACTCGCTAACCAATTCCAACCAACGTCGTTGTCATGCATTCAGGTCGCTTTGTGTAAATATGTGTTGTAGTCCACAGTGGTCCATTTTTAGTTCAAATTTTTGTCCAATAAGGTAGTGTCTCTCGACTCTCAAGGCATAAACAATGGCTAACAACTCCAAATCGTGCGTCCAATATTTCTCCTCATGTCTTCTCAATTTCCTCGAGATGTAAGCGATCACTCAACCATCTTGCATCAAGACTCCACCTAAGCCTTCCTTGGATGCGTCAGTGCATACCAAGAAGTCCACGTCCATGTCAGGGACTTTTAATATCGGTTTTGTTGTCAACTGCTCCTTGAGCCTCCAAAATCCCTCCATGCATTTCTCGGTCCAAACAAACTTCTTATTCTTCTTCTGCAATTACGTGATCATATTTTCTATCTTCGAAAATCCCTTGAAAAACTGTGGATAGTATCCTTCTAAACACATGAAGTTATGCACTTCCGGGACATTCATCAGCGCAGACCATTCGATAATAGCCTTGACCTTTTTTGCATCCATGATGATACCTTCATCGGAGATGGCATGCCCTAAGTAGTGAATATTCGATTGATAAAACGAACATTTGGACAATTTCCCATATAATTTGTGCTCTCGCAGACACTGTAGTACCAAGCATAAGTGATCGTCATGCTCCTCCATCATCCGAGAGTAAATCAAAATATATTCAATGGATACTTGGACGAACTTGTCCAAGTACTTGCGGAACACCCTGTTCATCAAACTCATAAATACCCTTGGGGCATTTATCAGTACAAACAGTAAAACAATAAACTTGTAATGTCCAAACCTCATCTTAAAGGTGGTCTTAGGGACGTCATCCCCCTTGATCCGTAATTGGTGATACCCTGATCGCAAATCGATCTTTGAAAAAATCATCGCACCCTTCATCTGATAGAACAAATCATCAATCCTCGGCAACAGATATTGATTCTTGATCGTTGCCTTGTTCAATTGACAATAGTCAATGCAGAGTCTCCATGAACCATCCTTCTTTCGTATTAAAATAACAAGTGCACCCCACAGTGACACACTTGGATGTATAAGTCCCAGGTCCAATAACTCCTTTAGTGGGATTCTCAACTCCTGTAACTCTGGGGTTGACATCCGATAGGCGTTCTTGCTATCGGTTCAGTCCCCGGTTTCATGTCTATGGTAAATTCCAATTCCCTCTCTTGTGACATCCCAGGTAACTCCTCTGGGAAGACGTCCACAAACTCTCTCACCACAGGAAGGTGTTCTAGACCTTCCGCTACTCCATTTTCATTTAATGCATGGATCGCATAAATCTTACACCCCTTGCGCATGCTCTTCCTAGTTGCAATAAAGAGATGAACCTCAGGGAAACTCCTTGGTTTTGACCTACAATAACGTGTCTTTGTCCCTCATGATCGACGAAGCTCAACAGTTTCATCTTACAGTTGAGTATCACCTCGTGCATTTACGACCAGTCCATACCGATCACAACGTCATAAGATCCTAATATCATGACGTACAGGATGGACTTGGTGACAAACTCTCTCAAGTTAAGGGTACATCCTGTAACCTTCCCTCCAACCTTCTGTTTGGCTCCTGAAGCCATCTCTACAAAGTTAAACTAATCCTGTTTGACTACCTTTACCTTAATCCTTTTTAGCACTGCACAAGAAATGAAACTCTCGGTAGCACCGAGATCTATCAAAATACTAAGGCTCAGGTTAGAGATGGTACCTGATGTCTCGAGAATAGTTGACTAGTGCTCTTCCTGGTGGTTATTCACTGCTACATGAATTCGATGGGCCTTGCCCAAATCTCCCATGGTGGTGGGTCTGACTGATCCAGATGCTCTAGTCCTCTCCATTGGGTAGTCACGCTGGTAGTGTGCCTCCCCACAAGTCCAACACCCTTTCTTTGGTCCAGTACTCCTGGTACCCAAAGTAGAAGCCAACGGCCCACCGGCCTGCAATCCTGGTCTGTTCTGATGAAAAACCCTAAACTATTGTTACTGCAGTGGATGTTGTTGTTGATGTTGTGGTCCCTAGTAAGGATTCTGCTGCTGAGGCACTGGTCACCGAGGTGTAGTGAAAGTGGATCCTCTCTCGAAGCCACGATATCCTGGCATATGTTTGGATGGTGTCTGATGTTGTTGCACATCATATGAAACCTGCCCTACTAGCCTCACTGGAGTCCTGCTCTGACCCCTGCTGATAAGCTCATCCTCTGCTATGAGGACCTTTTGGATGACATCATGCAAGGTCTGAGGCATCAGAATCCTAAACTTTGCACGAATGTTGACATTAAGGCCAAACAAGAACCTGTTGACCTTAAGTTTCTCGGTGTTAAGGTGTGGAGCATACCGAAGAAACTCCATAAATGGGCCTCGTACTCGGGCACCATACGACCACCCTGTTGTAAGGAATTGAACTCGTTGAGATGATGCTCAATAAATTCCTCTGATAGGTACCTCTCTCAGAACCGTTCCTCGAACAATTCCCATGACAAGTCTTCGATGACCATGTTCAATTGTGGCAGGAGCGTCTTTCACCATAGAAGAGCGCTCCCCTTCATTTGGTAGACTTCCATGAAGACCTTCATGTTGGAGATATAGTCATGAAGTGAAAATCACATCGCCATATTCTCCAACCATGCCTCAGCGGCTGCATCATCCGAGGCACTAAAGAACTCGAGAAATTTGACCTTCTTGAGTTCACGGAGAATTATTCTAGTACCGACCAGAGTGCACCCTGGCCTCATCTCTGTCCAAATGGTTGATTAGTGCCTCAGACATCTGCTAAAAAGACCTCATCAGCCCAACCGCTTCACCCACTGCTATCTTCTCCTTCCCGACAACTTGTTCATCTCCCTAGGGGTTAGACCCCTCAGGCATGGATGCTATGGAGGCGTCGTGCCTCCTCCGCTAGCACCCCATCGTCTGCCTCTATGACGTCCTCTAACCATGATTACCTACATGAATACAAGTCAACTTAATCAAATATCATATCAATGAAATCCATAGTGTTCCCTAGTCGCAGATTGAACCCACCTTTGATACCATATGTAACAGACCCTGCCCTTACGAATATAAGAGAAGCAAAAAGTGCAATTTTTTTTTTTTTTGGGCAGGAAGGTAATGGTGACACAATTAACCAAACCCTGACAAAGAACACAACGCTGACAGATTAGGCAACAGACAACAATGACTCTACACAGTAGCACATCAAACATCTGGGGGAAACATGTATAAATCAAAGAAAGAAACGACTGCCCGCCTGACACAAACATGAAAATGCCTACAAGCTAAAGGACAACATCCCCCATCCCAACACAACGACGTGAATGACCAATAACTAGAACCTCTATGGTGCGCAATCAAATACATGAAGGCGTTACAACCCAAACAATAATAACACATACAACGAAAAATGCCCACAATGGGTAGCAAAGACTCTGTCCAAGTTATCCTTCACCTCTATCCATTAGGGTGTGCAATGATCCCCTCATTAGGAATCATGTCGTCGCCAGGTAATAAGCGCAACAACAACTGTGGTGCAACAACATAACTGGACCCTCAACCCCATCTAAAATCAATGTGCTAGGAGATCAAAGGACTATCTAAACAGCTGACGACTAACCCTAGCACCCAATGACAAGTCAACAAGATGACTATGACATTCAAGCAACACAATAATTTTCTTTTTCAACAAATCAATCTCCACACCTTGAATAAAATTATTAAGGTACATATCTTTTAAAAGAAAATTAGCAATAAAGGATAGTGGCAATATCGTTGATAAAGGTTAATACAAGATAATGGTCAATACAACTATTTTACAATATTTTAAAAATACCGATAATGGTTAACATATGACAAATAAAATTAACGATAAAAGATTGTGGTATATTAACGATATTAAGATATAACCAATAAAAATTAGCAAAAAGGATAATGGTTAATATATATAAGATATCATTGTTAATGGTTAATACATATATTTTCAAGATATTTTATCTGTATATCTTATTGGTATTAAAATACTTTTGATTGTTGTGGTAATAAAAGATAGTGGTTGTAATATACCTATACAATATCCTTAAAATAATTAGCAATAAAAGAATTTAGTAAGGGGTTACAATATGCATTGTTGTCAGCCATAAGAAATTAGATTGTTGTGCAATTTCAAAAATGGTGAAAAATAAACGTTGTCACATACACATGCAGTCATACAAACAATTAATAAACATGCAGTCAGAAAATAATAATGCAATTAAAGAGGTCTAATATCGCTATTGTGGATTAATTATTCAATTGCAGGTACATTAAATGTGATAATTCAGTCTATTAATATTGTTTTAAGTAGTTATTGCATGGTTGTGTATACGCTATCAACATCTGTTAAGGATGATATAGTTGGCATAAATAGGATGTCTCTTATATGAATTAATTCTAAAATTTCCTGGGTAATTTAACGATCACTAGCTGATAAATAAATATCAATGTCGATTAAAGGTAACGATCAAACGTTGTCAACCAAATGTTTATGTTCTGAACCACCCTCTCATTCTATGATTATTAGAATTGCTATTCAATGCATACAAGTCGTTGACCATATTATTACTGTCACTAAAATGATCGCTACTGAGATCGTTGTGCGTTGAGCACTATGAAATTCGTTGTGCATCTTATAGGAGGAACGCAGGCATAGTACACATAGCATATACACACCAGCTTGCAACTTTAACATGAGATCATTACAGACAAAAAGGAAACAAGCACAGGCAGATAAGGATCGCTATTCATAAATGAACAACGCTTCATAAAATCGCCAGGATATTTAGCTGTCATACACGACATCAAACAATTTATTTGTTGTCCCTTAAATATGGAAAATTTTGCATTCAATGTAAACTAAACTCGCATAGCAAGGAATGTTCAGGCTGGCAAAAGATATATACAGATGTAGAGGTAAATTTTTTTCCAAGCATTTCACTGCTTATCATTCAATTGTTGAGTTTTAACACATAAATTTCGCTGAGTAAATTCACCATCTATGTAATATATATTGCAGAGGAAAAATGCAAGCAAGAAGTATGAAAAACGCAGGGAAAAATCGTCTTCAAAAATATATCAATAATGTAGAGGGTAAATCGTAGGCTAGATGTGTTAAACGCAAAGTAAGTTCGCCTTTAAAACATATTAAAATGCATAGGGAAAATCGCAGGTCATATGGGTCAAACGCAAGGTAAATTTGCCTTTAAAACATATTAAAATGCAGAGTAAATTTGCCAGAAAATGTAATATATATTGCAGAGGAAAAACGAAAGCCAGAAGTATGAAAAATGCAGGGCAATGTATTGAAACTCGGTCCATAGATAATAAGAAACATGATCATTAAAATCGCAAAGAATGAAGATGAATCAATACAAAGAGGTATCCAAACGCAAGAAGGTGCAAGACAATCAATCAACCATGAACAATCAACAGGGGTAGACAACTGGACAAAACTACCCTTCGCTCATCATCCACGCACAAAAAAGGTAGGGAATTAGAATCTATAGGTCACTATGCATTGAAGTGACGATCATCAATTCGGCTCCTAGCCGATTGCTCAGGTGTGGAATGATGATGTAGGGATGAGGACGAAAGATAAAGCACACTCTCTTCATAATAATCAATAAAACAAAATAGAACAACCATAGCAATCAAGGATCAATTTCCAAGGAATCAATTGAATGTAGTGATTGTAAATCTATGATGAATTTAAGTTCTTGATTAAAAATTCTAAGTAAAACACTTTCTTTACACAATTAAAACTACAGAAATGAAAGAGAAAGTACAGTATTTATCTATTATTCAAAATAAACGCATGCGTACCGTAGCCCAAGATGACAGCTCCGAGTCGTTGTCCCGCACGTTCTCCATCCGAATCCCACTTGCCGATCGTGGTGACTTCACCAGTACCTCCCAGCCAACACTATGGGTACTCTTCTTCCCACTGAGCCCCCCGAGTGGCAAAGGGGCCACACACACTAAACCAAAGAAAAACTAGCAACCAACTCACCTTGCAAGGTCAAGCTACAACTCGTTACCTGAGCTGGGTATCCCAACTCCCATGAGATAAGTCAATCAAGACAAAAATTATGTAGTGTAACGTTACTCATAAAGGAAGAGATCCATACTCCTCCTCCTCCATCCTTTATATAGAGTTTCTAAGTGATTTCTTTCCCAAATTCCCATTTAATTTATTTTTTAAATAATTTAATTCAAAAAAAATCTCCCCCATACACATGTCACCTATCCCCCTAGTTCCACCAGAAATTAATTTCATTAATTATTTAATTACTCCTATTTCCCTCACCCACCTAAAAGCATTCCTAAAATCACGCCTAGGTGCCCCCAAATTCCCTTACACATTTTAATGACTTACGCCCTTACTAAATTCCCAGTTGAGTTCAATTTAGAAAGTTCTTAAAGGCAAGATTCCTTACTAAGTTAGTCATTCTACTTTTTCCTTATGTTTCCCTTTTTCTTTATGTTTCCCCCTTTTTCCCTTAGTTTCCTAATTCTTTTAATTTTCCCTCTTTTCCCTTTTTATCTAAAACTCAAATTAGCAAGTGTAGAAAATTACCTTTTTCCCCCTTTTTTTTTAATTAATTTTTTTTAATTAGCATATGTAACAAAACAATCATTTCCTTTTTTTTTTAATTTAATCCCCCAAATTAATTTGATTTTAATAAATTAATTGAATTTGTTACCCCCTTCTCTTCACATGTTTAATTATTATTATTATTTTACCACAAGTATCACTTAGACCTAGATTTTATTTTCCTAGGTTGGGCGACATTTTTATTAGGGGAAATTGTTTCTAAATATTTCTTATCACATATTTTGTTCTAAGGCCATCCAGGCTTATTCACTTATTAGTTAACAACGTGATGTGCCCTTCAATACAAACTACATGCTCCAAGGGTGCCACTCGCCTCTTGACTGACTTGGTAGACATCAAAAACCCCTGGAGTCAATACTCCGCTAAGTGATCTTGTGGGAGACTAAGGGCCTCTAAGGAATAAGGCCCTTGCCTTATTGTACGCCCCTTAGAATCATCGTGAGCGAATGTCGCAGTTTTCCCTCACGACATCGTGGGTCTTCTCGAACTAGGTAATCGTTAACCTACAGTTCGAGCCACGACGGGAGTGATAGTAGGCTGTGGCAGGGCTGTTGTCCACACCTCTCCCTCAACATCTCTGGCTATCATGTGTGACCCCTCTACTCCACATGTGAGTCTGGTCAGCAAGCTATCATCAACCTATATCATCAACGAATCATGTCAGAAATAAAATCAATCATCATAACATCTAATCAGATGTGCATATGTCATATCACCAAAAATCAAACCCCAATAGTCCACTCCCCGATTTAATCTAGAGTCCAAGGGGTTTGATCGATGTCTCTGCATCCTCGAGGTCCAAAGTCCTGCACACTCAGGAGAACCCAGTCAATAGCACTTGTTTATATAAATACACAAAATAACATATAATGACATCCATAATGCCTCATAATCATAATCAATGACCAATAGTATAATAATCTGGATCATGTCCTCAAAGAATAAGTTCGCTCAGTGTGCATAAGAGCAGGATGTTACAAGATCTTCATATATATATATATATATATATATATATATATATATATATATATATATATATATAAATAAAAACATATATCTCACATAGCATCAATGAACTTTTATTAAACTAATTTTTAAAAAATAAAAATAACAAATTTATTCTATAATCAATAAATAAAAATACATGAAATCAAAAAAAATTGCATATAATAATAAATTCAAATGCAAGTAAAATTAATATTGTACAATTTAATTGTAATGACTTTTGACCGTGCCTTGTGCAGACTGTAAGAGGATTAAGAGGACCGTTGGTAGTATTGGTGACTTGCAAGTCTATTCATTAAAGGTTAGGCCATGGTTTTACGATGTTCTACATCTGGTTAAAAACAATATCCAGAAGGGCTTGGTTAAAAACAATATAAAAGTACATATTTTTATTTTTATTTTAACTGACCTTAAAATTTGGTTATATAATTGATTTAGTTTTTAAATCTTAAAAATATAAACTTATTAAGCCACCAACAACAAAGCCACTGTTATGCAAGAACACATTGTCAATAAAATCGTATACTTTCCATTGACCATATTAGTTATTATCAAAATTAATAAGAAGATTTCCATTGAGGATTTCCATTACACTCAAGAGACATTTCCCAAATAGTTGCATTT
>JZKD02S0175141.1:129699-151655 GCA_000966675.3 Picea glauca | reverse complement strand
TGCAATCTTGAGCCCGCCAGCCCGGGAGTCCGACTATCAATTTGTATATCGTGGAACTCCAGGTGTTGTTTGGAGAACACAGAACAATAGAAGTGCAATTCTTGGGAACCCGCGATCGAAAAAGAGACTAAGTATGGAATGAGGAAGCGGCCGATCAGACTCGTGATATAAAAGAACGAGTATAAATGTGAACCCGTGAATCTGCAAACCCGGGCACCTTAATTAAATTATTATCCAATTTTTATATTTAAATATAAACCCAAACCTTCATTCATATATATATATATATATATATATATATATATATATATATGTCTCATAGAATTAATGAAGTCTTATTAAACTAAATTTTTAAAAATTAACATCATAATTTAATTCTATATTCAATAAATAACAATTCATGTAATCAACAACAATTGCATACAATAATAAATTCAAATGCAGATAAAATTAAGATATGCATATCACTAAAAACGTAGAAATGGAAATGTAATATCAGAGACTGGACTCGTTGATATATTTTCAACAGAAAAATAAATTCAGATATATCAACGTTTACTATATGGAAAAGATTATAAACTATAGTAATAATAAACCTAAACCAGTGATAATAAAATATTCGTAGCATTATTATTTTATATATAGAGAGAGAGAGAGAAATTCCTGCTCACTAACCATATTCGAATAATTATATATTCAAATAAATCCCACACAAAAATTTGGAAAACCATATAAAAATAATTATATATTCAAATAAATGGCAAACAAAAATTTGGAAATAAATATTTTGATAGAGTATTTTCTTATGCAATCTTTACTCCCACGAATTTGGTTGTAGCAATGTGTTGTTTGGCTATGACACAGCCACAAAATAATTTGGTTGTGGTTGTGTTTTCTTTGGCTATTATGATGTCTTTTTCATCCCCTTACACCAAAACATTTGGATCGACAGGGAAGTCACTTAACTATTTAGTTTAAATTGTATTAAATTAATGCATCTGAGCATATTTTTCACTTGTCCATGATACAATTAAGCTGAGGATAATATTTTTCTACAATATAAGCTAAGGATAATCTTTCGACGTAAATTAACTTTTAATTTACTTTTAATTAACTCAACAATTTAACTTTTAATTTTTCTAGGTAAATTGATTTTTAGGTAGGGACTATGTCAAGATCCCTTACAATATACCAAATATACTATTTAATTTATAAAAGGTAAATTTATTTTTATAATAAAACATAAATTTATTTTTATTAGGTAATCTTGAGCCTGTCATCTCGGAAGTCCGATTGTCAATTTGTATATCGTAGAACTCTGGGTGTTGTTTGGAGAACAAAGAACAATAGAAGCGCAATTCCCGGGAACATGCAATCGAAAAAGTGGCTAAGTATGAAATGATGAAGCGGTCGGTCGGACTCGTGATACAAAATCATCAGTATAAATGTGAACCCGTGAGTCCGCCAACCCACGCACCTTAATTAAATTATTATCCAATTATTATATTTAAATATAAACCCAAACCTTCATTCATATATATATATATATAATTTAACAATAATTAAATTATTATGCAATTATTATGTTTAAATATAAACCCAAACCTTCATTCATATATATATAATTTAACAATAATATATATGTTTCATAACATTAATGAAGTCTTATTAAAAAGAATATAATTTAATTTATAAAACGTAAATTTATTTTATAATAAAACGTAAATTTATTTTTATCGAGGAGCCTGCCCGGGAGTCTGGCTGTCAATTTGTATATCGCGGAAGTCCGGGTGCTATTTGGAGAACACAGAACAATAGAAGCGCAATTCTGAGGAGCTCGCGATCGAAAAAGTGGCTAAGTATGGAATGATGAAGTAGTCAGTTGGATTCGTGATACAGAAGCATGAATATAAATGTGAACCCGTGAGTCTGCCAACCCATGCACCTTAATTAAATTATGATCCAATTATTATATTTAAATATAAACCCAAACCTTCCTATATATATATATATATATATATATAATTTAACAATAATATATATGTTTCATAGCATTAATGAAGTAGATTATTAAACTAATTTAAAAAAAAATTAACATCATAATTTAATTCTATAATCAATAAATAACAATTCATGTAATCAACAATAATTGCATACAATAATTAGTTTTGAGTAATACTATATTACTCAATATTTATAAGGTGTTAACTATCATCTCCATTTCCAAATCTACTTGTCATGGACTAAGCTTCCACGCAACACTTGTTTTATTTTGGAGTAGGCTGAAGTCCAAACTAAATGAACCTTTGCCGACAACCCTTTTTCTATGTCTGGACTTCCTAATCATGTCAGAGCTCCCGCTGGCTACCTGTTCCATTCTGCCATCGTCTCTTCTGTCAAATGGTGAACCCACTGCCACACATCTCCTGACCATCATCCCATACCAGCCATACATCATCCACATCACGTTTCCTGCATTCAACACCCGCCATCAATTCATCACCTACCTCTCATTTGAACCTCTCATTCATTCTTGTGTCTCACCTCGCACCTGAACCCACTGCGTCGGTTTCATTCCTCTGCTTTTGAACCATTTTCGGGACTAAGGGATACTATGGGAGAACTCTGAACTGAACGCCATAAGATTATACTCAATAGAGAGAGGTATTATATTCGTGATTTGGTTTTTTTGTCTGTTGGACTCTGCCTCGATGCCAACCCTGATCATTTTTCGAAATTGTAACAAAATCAAAGTCGCTAGAAATTGCAATGTAATTCAGAGGTGTGTTCTAGGTAGGTTTTTTACGTCTTCGAATTATTTAAGAATTGCAAAATGTCAAAATGTAAATCGTTGATTGAAATTTTTTAGCTACCAAACTTCAAAAATTTCATAATTATAATCTGAACAACTTAGATTGCAATTTTTTTATTTATAAAAGGTCTGCAAATCAAAACTGCAATTTGAGTAACGGATTGCTTTGAATGGAATTTTTTTACTTGCCAAATTTTTTACTTCGTTTTTACACTAAAAGCTAAATATGCTTCTGTTATTGCAATTGCTTCTTCTGCTATTGCAATTGCCTCTTTCAGAAAAGCAATTGCAATTGCAATTGATATAGGGGCTATGCCTGGTTGTTATCTACTTAAATTTGACTCATGTTTTGTCCGATTCAGCCATTAGATTCCTGCCACCAACGCCAGTTTTCATTCATTGTTATATATATATATATGTATATGTATGCGGGTTTTGGGGTAATACAGTAGGCCAGAGGCTCTTATCTTCTGCGTTCTCAGATAAGTGATTGTCTGTAAGTTTATTGACTACTGTAATTCATGGGTTCAAAGAAATCTGCTAGGAAGCCATTGGACTTGGCTGGATTTTTCGTTTGGGTGTTGTTGGGACTGTGTAAGCAAAGGAGACTGTGTGTAAGCAAAGGATCAGCTCAACTTAAAGATAATTTTTATGCAAAAATCTTACCCAATGTTGAATCCATTGTTGGGAATGATGTTTCTCAAAAGTTCAGCCAAACGTTTGTGATAGTTCATGGCACATTACGACTCTTCTTCCATGATTGCTTTGTTGAGGTATGGGATGCTTATTGGTTCAAAACAATGAATTTTTATCTTTATCATTAACCACAGGAAGTACAGAGCAAGGTGATTTCTAAAAAGAAACAAGACACATGTGGAAATGTCCCTGGCAGATATTTGCACGAGTTTGCATGAGCCTGATCAGCTCCATGGCTCTGTTTCATATCAGTGAAAACAACTCTACAATCCAATTAAAATGAGTATATCCATAGGTAACATGTTGAACAGAGAGCTACCTTACTAAATAACAAAGTTTCTAACCAAGGCCAATACTCTATAGATATAAGTTTCCAACCATAGAACATATTAACAATAAAACAACCTTGCCATAAATATCAGTCCAGTGCAATTATAGGAAGAAATGGTTATCTGCAATTTCACTTTCTTATATAAATTCACTCCTACTGAGAAGAATTCTACAGAAGTGAATATATGAGACATAGTGGACAAGCATATTGATCTGGAAGAAATGCAATGAGCACGTCTGATATAGTTTATATATATAAACTAATGATACTACCTGTAAAGATCAGTACACTTGTTTGTGTATTTCCAGGACAAGTGTGGGTTGGTTACCTCCAAGAAAAACATGTTTTCTTATAACCTGTGATCAAATTCAATCATGTTCTAACAATGCATAATCCCCAACTCAAAACCTGAAGTTGGTGGGCCATGTAATCCAATTTTTATCATTAGATTGGAAGTAGGAGGAGACACGAAGACTTGATTTGTTGTGTGTGTGCTTTTCATGTTGTGTAGGTGAGTCTAGGCCATCCTACTACCATGCCATAGTTCTGTAAATATTGTCGATAGCTGTGGAGACATCTATCATGCAATACGAAATGGTGAGTAAATGTCGGATTTCTTCTGAGTGAAAAGCTCCAAATGTTAGGGGGGTTTTGTTGGAAGGCGAGTTTTCTTAATGTGGTTTGTTGGAGCGTGACATGAAAGGTATGTTGGTTGAAGGGAGTTGCAACCACGATTGATTGATTGATTGAAAAACTTGCATGAAGTTGATTAATGATCCCCATATCAAATTTTCAATTAACTTGGTACACAGTGGAGAAGCCACATCCTGCAGGCCCAGAAAAAATGTTTATATCTTAGAGAATCTGCGAAGCTCAAGCAAGGTCAAATCCAAAAAATAGGCATTTCACACAGGTGCATAAATTAGTCTAATTCTTCAGAGTACTCAGTAAATTTTAGTAACGATAAACAAATTTCTATGAAGTACCTCCTGAGGTACTCTAGTAGACCATCAAAATGTGCAAGATTTAGACAAACTTTAATTGACATAACGGAAAACCCTAATGGACAACACTTTGAAACAACATGATTCTGATACAAAACTTAATCTATGAAGCAGTGAAAAGAGACCCCCAAATTTTCCTAAATATTCTCATGAAAGTAATTTTCAAGGTTGGAGTCCACAGAGTGTGTTCTAGCAGCAAGGCGATCAGGGTTGTATCAACATAGAGATCCATGTTTAAAACCCCAAGTGAATGTTGATAAGGCCAAGAGATCCATGTTTAAAACACCAAGTGAATGATAATAAAGCCAAGTGTAGGGTCACTTTGATGATATAGCTAGGCCCCTCATAGCCCAACAACTTAGCTAAAGGGATTTTATAAGAAGTATTTTCCAAAAATAAATCAAAGTTGGACTGACTCTGGCAATTTACTTTAATTCAAACTTATATCATGTGGCCCTTCCTGTGATATATCAAGTGGCCCTTCCTATATCAGGTTTAAATTTAATGTTAAATAATTTAGAGTGACATATGTTTATGATGTTTCGCCCTTTTTTAAGAACGGCTACAACCACGGTTTTTAAGTTTTTCTTACTCGAAGGCAGTGCTTCCAATTTCCTGTGAAGAAAGCCTTAGAAAAACTGTAACAAAATACTTTTATATAGATCAAATTATGATAGCCACACGTTAAAGACCTTCCGTCGTTGTAATGAAAATCCTTAACACGGACCTTACTCAAATTTTGGCTTATCTTTTATTAGAATTGCATTGCTTGAGAGGCCAGTGAATAACGCAGTTACTAAAATAACATTCATTTTCATTGAGAAAGCATCGGAAATTGGCCCTTGCTCTCGTTGAATAAGCTGATCAATACTCGAATTTCTTTGATTTTCACAATTCCCATCATTTATATATTTCTATTGAAAAATTAATTTCAGTTCTTATATATTAACGTCCAGCAGGTAAAACAGCAAGAGCGCAAAATCAAATAAGAGATGTTAAAGGATGGAGATATTAAGTACAATAAGACTCAAATTTCTTTGTTTTCTCACAATTTCCAAGGTTAATCTGTTTCTATTTAAAATTTAATTTAATATGTTTTCAATTTTATTATATATTAATGTTAGTAAGTGAAGTTGAGGATCAAAAAGGTGTAGGCTAAAGGCCAAACAAAATGAACCATTGCCGGCAGCCCTTTTTCATGTCCGGACTCCCGTCATCGATCATGTCAAAGCTTCGGTCGGCTACCCATCCTGTCTCTTGGCAGAGACCCTTCCGGTGGTCGGAAACAACCATGCTCGGGAAACGGGGACCTACATCCCATCTCGTGACAATTTTATACATCCAATGCCCGCCATCAATTTGTTACCTACCTCCCATTCATTCTTACATCTTGCCTCACACCTGAACCCGCTCATGCCCATCTCATTCCTCTGCCTCTGAACAAATGACTGTGAATGACATTCCTGTGCCTCTGAACTAGATTGTGAGCAACTGGCGATACACTGGACTGTGAGAAACTAGAGAGAAAGAAAAATTTCTTCATAGGCTAGTTTGACAACGCGTATGGATGAATAAGAGGAACTGGTTAGTAAGAGTGAAGACGTCGGGCATGTTTCTGCAGAGATCTATTTGATCACCAGATCAAGTAAGATTAAGATTACTCACATATCTCAGGTAATCTTTCTTTTATCATTAATCTATCGAATGTTCAAATCATTAATGGAGGTGGTGCCCTTATGTGGTGCCTTCAAGATTGTCGAAGCACTGGAGAGTGTAGGCATCAATGGCATACACCTCTCCAAATACATGTTCTCTGAATCCACTCAAATACAGAAGGATGGGAACCTGATACGTCCACACACCAGCGGATACCTCTCTTTGCTTCATCCAAGCCCTACTAATTTTGCATGCCTGCCTCCGATCATTTCCTCCATCAACCAATAGTTTCCAAACCCTCTCTTCAATGTCCCGTAAACGAAGATAGTCACTCTCTCTTCTACACATTTATGGGCATAAATGCTATTAGTATCACTATCTAGGGGAAGATTACCCCTTTTCTTGATCGCTTTTTCCTTCTTTGTGCGCTCCATGCTCATGTCGATGGTGTTGCAACTCATTTGGAAATCGACCTGAACTAGTAGCAATATCCCAATGGGTATAAATAAATGAAAAGATGCAATGAAAAAAACATATTTACGTATAAATCTTTTTCTATTTGCAATTCACGAATCACACAATTATCACACAAATAAATCATAGAAAATCGATGGAGACAGGGTTTTTTGTGGCCTCAAATCATAGCAAACCTTAATAAACCATTACATTGACTTCTGTGGCCTTAACTAGTATATGTGGACCTGTATGACCCAAAGGAGGCTCATCTCATATGTCATATTCTTGTCATGTAATATGTTCTTCTAGGAGCACAACACTCGCGAGGTCTACACTGGTCAAGAGAAGTTATTTAACATTAAATTGGGTAATGAAATTGAAANAAATGATATGATAGAAAATTACAAAACTATTAAACAAATTGAGGCATCAACATACAATGAATCTTAACTTGTTTAAAGTAGAAGAAAACAAAGAATGTATTCCTGAAAAGGATATAAGATATAGTGGTCCAAGTAGTTATAAGGTCTTGTGTTCACTCACAATAAACACAGAGGAAAAATTGTTCGCTTATCAAACAACTATTGAAATATGAATACAGTAGTAGTTATACTAAATTGCAATCAATCACTCATCAAGGAATGACATAAAGAAATGCTAGAATTATGAAATACAAGAGATAAACATAACTCAAACTGCACAAAGGTTGGAATCTTAGTCTGAACTTGTATTAGTTCTCACAAAAGGAGATTTTCTTAGTTACATTTGGCAAGAAGAAGCCTGTGTTCAATCTTTGAGATATGTATTTATACAAAAGGTTCTCAAACCTAAGTGGTTGGAATTCTCCTTATTCCTAAAATAGTAAAAATTACAAAATATGTAATTTGAAACACTTCACTTGCGTCTTCCCTGTCTCTTCACCATGTTGGCGGAGGCATTTTTCCTTCTTGTTCTCCATATCAAAAACAATTGTTCTCTAATTGTGATCTGTACAAATGATGTGCATGGGTTATTTCATTGGTTTCTGGAGGTGCTACCCTTTCCGTGGTCAACACATTTAACACACTTGCCCACGAATTGTACCACCAAGATGGAAGGCTCTGTTAATTAATTGGCCTAAAAAATATATAGTTTTCTTTCTAAATGAGGTAGTCTATCCGCCATTTTCCTGTCTTTTGAAGTTATAGATTGTAGCTGCAGACTAGGCTTCACTAGCCATCTATTTATCTGGGTGATATCAATCTATTTTAATTGCAAGGTTTCAGCCTAAGCCTCCTCCATGCTAGTCTTGATATTAAGTTGATGCTTTACAATATCAATTTTCCCCAAGACTTAAGAGATATCTTCTTTCTCGAGGCCTAATGATTCTTTGTCGAGTGAATGAAAATATTCTTCACAAACCTTCTTCACTTCCTTAGCCATCCTTTTACTTTCGGCTATGTTAGCCTCCCAAGCTTTTATATTATATCGCCTCTGATTTTCTCTAAAGGAGACAACCTGGATATCATAGATACCCCTTCTCTTTCTAATGACACAACTGCTTCTTGGAAAGTGGCCTGAGCAGCAATAGCCTCTCTTTCCTTTAAACAAATGTTATTTAAAGATTGTTCTACTACCCAAAAATGATCTTGGACAACTTCTATCTTAGTGAAAAGGCTTTGCTGTGTCAATTCCAGTTTCTTTTACACCTCCAATGCCTAAGCTTGGAAAATGGCTATATCTATAGCTGTGTTCTCAGTCAAACTTACTTTGGCCTGTAGTTGTTTTACCAACTCACCCTGCTAAATGACCCATCCTCTACTCACCTGCGTGCTCTTGTGCATTTCATCGAGACTGGATTTAAGCTACTGGATTTCTTGTCTATCACAGGTTCTAGTCTGTTTGAAATCCTTGTTCATATTGCTCTTGATATTCTCTTCTATGATCTTTATTTGATTTTTCAATTGGATCATCAGTAAATCTTTCTTCTTCAATCGTTCCTTTAATTTCCCTACTAAAAATTGGTTTGTTGTTTCAAACTCTCCCAATGTACCTGCCACCTTTTAAGCGAAGTCTACCTCTTCCAAGGCCTCTCCATCAAATAGGACCCTGTGTATTTTGACTGTCGCACCTTCTCTTTGGTTAGTTTATCTCTTTACCACAACCCTCCTTTTCTTGCTGAAAAATAACTCAGAGGGATGCATCTCTTCTGTCGATATTGGCATAAGATCCTCTATGAATACTACCTTGGCAGTTGGGTTCCCTCTGGTAAACTGTAAAGGGGTGATGGATTGTATGGGACTTCCTATCTTGGTGAACAGTTTTTTCCTGACCGTGTCAGTGGTCGATTTCCCTGGCATGGGAAGTGGCCGTTATTCTCTTGTTTTTATCAATGCCTCAGTCTGATATTGCTCTTGGTCACCTAGTATATTTGTCGTTGTGGTGTCCCCTTTCTGAGTTAAAATCTTAGTCTTCTCCAAGATTTCTTGAGCATCTCGTCTAGTGGAGTCCCTTATTTCTAAACTCTGGACCTCAATCTCCTGTGTAGCTAGGTATGTGGGGATTTCTCCCTACAAGACCTTCGGAAGGCTATTTCTCATATGCCTTTGGAAATTATAGAATTCAACCAATTGGTCTGGAGTCGGAGTTTGGACTTAGCTCAATACTTCTTGATAGGATCTTACTCCTCGAAATATATCATCATGAGGAGAATATTCGTGTTCATCTCTCTTCAAATTACAGGAGGCCATGTGGTTTCCCATGATCTTCTGAGGATCATGTTTCTTCAATTCAATATCTATGAGTTTAATTTCTCCCAGGGCCACAACCTCTACCTTCAAATGGCCAAAATATAATAATGAAATATACCAATCTGTAAAGGGAAAGTAGGCCATACCTTTTCTAAAACGATTTTAGCTCTTTACTGACTCCGCCTAGCACAGTTTGATACATCACTTCTCTACACACCAATCGGTCTAGTAGAAACTTGGGCAAGTCTTGCGGAGACACTGAGCAACCAAAAACCCTGATATAGGAAAAATGATCTTCAATATACCAGTCTGCTACCTTCCCCAAGTTGGAAACTATTCTGTCAAAAATCCTAGGAGGTGGACCTCCATATAAAGCGATATGAATTGGCACAACCACATAATTTCAGATTTCATAAAAGGAATCTTTCTCTTTATCTTCCCAAAGCTTCGAATGATAAAGTTGTATTTCTTCAGCATTGTTTGGAGTCCATCTCCAGCCCATCAAAGGGAAAGGTGTCATAAAACAAATGGCATCCATAAGGTATGTTGACATGTAAAATAGGGCATGTCATCCTTTGACCTTCAACACCTGATATTTAGCAATTTCCTTGGAAAAACTATTTGATAGCATCTTGGCCCAATTGAATGAAAAACCTCTACAACTTCGTGCATGATTGGTACCCACGATAACTAGAAGTGGGCAGAGTTTTCCCTCCCAAAAATTCTACAGAGCATCATGGTCACATACATCATATGAGACTCTAGTGATGTAGTGGCATATATACCATGGGTGTCTGCTTTGAATTTCTTGGGGCATGCCCACCAACCTTTGATCAGATCAGGGTAATTATTTACACCTTCTGGGCACTCTTCTTTCTTGAACCTTTTTAATAAATAGACATTATAAGTGTGTTTGAAAGATAGGGACAATTTGTACATCACTTGTACATGTTCTGGGAAGAAAGACCCAACAACAACTTTATGTGCATTGTAGATGGTCCTAGTAGCTACGTTAACGTTCTCTAGAGCCCAACCTATCATGTCGGTATATGGAATGAGCCTTGGTCGTGCGACTATCTTATGCAGCTCTGATTGGGATACGTATTTGAGCTTTGTATCCTGAGTTTCATCCCTTTCATTGTTTGAATCTTTTGGACAGTTTTTCAGGTTGTATTGTAGGATATCACAGACTTGCATCCAAGTTTTTATGGTATCCACAACTCTTGGTGATGTGTCTAAAAAGATATCTGTGTTTTGTCCCAAGTTCTCAGTGGTCCCTTTAACCATTTTCACGGAGCCATGATAGAAGTAAACTCAACACTGTGGTACCTGTCACAGAAAATGCACAAGTCTTATTATCTCGCTAAGTTTGCGCTATGAAAACACAAATGTAATTCAAAATGAAATATCGTCTTCACCTTAAGTGCATAAATTTGCGTATACCTTCACTGACAATGTGTTTACTTCATTTAGTGAAAGATTTGGGCGATAATATAGGATATTATTTGAAATCATTTACTCTAGATTTGCTATTAATGCCATTAATGGTCGGTGTTTTTTGATCGGGAAAAGCATAGATGAAATTTGAATTTATCTGAACTATGACTCAACGAAAACTTTACCTGAGATAAGAGTGTTTAATGTGTTAATAAATCACGTTTAAACTTGTTAATTAATCATGTTTAACTTTAATCCTTTCGGGTCCTCAGATCTCAGGTTATCATATAAAAGTTTAGGATATGATCTCTGAAAAGAGAAATCATGATGTGATTAATTTATTTAAATCATGTTTAACCTTTTTAATTAATCTTGATTAACCTCAAATGTTTTGGGGTTTCGAATCTTGGGATGTTGAAAGTCACTCGAGGCAAGATCCCCGAAATGCAAAATCGTGATGTGATTAATTAGATGCTAATTTTTATAAATCTTTGATTAACCTGACTTAACGTTTAAGACGTTTCGGGAGTTCAATCTTTGTGAATTTGGAATACGATAGAGGGTGAAGACCTGATTCCCGAGATCACGAAACTATTATTGGATTTTCTAATTAGGTTTTAGTTTCTTCTTAAGTATTTATTACTTCATGCATTTGGTTTATTAACTTTATTTAATGTTCCGACCGGTCGTTTTCTGGAAGGATACTTCAGGGATAGAGGGTATACGTGTATCGTGACTAGGATTACTCAAACACTTTTCAGATGTTAGGACTTTGGAGTTGCTACATGTTGAACTGCCTGCAGCGCGAAACTCTGAAACCTGAAATTTCAAATATAATCTTTGGTGATTTGATTCTTTAACGAGTAGGCGGCTCCATAACTTTTAAGAGATTTGGATTGTTTGATTAAATGGGAAACCTCATTAACGGTGAGAATCAAGCGTGCATTGTTTTTATTTAAATGAGAATGAAATCTGTTTAAAATCTAAAGTTTAGGAATCTATATATATATATATATATATATATATATATATATATATGTTCCAACAAAGAACATCGAATATGTATTGCCCACAGCTTCATTAAAGAAAAATGCATTCCCCAATGATCTTACGTGATCGTCCATCTCTAAAACATTAAAGATGTTCATAAATTGCAATACTTTAAAAATATTTGCATTATACGCCTCCTTAAATTCAAAAGTATTTCTTCAAAATGCCTGCTAGTGCGCTTAGCTGTCTTCCACTCGCGCTTTTCTAGCGATGCTCCTGCATCACAATCTAAGTGAGTTTATCAATGATTTTATTTTTGTGTTAGTGCTATTTATTGTTTTATTTGTGTTGGGAACATGAAAATTAATAAAACAAAGTCTCCACAACTCATATCTTATTACATCATCATTATAGTTTGTTAGAGTTTGGCAGTGCCCCGCAACAAGGTTTCAAATTCATGGTGAATCCATTGCAATACCAAGAGAAAAACCTTGTTTTATTTTATGCCAAAAAGGGATAACAACTTGAGTTACCAGAATAACTTCCTTTTATAGATAGTTATATGTCATTTATGAATCACATGCTAAGACCATGCTGGATAGAAATCTTAGTTTATAATAGATAATTAGTTCTTGTGCAACAGACTTGAGGTTAGGCCTTGCCCAATGATTATCATGTCCTTTCATCAACTCCAAGACAATAAATTTGTAGTGGTATCAGGGATAAGAAAGCTAATAACAATGCCCCTTATAATGATCTCAATAATATGAGATATAAGAGGCAGGCTAACTTTTGAAGATTACATACCTATTTTGAAGCTTCTAAGAAAGCCAATAACACATGTGCAATGATAATATATTGTATTTCTAGTTATATCTAGATTGAATCATGGTTAGTATATTATGATAAAGTTCCGACAAAGTGAGGAATAATTTGAGAGGGTGAATCTAGAATGCTTTACATGGAATGCACTAAATTTCTATTCTTGTATGTTTTGAGGTGAAATCCCCTCTAATCCTTTTTGTATGGATCCTCATATGAATTCCTTGTTTTTAGGCTAAGGAAACATTGGAGTATGCTTCCATATTTTATAGTAAATGTTGAAGTGAGAAGTGCTACAAGATAATAATCATGAACAACTTGAATGTTCTATAAGAGCTTCTTCTGTACTTTGAACTGTAATTCTCATTCAAGACATAAGGAACAATTTTTTAAACGTACATTAATCTGAGGTCTTCTACAAGAAGAAATGTGTCCTTGCATTGGAAATGGTACCACAATTTTGAATCTCAATAAATTAGTCTATTGTTCTAACTTGAACATTGTTGCAAAGAAATACAAGGCATGATTGAATTACACTGAATCAGTTAAAATCAATTGATTTAGAGTTTACCTCAACTTAAATGTGAATATATTAAGCATACTAACATCCTATCTTGTTGCGAGTGAATCATAGGAACATATATGGAACATTACAAGAGGAGGCATGGCAAAGAGACAATTATTGAAGCTAGGTCAGACAAAGGAGGGGAAGGCCCCATTTACAACGACGCCTCTTACATCATGGAAAATGACGTGGCATATCAATGGGGAGAAATTTACCAGATGTTTCACTGAGATTCCTATCCCAAGGTATCAAATGATGATCAAGATTTGGGTGTCTACCATGCTCTAAAAAGGTCTCGACTTTATTAGATAGTTTCACATCCTGAAGTGTTCCTGTGTGCATAGGCTATTTCTTGGATCATCCATCGAACTGACATTGACAATAGGCTGATAAAAGATACTGAAGGGAAATATATGGCATCTTTCCAGGCCTCAACTATACATACATGATATAAGCTTCCTACTAAAGAGATTCAACTCATAGATGAATGTATGTTGAAATGTACTCTAGATTGCAGAGAAGCAATTAAGAACTGGTGGGTTCCAAGTGTAAGTTTTAGATCAAGATCTAGAGATTATCTCACAAAAATGATCAAAACCCCTTATAGATATGTTGTATCCCTTATGTGCGGGATTTATGGAGAAGTAGACACTTCAACATTGAAGCAATCTTGGGTTCCCTTGCTACACACTATCACAACTACTGGTCATATATTTAACAGGGAAACTATCCTCTCAACCAACCTTGAAAAGTCCATATCAGTAGTAAAACATGCAATGTTGGGGAAGCATCTGCATTTCCACATGTCATCCTACCTGTTAGATATAGTCTGCCAAGCACATGCTTACCCAAAAATGGGTGGGATATGGAAAAAGAGTGACCTCCCTATTCATGTTTATTGTCAGGACTTGTGGGAGCATAAATATCGAGTGCACTATCAAAATATTTGCAACCACTTCTTAATTCTATTTTTCCAATTGTTATTCTATGCCTGAGCACCATGCATGTCAGAAAAAGCAATGAAAGCTATCAATGAAATCATCGATTGGTTTGTACTTGAGAATGAGGCTTATATCGAAATCTACGGATCAACCAAACCTCCACACGTACTTCCCAAATGTGTTCCTGACAAATTGGTTTTAAAGGAGGTAGCATACCACACCCTTGTACATGGGGTTGGGGCATCTCTTTCCAAATATAAGAAACCGGTGTGGCCATGACTACCATTATATGTGGGATCCTGTAGTTTCAAGAACTCAAAGGAGGCACATGTTGAGGCAGAGGCTTTGGAAAAATTTCATTTCAGAGAAGGAATATTCTATAGATATGATCCCCGAAAGGTTGTTAGCTAACACTGTAAACTTTGCAAGCACAAGCGGCCTTATGAATCTGAAACATGGAGAGATGAGGATATATACAAAAAGGAAGATAATTATGGTGAGGCTATCTTAAGAAGGGGAGTCAGCTCTATGACTAAAGAAAACTCAAAGGTCGAGCAAGGAAAGGAAGCTAAAGAAGCAAAAGCCAAGGAAAAATATGAAGAAGAAGCTACAGCTAAAGCAACAACAGAAAAAGAAATATTGGAGAAGGATCATGAAGAACTCTGGAAAATGAAAGCTGAATAAGAAGTTGTAGCTAAAGTAGTAGCAGAAAAAGAAAGGTTGGAGAAGGATCCTGAAGCACTTTGTCATAAGAAATATAAAGAAGAAGCTGCAACTAAAGCAACAACTGAAAAAGAAAGGTTGGAGAAGGAGGTTGAAGCACTTTGACATAAGGAAGCAACGTAAGAATCAATTGCAATAGTACAAGTGGATAAAAAGATTAAGAGAGAAGAGGAACAAGAGAAAAGGAGACTTCAAGCATAACAAGAAGCAAAGCTCAAACAAGAAGAAGAAGAAAGGAAAAATAAAGAGGAGGAAAAGAAAGCACAAGAGGAAATCGATGAAATTAATCCCATGGATACCAACCTACCTGAGGCTTCTAGCATACCATTTACTTAAGGTTATTTTCCTCTGGGAGAACTAGGGTTGGGGGGGTTAACGTCCTTCAAAGCTAGCAAAGTGGAAGACCTAGACTCTTTCATCTTTGACAGGGCCTAGGGAAAGATTGTATAATGAACTGTAGGAACATTTCTCATTTCAGGTGTTCAACCAGTTACAATAACCACATAAAG
Organism: Picea glauca; assembly: GCA_000966675.3. Taxonomy (NCBI): domain Eukaryota; kingdom Viridiplantae; phylum Streptophyta; class Pinopsida; order Pinales; family Pinaceae; genus Picea; species Picea glauca. Next base: position 135,984 of record JZKD02S0175141.1, on the reverse strand, counting down.
AACAATAGTCACAAACACTAACCATAATCCTATAGCTATGGCCTCTGCTAGTGTAGCATTTACAAAGGACATAGAGAAAAATATCAGAGACTATATCAAATAAATAGGAGAATACAAGACTCGAAACGCGACCCTGGACGAAGAAAATAGATGTTATAAACATGAAAGGAATAGTGTCACAGAGAAAAAAGCATGTGCTTATGAAGTACACAAAGAATTCTGTGATATGGAAAAGCAAGTATATCCTTGTCTATAGGAACATCTAGATGATAGGAGTGCACATCACCATCGATGATCTAAATACGTGGCCACGAGAACATCCAGATGCACCCCCAGAAGTCCCAAGGATAATCGAAGATGAACATCAAATGAACTATACAGCCAATGGAAGGGACCAAAGTACTGGAATTAAGTTGGAGCAAGACATAGAATGCTCCATTGGCACCTACAAGTGGCTTTACTTTTTGGAAGATAAATTGATTGAAAAATGTAGGCTTCCTAAAATCGGGGATTTGGGAAATCCAAGGCCAATAGATAAAGTCTTTATAGAATTAGAGGAGGCCGTAAATGCTAGGGAAATCTCCATAAGCATAACTCAAAGAGTAACCCAAGGAAATTTAAAAGAACATATTGTTGAGCTAGGAAGAGAACATCATATGTTAATTTCTTACTTGGTTTCTTTGAAAATAGACATGAAGATTGTAATTCAGAAAACAATCGATTATTCAATTACATTGGAAAATTTCCTTTTTAGGAGAATTGAAATGATCTCCTCTTGTCATAAGATTTGGACTGTCTAACTACAAAATCAAGGCCAGGGAGGAGAATAAATTTCCAATTTTGTAATGTATTGTATAAAGTATTGTGCTAATATATTATCAAGATGATTAGCTATATACCCAAGATCACTCAACAAAAAGGGCTCTTACTTTTTGTAATTTTGGAGAACTATGCACTGAAATTTTAATGAAAAGAAGACCTCGGGGCCATTTTTGTAGGGGAAGTGAGTTAGCGTTTTGTGATGTACTCGTTGAATTGTTTCTACTTTGTGTTTTGCGATCTTCACTACTATAAAGTTATATTATCCATATGAAAAAATATTCTTTTGTGAGTTTCCATGAATTTACTTAGACTTAGACCTACTAATTCTACATGGGGTGTCATTTCGCATGAAAAAACATTGTTATTGTAGTAGTTGATTATTTTTCCTTGTATTTACTATAAATACATGATTATTTTTATAGGTTTTTGTCTTGCTGCAAAAGTTGGATAAAAATCACAACTTTGAATAAGATGGCCATAGTACATGTTTTTATTTTCTCTAAACAGTTGATGTTTTTATTATTTATTTATTTACTAGATAGATAACATGGTCTTATTAGTGATGCATTGTATTACATGAACTAAATATATCACTGCATAATTATTTCAGGTGGATTCAAATTATAGATGTCTTAAGGAAAACAATGGGAACAATTACTTTTATTGTTTTTCCAGTGAATGCAATGGTATACGATGTACCAAGTGTTCTACATTTAATAAACATAGAAAATAAGAACATTCTTGGGGACACATAACATTGCATGTTGGCGCACCACGTGGCTTTCGACACAAGCTTAGATCTGAATCCAAATTGGAAATAGATCGTTATCAAAAAAATTATGACATTGAACATCATTATAAGAAGAATAGAAAGGTTGTTGAGACCACTACCATTCGAAAAGAGGTTCAAAATGCAGTATGTTGTTTTTTTTAATGAAATTTTATTTTTAGATATTTTCATTAAATTATGATTTATTGATGTATTCATTGTGTTTTCATGTTACAGGGGGTGAAGTGTGCTCAAGAGTTGAGTGAAAATGCTTTGGAATGTGTGAGAAGACATGTTTATGAATATGACGCTCAATCAAAGGAAACAAAATCTGCATTAAAAAAAATGTTCCCAAGAAAATGATTAAGGACAAAAATTGGAGTATGGTACGTAAAATGTTTAATGAGTCACCACTCGTAAGAACTATTCAAATTTGTATTTTTTTTGTTGTATACAAATTCAATACTACATGGTATTTAATAAAATTACTTTATTTTTAGCAGGTTATTCTTGCAACAAAAAAAGTTGTCTACCTCCTCCCAATGTTATTCTTGCATGATAATTCCAGATCCACCTTTTGTACATATTTTTCTGTTTTGATTTACTTTTGTTTTATGATTTTGGTTCTTTTCATTTTTTCGCTGCTTTCTGGCTAAACATATGTCTACGTCACCTTTTAGTTCGTGAAGGGAAACCAGAATGCATCATTATGAAGCAATATTTAAGGTCTTTTCAGAGCGTCAATGCTCTAAATTGCTGAAACATAGACTAGCTAAAGAAACTTTTAGTTCGAAGCGATTTTCCTAGTCTCACTTTATAATTATGAGCAGACACGATCATCTTTAAAGATTTTTACACTGTCCCTGCTTTTAAAGAAAGCAACTCAAGTATGCCTTCCTGTCCTCGAAAAATTAGTTTCATCAAAAAACTAATTTTAGATCATAATGAAGGTTACCAAGTGAAAAATTAAAGGCTGGAAAATGACAAGTGTTCTAAAAACTGAAATTTTCAGCATCACCCCGCTCTTTTGAATATCTTTAAACTTATGTCAGATTGTAAATAATTTCTTGAGAGTTGTGGGAAGTGTTTGTAAACCCACCGAGATACTGAACAGGTCTGAAGGCGGCGGGTAAATGCATGCATGATGCCAAGACAACTTCGTTGGGGTACTAAACAGACCCACTGGTAGTGAAGCATTGTCGGGTTAACGAAAATTTTCAGGTATGAATTTTTTATATTGACTATAAGTGCCCTTCATTTTGAATTGAAATTTCTTGGACATGGTAGAGGCATCAGAGTGGGTTAATTGGCATCCTTGTCAAGGCTATGGATGCTTTTTGGTAGCAGAGGCCCTATCAACAGTATCAGAGCCATTGACTTGAACATCAATGCTCTCATAATTAAAATTTGTCACTAGAGTTCATTTGAATAGGAAGATATCTGAAGCTGGACTGTGTAAAGATTGTTGGGATGCTTGATGTCCTTCAGTTGTTTTTTGATCTATAATCATTCTAAGAAGTCCTAACATCAACTCGTCGGTGGTGCAAAGATAACTGCTTCTCCTAGTAAATCACCATTATTGGCAACCCTACATTATTTTTTCTTTTAAAGTGACAAATGACAATTCCTGTAGCTGCCATCGCCCCATTTTGTAATTATCACTATTCTAGGGTTATTATTGGGTTGTAAAAATATGTTTGTTTATTCTTTGTTTTATTTTTATCTCACATTTTCATGCTTGATTCATGACTGTAAGCATGAATCAAGCAAATTGAAACTTAATTTCGCATTTTAATTCTATCTAAGGCTTGGTTTCAAGGGGTCAATGGGTTTACATCTTTTCCTTTTTAATAAGATTATCATATACCAATGAAACACCTATCATGAGTTTCTATTTAATTGTATGCTTATCTTCTTATCCTTTGTAAATACATCAAAATTTGTTTAGCATTTGGTTTATGAAAACATATCTATATCCTATCCTTTGCAATTCGAGTGTACCCATTTCATGTCATGGGAATTAAACATATTGGGATCGTACCCTGTATGTTGCATGGGCTGGAAAAAGGAGTTGACAGGCCACTCATTTCGAGTTAAGAGTCTAAGCAGTAGGATGTACTCAAAGCATTCATGACCAGGAGTGTTTAAACCCCATAATCGAGACCTCCATACGTTTGTTTTGATCGCACAGGCTCTTTGCTTATTTCCTTTTCATGGGACCCATTCAGACTTACCCCTCCTACCTCTGTCATGTAAAACCACAATGAACTTGGGTCGCCCTCTGTTTCCATCTGTTCCAACCCTTATGGCCCCCATCGTCCAAGTTGATTCGAATGGCTCCCAAACTTTGTTGTTGTATGATGATGTGAGTGAAGACCTTAAAAGCCAGGGTTGGGTTATGTTTCTCAAGAAATTCCAGGGTTATAACTTACAAGTGGCCCAAGATTTTTCCCTTACATTCGATGGGTGCAGAGCCAAGGTGGGCAATATTCAATTAGATATCACCGAATAATTTCTGAGTGAAGTGACGTGTCTCCCCCTCACTGGACAAAAATGGTTTAAAAATTCAAAGTTGGACGAGGTACCATGGAGTTTGTTCGTCACCTCCTGAAAAATTCAAGGCTGTGACAAAGGTATTCTAGTCTCCTTACTCAAAGTTAGATGGCATGGTTTGTTGGTAGTTTTGGCTTGGTGTTCCTTTACCACAATTTGTCACTTGTGAAGGCCGTTTTGGCTTGGTGTTCCTTTACCACATAATATTTCTCATGCTTTTTATTGGGTTTCATTTAAATGTGCCATTTTACTTGCTAAGAAGTTTGTATAAAATGTCAAAGAGATATAAAAGGCAAAACTTGGATTCCAGCTTATTTCATCACAATTTAATCAAGTTGTTATTGGTTGATCATTTGGAAACTCTAGGCGATAATTGGGATGAGTTTTTGGCTCGTAATGGTTTCGTAACAGCAAACCTTGATGAAACCCTTGTGATTGATAAAACTATGATGGAAAAACCTTGTGATCTCTCACAAGCCAAGCCTGATTTGTTGGGTGACAATCCTTGTGAAAGGGCAATGCCCGAACAATCTTTGTGTGAGCAACAGGATGCCAACTCCAAGCATATTAAAATTCCTGAGCGTGAACAAGTTGTCTTCCCTAATCTTAACATAAAATCCACCAGTGGAAACCCTCCCAATCAGTCAAAGAAAAATCAAGCCATGCTAGGGTTTCATAAAAAAGGGTCGTGTGACTAATTTCAAGGAGCCTATGCAATAGATCAAAAGCAAATGTGAGCTCGATCAAATCGATCAAGGTCCATGAGAGCTCTGACTCTGAGATTGAAAAATTCCTGGCAGAGGAAGATCCGATTTATGCTAGACCGGATCTCAGTCAAAATTTTGATTATGTGAATAACCTCCCACCATGCCTGCAAGACAACAAGGAATTTATAGGAATTAAACTCGGTCAAAGGCCGACAGTGGATAGTGGTAATGTTTTAACGTACAGTAATGCGCTTTCTCAACCGATTACCCTTACTGTACATTATCAAGTGTGTTTACATTGGATAGGTCAATATTACACAGACATGCATGTCCTTCAAGAAAATATCAAGGCTCTTACAACTCAAAATGACTCGTTAACAAATGAAAACCAATGAGCTCAATATCAATGCACAAAGACAAGGAAAACGTTTGAAAAGGACAAGCAATATCATAATAAAAAATGTTGATAGTGTCAAAGCTGTTATCAACTCTGAGATATTGTGATTCGATTTTGGTTATTAGTTGAATGGTAAGAATGGTTTTTATCTTAGCTGCACTTTTATTGTTATTTTTCTAATTAATCTAGTTTGATTTAGATTTATGTTATTAATAATAAGACTCGCTATAGAATCGAGAGATTCTGCAGCCAAGTCAATTCTCAGATAAAATTTGGAAATTGTTAGTTAAATAAATATTTGATTTGCTTATTTTGTTTTCTTTCAGGATAAGATGTATCTTGTGTTGATCTTATAAGATGGAGCATTGTTGGACTTAGTTAATTAGCCATCTCTTTTGGCTTATTTTTTAAATCAAAACAAAACTTTCATAATTTTGAATATCTAGTTTGATATTGAGTGGCTTTTTAGACCCTCTATCTTTGTAACTTTTAGATCATTTTGAGATCTGATCCTATCTTGGAAGATAGTATGTTTAGCTTACATGAACTCTTTAAAATACTCTGTATTTTGTAATGGAAATCATCTTGGCTGAGGGCAAGAGATGGACAAGTGATTCCAGAACTTAATAGAACAACATATACGCATTTTGGCTTTAGCCTTTTGTTTATAATGTTGTTGTTTATGTTTTGTTAATCTTGTTACATGTATAGGTCTGATATCTTTAGATTAAATGATCTGTGATGTGCAAGATGTTTATATTAAAAATACCATCTATAATTTTCTTCTCAAAATACAAATGCTATGATCATATCTTCAATAAAAATGATAGGATCTATCTTTGAGTTTTAATTGAATGATAAAATGCATAGGTTTCTTTTAGATTTATCTTATGGAAATAAAATGATAATTATGAGATCACATGTTTATGTTTTTGTTTCCTTTTCTGTCATTAAAACCTAAGTTGCCAATACATGTTCTGAATTTATTTAGAACAGTCATAAGGTTCATTGCAGATTTCTCTCTTGGACATGGAAGT
>JZKD02S0175141.1:62129-108294 GCA_000966675.3 Picea glauca | reverse complement strand
TAATTAATTAATTAATATGCATTAGGACAATTAATTATTTAATTAATTAAACTTAATAAACCTTAAACAATTATTTAACTTTGACAATTAGTTATTTAACTAGGGTTGTTACAATGCACATGAGCTTAGTAAGCTTGTATAGACAGTGATTGATCTTGACTAGTGAATAAAGAAGAACGTCTCCAGAAGGAGAAAAATGACTTAGGATGTATATACTCAGTCTGTGGATGGAGACATGAAAATTCTGAAATACCAGCACAGTACTTAATGCAGATTCATGCATCCTTAGGCTTTGAAAACTTGAACTTTGATCACACATACTTCGATCACACATATGCCTACGTTTTCTTTGTGTTGAGTTACCGCTAGTCATATTGTAGTCAACGAGTGAAGAGTATGTAAAAACAGAGGATAAGCATGCATTCAATAAATGAATATAGACAAACAAACAAGGATGTGTGTGGGACACACCTAAGAGTAAAGTGTGCATTAGGAACTGGGAGAAAGAATACAGATGAGACTGGGGAGGAATGAAAAATGATGAAACAAGGCAAAGATGAAAGAAGAATGGTATGAAGAAGAAGGGGGAAAGCACAGGAAGTTCAAACTGCAAGAGAGATTATCTTCTCAGAACTAGCAACTGAATAAATTAATAGCTCCCCCCGAGTACCTTGTTCTCTCTAGCCAATCAGTAGCCAAAACTTAGTTCAATTAGTTTTCCTCTGAAGAAATTTTGGGAGCAGAACCATTTGTCTTGTACACCAAATTTACCCTAGCAACAGACATTGTAGCAAATTTAGCTTTGCGTGGGAAAACATAAATTCAAATCTTCCATGTAAATTGAAACCTAAGAATTCAAAGTAGCTCTAAATCCAAGAATCAAGGTAAAAGTTTTTTTACCTAATGTTTAATACAAAAACTTGTGTTGTAGATTGGTTGTGATTTTATGATTGAATGATGAGGTTATTGTTGGATCAAGCCACTTACCTTCTTTGATTTTTGAGTAGCTAAATTAGCATAGGTCTATCTTAACCTCATTTCCTGATTTCTATTAAGTGTGTTGAGAGAAATCTAAAAAAAAGTGTAGTCTCTTGATGTTTAAAAATCTAAATGCATATTTTTTTTATTAAAATGTGGATAAGATCGTTATCACTAAGCAATTCTATCTTCTTATGTTCACAAATGGTTAAATTCCCATGAGAAATTTGGTGGAAAACATACTAAAATGGGAGCATCACCGATACATAAGTCAAACATATAGCCACTGAGGGCAGGTTACCAGACTTGCAATTCATTATTGTCTCTTCCTCCTTGCTTCCTTGCATAGCGTGCCTTAATGGGTTTTCCAACAAGTGATGAACTTAGTTGGATTCCATTACATCTCCATAATTTGGTAAAAACATACTAAAATGAAGCATTGTCAACACTTTAGTCAAACATCCAACCATTGAGGGTAGAGTACCAGACTTGCAATTCATGGTTGTACTTCCTTGTTAGTGCAGTGTTCCTTCTTATTAATGGGTTTTTAATAATTAATTAATTCGGTTAGATTTTATTATTATCTCTCTTTTATAATAAACAATAATAATTTAATTTAAAATCATAGTATAGTTAAATGTCAAATTGACTTTGAAGCATGAGATCTTCTTATTTTTCCAATAATGAATGATGAATCCCCTCTGTGTGATTTGACTATTTACTCTACTTAGATATACAAATCCTATACATCTCACTCTACTCTTCCCTATCAAATCCTATGATCTTCAAAGAGAGACACATATTCTTAAATGCTTATGCATTGTCTTTTCTTTTAATATAAAATTATTAAACTTTTGGGTTGGGTTGGTAGGTAGTGTTCATAGAGAATACAAAAGTATTAACCTTTTGGGTGGTAGGTAATGTTCCTATATTCTTCCTAGTTTTATTATTTTTTATTATTTTAAATAACTTAGAGTGTCTTGATAAACACAAAAGTGAAAGTCAATTCTCAAGGGCTACCGTATGTGCATTAAATACTTATGCATTGGTTTTTTAATGTACAAAGTTATTGAATCTTTTGAGGGGTAGGTATTATTGCCCCATCCTTCCTCATCTTTATTCTAACAGAAACTCCTTTGTTGGGGAAAACACAAAAGTAAAAGTCAAGCAAATACTTGTGCATTTTCTTTAAACCTTTTGGTCAGGTAGGTATTGTTGCCTTATTTTAAGTCCTTTTTTAACATTAACTTCCCTTTGTTTTTTTTGGTAGGAGTTGGGATTTATTTTCACAAGGCCAGGGATTAATATTCATTTTTTTTCATTGTCACAACCAAAATCAGGGCAGACTTAGAAATATATAGTTAATTCTTCATGAGAGCAATTTAGTGGGACTTTTTACCCATTGAGTTTTTATCAAGTAATTAACTTAATTTGTTGGATACGCCATCTTCAAATTATTTCCTGATAGTTTTCAAACATAAAAGTGGAAGTTTATCCTCGAGGTCGTTGTTTTTTTTTTTATAATGAATACTTTTAAAAGTAAAAGTAAAGTCAATCCTTAGGTCGATACTAAAATGATACTAACTAAAAAATCAGGTCGATACTAAAATGATACTAAGTGGATAGATTTTAAATCTGTAGAACTCAAAGGGATGTCACGTGGCTCCAATTAAGCTTAGTCATTGTCCAGACCATATATTCATTACTTCCAACATAATTTTTAGAGCATTTCTATCATCCTTGTCACTAGGGTTATTGAACACATTACTTTCGACAGTTGAATAGTTAATCCATTACTTAATTAGAGGGAAAATATTCGCATACAAATTCACCTTCCTTTCACATTAGAGGGAAAATATTCGCATACAAATTCACCTTCCTTTCACATTAGAGGGAAAATATTCACATTACTTTGTGCATTGTGATGGTACAACTAGTTAGTATTGCACTGTCAGAAGGGCTTATTTTGTTTTGTATCTAAAACAAGTAAGACAAATTTAATGCATCAATCTTATTTAATAAGGTGCATTCTTTCTTGTCTTATGACTGAATAGCTAACCTTATGCTCATATACCTATAACCGGGGTGGCATTGTTCAGATTGATTATAGAACACGTTGGCTTGAGATTTGATTACTCATGTTGAATACACAACATATTTGTTGTTAGCACTTGTTTCTATGGAGTACTCATGCATTCTTTCAGAGTTTTCTTTTCACTTTTATCTATAGATTATTCTATCCGTCTATTTTTCATATGTCTGTCCAACCCTATGTGGGCATGCACACACTAGTCTACTTTGAAAATATGGAGGTAGCTTATGGGCTTGCTAATTTTCTTGCACATTTTGTATGTTGTTGCTAACAAAGTTAAGAGTGTCGTGGGTAATTTTTAATTATAATGTTTGTTATCACTGAAAAATCGTTCGCAACATTGCACGCAAATGGTTAAGGAAACACATCAATGCCAACAACAATTATTCCACCTACAACATTGAATTAAATCCGAAAGGAAAAAAACTATACAATTAGGTCAAAAATTGAAATGCACAAATTCACCAAAGGAAGCGTGCTCACAGTGCACAATGTACACAAGCCAGCACAACCCTCAGAGTGCACAATGTGACAAGTGCACGACTGTGTATGAGAAAATCCACACAGTTCTATGAACGACGCGTTTATGGATCTTGTCAGCCCCTCAACCACTTATGGACCAACCCCCAACATGATTTGACCCTCATATCTGAGTGAAATCTGAATGGGAGGTTGGTCAAGGACTAGAGGGTGCCCTAAAAGGCCTCTTTTTCACACTATGACCCAATTACAATTTTCCATGTATGAATGATATAAATAAGATCCATGGGTGCACTAAGAAATCAATATCTTCATAGTATTATTATGCTGCAAGAATTCTCCCTTGAGAATCCTCTTTTCTCTTTCGAGCCTTCAAGCACCATTGCAATAGGCCATTCCACTCACCTATTGAGGGAATATGAATTGTTGTTCTTCACCATTTTCCATTTCTTCCATTGTATGAAGAGCTCTCCATTAAGGAACTCAAGAATCCTCCCAAGGAGGAAGAGGGGACTCATAAATCCCTAGTTTTCTCTACGGTGTTTTTCCTACTAATCTATTGATCCATTGGTAGCATTATGTTGGTCATTGTTTGATTTTCATGGTTCTAAGTTTCTCATGCTTTCTAACATTTATTTCTTAGTTGTTTTAGTTTATTTCTTTGTTTATACATGTGTTTGTCTTGTTTAACCCACTCACAAACTACTGTCTTGTCTAGTAGGCTCATCTAGACATGCAAGTGTTGTTGTTTTTCTAACCCAAGTGACAAAACCAACACAACACATTGGCGACCATACTGGGGATCAATATCAAATTCCTCCCTATTTGAGCTTAGAGAGCACTTCATTTTGATTGTTTTGTCTTCAGGTACCAAAATCAGCCTAGCCCAACCTGCCAAAGTCAAAATTCAGAGTCGGGGAAGGAGTATTTCACTTGGAAATTTCTCCCGTGATGCATGACAGGAAGTGTGTGGATTTTCCTAACCATGGATGTGCATTCTGCACACTGTGTGCACCACATTATTCTTTACACTACACATTCTGTGCCCACTACGCACCTTTCAGATTTGTAACCCACACATATCTCCAGTTTTTCAAAATTGTAAGGGTTTTTATGGTGATTTGAAAGGCCCCTAGCCTTCAGATTTTTGTTTTCATGCACTTTGTAAGGCAACTACACTCCACTTAGATTCCTTTCCCATATGAAAGGTTATCTAACATAGCCATTTAGGGGGTAAAAAGAACCAATATTCTCCTCTTTTTCTTTGTTGCCACATGGATGGCTTATTTGGCTTGTAAGAATTTAAGTTGAGATTGTTTCTTTCATACATAAACCACTTACATTGGGACTAGAAGTTAACTTTGAACCTTAAGTATGCTCTTCTCTCGCACCCTAGTGTGATCTTGAGAATCATAAATGTGGTTAAAGTGACATTCCATCCCCCTAACAAAAATCTTTAGGAGAAGACAAGGCCCCCTAGGGTTCCTCTTAGTTTTCTGAAATCATCTTAAAGTTTTGTAAGGGCCCATACATGCCCACATGTTGCAAACTTAGGATTGTTTCTTAAGATTGCTTTCTTAGTTTACATCACAATCTAGGGAAGTTTAAAGATAAAAGTAACAGGCCCATACATGCCCACATACTTGAAATCTAGGATAGTTTCAAAGCTTTCTTAGTGTAAACAACATTTAGGGAGTTTAAAGGATTTGTAAAGGACCCATATGTCCACAATGCTAACTCTTTAGGTCTTTAAATATTCCGCAAGGTTGTACCAATGACACATAGTAAGATAGGTAAAGAAGATTTGTAAGGACCACAGGAAGTCCACATGTTTCAATCTCACACTTAACTTATTAAAATCTTGACACACTTTTTTTCACTTGCTCACACACAAAGTCACTCCCCACACACATAATTTCCATTTTGAATAGTGGAGGTTGAAGTAGGTTTTCTCCAAAGGAATTCTAAAACGTCCCACTACTTCTTTGGAAATTATCCACACCCATTTAATTCAAACGATATTGGTTCACACCCGCAATCTCTCAGCCCATCACATCTAATTTTTTTCTAAAAACCCACTAAGTTTTCCTCCACAGGAGGTTCCAAAAGAAATTTTTTAGTCTAGGTAGGATCTTGAGGGTAGGCATCCAAATAACCCCTCATTATCTGGTTCTCACATTTTAAAACAATAGAAGTTGAGAAATAGGGAACTTTAAAATCCTCCAAGTCAAGTGTTCCTACACCATAAGGCAGAGAGATACCTGTGAAGGTTTGAAGGCCAAGGTATGATTGTTCTATGCATCCCTCCTTGAGTCACCCAACTCTTGGAAGGGCATCCATCCCATGACCTATTTTTGAGGCCGAAAAGATAAATGATGCACTTTGAACGAGGTACCTAGTGACCCAAACTTAGGACATCTACCCAGGTGGCGATTGTGGGCTACAATCACACCTTGATCAGATTTTGTGTGGATATTGGGAAATATCACCAGTTCTTTCGGGATATGCACCCTCTACCCCTCATTATAACTGATTATTTCAACCTTCACTAGTTACTCTTCTGGTGGCTTCAGACCCCACTGTTGAGTGCTATTGGAAGGTCCAATGCTATTTAAGAGGAAGGACAATATATCTTTTAGGACACGAGCATTTTTTTTTTGTGTTCCCCCACTTGGACAAAATCCACCTATCCACATGTTTATTTATTTTACAGTTGATTTATGTATGATGCTCATTCGATTACATACAATTGTGAGCTATACTATCTTGTGAAGGTCCAAATATACAAATCTATTGTTCATTTATTTCTCTCTTGTCACCATTTGAACACATTCACTTTTCTAGTCGGAAACCATAGGGGACCCACATAATCCCCATCATTCCAGATGCTTGCAGAATCTTCCTCCTATTCTAGAAGGAGTCCCTAGTCTTGAAAACTCACTGACTCAACCATCTCACACCCCCGTGAGTGCTACTATTTTTGTATCAACTTTAATTGGTTCCAGTTTGCTTGGGTCCAATTCCCAAGGACATCCATCCACTAGTTCTCCTTCACAAGGAGGCAGGGGTCAAACTTCCTCTCGAGGGAGAAGTACAACCCCACCAAATCTCTCTCAAGGGATAGGTACACTACCTGCTCACACGATGGATGGAACTAATCCTCCACCAAATCTCCCTATGTCATACTTGGCATCCATTAACATTCCTGATCTAACTAAACTCGCGAATGATCCCATTTTGCATGATCCCAATTGGCCCAATATGCCTACCAAACTACCTTTAGATATTCGAAAGTTTGAAGGAAAACTAGGGGAAGATCCCACCAACCATCTTATGATCTTCCACTTATGGTGCTCTTCAAACAACATTATGGATGATTCCATCCTCTTAAGGTATTTTAAACGAACTCTCAGAGGTTCCTTAGCCAAATGGTATGTGGACGAAAAATCAGGGTCTCATGTGACCTTTGAATCATTGGCCAAGGCCTTTTTGTCCTTTTTCCAACTACCAGTTCATCATGATACTAGCTTAGAACTTCTCTCAGATTTCAAAAAAACTACTACTATCCATATATTCGATCACATCCATGTATGGCGTCAGTGTCGTAGTTTGTGTAAAGCAGAAACCACCAAAGAACGACGTCTTGATTGGTTTTTCAAATCCCTCGTATCTATTATTTCCAAGGATGTAGCATCCACCTTTCCTCAATCAGAAGAGGGAGCCATCAACAAGGCTCAATAGCTTGACCTCATCTATGCCCAATCAAGTTACTTATACACAATGTTTCTTGATGCACCTAGACCCATACCATTTGGACAGGACAAACCTGGGATGTCCCACATAGAGGATGGGTTGATTGGTTCTATGAACCATCTCAACCCTTACGGCCACCCATCACTCGCTTATGGTGCACATAATTATTCACAACCATATGGAGGGATGTCATATTAGCCTCCTCCCACTCACCAACAATCATATCCTGTTGCTCCCCCTCCACTAATGGGTGGTCCCTCACTGGTACCCATGATGCATCTGGTCTCTCAACCAAGTACGGGTCCAACTTCTACCTCCACATAAAACCTTAGCACCAGTGAAATCACTTCAACTTATTACACACCATATGTATCGTCTCCACAAAACAATCCATATTTTACTTTTCCTGGTCCTCCACAGCTGGTTTCTCCTCCGCCAGGACAACCACATGTCGGTGTTAAATTTGTTCAACCCTCTCTCATTCAATAGATTCAAACTTTGGAACAAATGAATACGGAAAATCCATAAAATTTGGCCCATCCGCTAAATAATGCCAAGAAGAAAGTGAAAAAACAAAACAATAACAACCTGGGACCAGGAGGAAATAACCCTCAAAAAAACCCCCCACTAGGGGAAACCGGAATCAAGGCAACCAAAACCCCCAAGGGGGAAACAATAACAATCAATCATGACAAGGGAGGAATAATAACCTTCGGAATAACTTCCCTTGCGCTCTCTGTTGTGAGTATGGACATTATACACAACATTTCTCCCAAATCGCCTACTTCAAATGGATGAAAGAATCCATGAACACACAACATCCTCCAACACCGGCTTCCCCTCAACAGGCCCCACAACAGTACTTACAACAACCACCTCTGACCATTTTGCAAAACCCCATTCCACACCAAGGTGTGATGAATACCCAATAGGAGGTACACCCTGCCCCACCCCAAATGGGGCAGTATCAAAACTAGGGTCCCAATCAACCTGGAAATCCAACCGATCGCAATATTCTCCTTACCAATGAAGAAGAAATTCTTCTGCAAACACGAGTCTCCAGTACGGTGTTCCCCCTAAATATACCTCAACCGCCTTGGAAATGGCTCTAGCTACAGCTGGAAAACCATTGATGAATTCATGCCCTAACATTGAACCAAACCCTCATACGTTGTCATGATAGAACATACATAACCCTCATGGTAGGGCAGCCCATAACTACAGTCTGGTCAACGACTTAGCACAATCTCCTACAACCACGTCTGTATTGGAAGTCCTCCAAAATTGTCGAAGTTAGTGAAAATACTTGCTTTCCTCCTTGGGGCCAATTGAACCAACAGATAATAGACACATCACTTTTGATCTAGATAGTGGAGAACCACACCTCCCTACCCTTGTAGCTTTTCAGATACCAGTTAAGATCTAGAACATCATAGTACATTGATGCATCATTGATGAAGGTGAATCCACATGCATCATGTCTAAAGTAGTATGGAAAAATATCATCTCACCTAAGCTAGTATCATTTGCCATCACCTTGAGAGCCTATGATGGTCAACCATCATCTCCTGAAGGCCTCTTCCAAAATGTCCCCATATAACTTGGGGGGAAAACCATCTTAATCGACATTGAATTTATCGACACCCCACTTGATTACAATATCTTGTTTTAATGTAGCTACATGTATGCTATGAAGGCAGTATCCTATTTTGTGTTTCGAATGATGATGTTCCCCCACAACGGGAAAATCGTCACCATCGACCAAATTACACATTACGAGCCTAATCATTCCGCCAACATTGATAACATTTTCCCTCTTGTCCGCACTAGCTCATACGCTTATTCGGTCATTGACATGGGTCTCGACATTTTCAAGGAGCCATCCTTGTTGGGGGCATATCACAGAGCACCACCCCTCCTATTCCCTTCAACACAAGTGTGTGTAGTATCTTCTAATGGAACCGATATCGGATCCAATACTCCTTCCATCGAGACACCTCCCCACATAGAAGTTCCACCTGTTAGAGAACTATTACCTTAGGAATTCCTTGGGAACCCCACTGTACCACTTATCCCAAATTCCTCCCCCCCCCACCTCTCCAGGGGAAAATCTCAGTTTGGGAGATGGTCCCCCAATCCATTACCCAAATTCCCCTCTTCTACCCCCCCCCAGAGTCAAATCATTCCAGGTAGTTGTGACCCTTACCCTTCCTAACATGTTTCTTTCCATCCCTGTATGGTATCTTCATCCACCTGTGATGGTTCCTCAGCCATATCTCCCTCCTCAGACAAAGGGAATACCAATGCAGATCCTAGTATAGGCTCCTACCACACCACCATCACCCCCAACTATTGGCACCACTTCCACTGCTGGGGGAAGACGAAAGAAGAAAGAGACCACAACTCCACTTCCTCCCCTAGTTCAACCTCCTTGTGCACTATGCAAAAGAGAAGGGAACCCCACTAATCGATGTCCTACTCTTCCTAAGTTACACAATCTGATCCAAATCCACAGAGCAACCACATTTCTCATCATTCCACCAAGTACATCCATTGCTACTACAGAGTCCTCCACTGCAAGCAATAAAGGGATGAGAACCAAACTCTCTTGTGCCATTTGTTCAAAATATGGCCATTACACTCGTCATTTCCCAACTCTACCTCAATTTTTCCAAACGTTATCCATTGTACCCCAAACATATCATACAGATCCTTCTTAGACACCCCTTACTGAATCTCACATCATTGACATTCGATATATTTCATTGTCAGTCTCTGCGTGAACGAGGTACCCTCCACAATATTGAGAGGGTACCCATCTCTGTCCTCACCACTTGAGGACACCAACACTTACCCATTGATAGTTCCCCTTGTCACCTCTCATGATCCCCTATACTCTCTCACTTTTCACTGTGACAAAGATATCCTGGAGGAACTCACTACCTCTGATTTCCCATGGAATGCACTCCATCATCGAGCACTTTTTCTTTCACAAGAGGCCTTTCACCCTCTTGTCCAAGCCTCCATGTGCACAATCAAAACCAAGGATTTTATTCCTTCGGGGCATATAGACTGGTTCAACAACCCTATACCCTCCCTAGATGATTTTGAAGAAGGAAACATGGCCAACATCTCCCCCATCATCAAAATTGGCATTTCCATTAAACTGGGAATCGTAGAAGAAATCACCATTGGCACCACATGCTCCCCTGAAGAACTCACTGCTTACAAATATCTCTTTTAGGAATGTCGTGATATTTTTTCCTAGTCATATACGAATATTCCTGGCTTTAATCCTTCTATTTTCGAACATCAAATCGACACATGGCCCGATGTTTCCCCAGTTCATCAAAAACAACGCCCTCTTCACCCATCCAAAGTTATAGCTATCAAAGCCAAAATTGACAAGTTACGCTCTCTTGAGTTCATCTACCCCATTGCATACACTTCATGGGTCTCCAACCCCGTCCCTGTTAACAAGAAACAAGACATTATTCTCATTTGCACCGAATTTCATGATCTCAACCATGCTTGTCCCAAAGACAACTTTCCAACTCCTTTCATCGACCAAATTATCGACGATTGTGTCGATCATGAGGCATTGTCCTTTATGGATGGGTTATCTAACTACAATTAAATCCAAATCCAAATCCATCCAACAGATCAATACAAAACCAATTTGACTACCCCGTGGGGTACCTTTGCCTATCGATTCATGCCCTTTGGACTCAAGAACATAGGTGCTACGTTCCAAAGGTCCATGAACTACGTTTTCCATGATCTTTATTGCATCATCCACACTTATTTGGATGACCTCACTGCTCGATCCAAACAACGAACTCAACATTTAGACAACTTACGCATCGTTTTCCAACGATGTCGCCAATACAATATCCACTTGAACCCTCTCAAGTGTGTTTTTTGCATCATTGTCAGACACCTCCTTGCGTTCATTGTTCCCCAACATGGCATCACAGTGGACTCCCTCAAGGTCCAAGCTATCACAAAAATTCCACCACTTAGGAATTTACACCAACTATAGAGCTTGTAAGGAAAAGCCAACTTTCTACATCGCTTTGTCCCAAACTATGCCACTCACATGCATGGTTTCCTCTGCCTCCTACGTCATGATATCCCATGGGACGAACATGCTCAAACAACTTTTGATGATTTAAAATCCTCCTTATCTAATGCACCTTTAATTAGTCCCCCAGACTCTGATCACGATTACATCCTCTACTTGCCAGCCTCAACCATCTCAGTAGCATGAGTCCTCTTCCAATTAGTGGATGATGGGCATGAACATGTCATTTACTACATTAGTAAAAATATTTCAGGGCCATCCTTGAAATATAATCATGATGAGAAACTCTCCCTAGAAGTTTTCCTCGCTGTCCAAAAGCTACACCATTATATCCTGCTTCGAACTACCAAGGTCATAGCAGATTCTAAATCCATGCAGTACTTTCTTAGTCGACGACAAATTAATGGAAAATTTTCCCGATGGATCATTATCCTCCAAGAATACAACCTAGAGTTCTCAACTCCCAAAAGAAAGAAAGCGCTTGTCCTCGCCGAACTCATTACAACTTTTCCCTCAGATGTTAGAGCTTCCCCCCTCAATACATATTTTCTCGACGAACACCTCTTCTTTATCCCCTTTGATGACCCCTGGTACGAAGACCTCCTCGTCTACCCGTGGACACAAAATTTTGGGTCTCATATCTCTCGAGACAATCGTCAACGCATTCACCATCAGGCCCCTCGATACCTCCTCATCGGAGACCTCCTCTGTCGACGTGGGGTCGACACCATTCTTCGTTGATGTTTGACCATCGACAAAGCTGACATAGTCTTTAACTATTACCATAGCAATGCTTGCGTCAATCACCTCTTAGGTATGTCCACCACCCAGAAAATCATTTGAGCAGGGTACTTTAGGCCAACGCTGTTTCATGACTGCATCCACGTTGTCAAGTGATGCGACAAATTCCATCTTTATGCAAACAAATCACAAGAACCCCCAACTCTTCTACATCCATTCATCATCGTTGAACCCTTCTATAAATGGGGCATAGACTCCATGACTTTCCATATTCCATCCAATAATGGACACAAGTACATTGTCGTGGTAGTATATTACTTTACCAAATGTGTCGAAGCCATGCCCACTTTCAACAACACCACTGACATAGCAACACATTTTTTCTTCAACCATGTCATTACCCAATTTGGATTCCCACTACAGTTAGTGTCTGATCATGGTAAACCCTTTGAGAATGAGATCTTTGTGGGACTCTCCTCAAATTTAGAATTTTCCCATGAGTTTTCCTCCCCATACTACCCTCAGTCCAATGGATAGGTCGAGCTTGTCAACAAAGTCCTCAAAGCCATGCTACAATGTACCATCAACAAACATAAGACCAACTAGAATCATATGTTGTTTTCCACGTTATGGTCTTATTGTACGACAATCAAAACTACCATCGGTTTTACACTGTTCCACCTCATCCATGGGGTCAAATCCACCCTCCCTATCGAATGTTAAATCGTGACTTTATGCACTGCCATCGAGCTATTACCTGACATTGCTCTAATGGAGCAACACTTACTAACCTTAGAGTCATTTGATGAATATCATCTATCTTCATTACAGAACAATGAGGCAGCTAAAAAATGGTCCAAAGCCACCTTCGACCACCATGTCAACCTTTGCTCCTTCAGTGAAGGGAATATCATGTTAGCCTACGATATTTACCACAATACCCTCGGCCATGGAAAATTTGACTCATTATGACATGGACCCTACATTTTCTAACACTGTCTCACTAAAGGCACATACATCCTGGCCTCTCCGGAAGGATACCCCACTGTCTCACTAAAGGCACATACATCCTGGCCTCTCCGGAAGGATACCCTCTTAAAGAACCCATCAACAGGTTGTCCTTAAAGAAGTTTTACGCATGAGCGTAGCCATCCTACCTTAGGTTTTTATTTATACGTATTTATATAGTTTTTTAGTCTTCTTTTCCATCGCCACCATTCCTCATGTTTTATCTATCATCCATTTTATTGAAAGATGCATCATCTGTCATCCTACCACATTGGTTACGTTGACGGTGCCAGCCGTTGGACCCAGAATCTCGCTTCAGCTGCTTGGTCCCCCCATACCCCCTCGCATGTACTGCTCCACTCTAGTGGCATATGTTTGGGCTCGGCCACCAACAAACAAGTTGAATACGATGTCGTCATTGGTCTCCTCGTCGAGGAAAGTCACTGCCACATTCGTCACCTTAGCATTCTATTAGATTCCCAGCTTGTCATGCTACAACTCAACAATGTATATCACATTCGTGATCCCTTCCTATTTCGAAAATACCTACAAGTTAGACTATTATCTCACAACTTTGACTCGATCACATTTACACATATTCCAAGACAATTTAATCAAATAAAATATAATATGGATAACCTAGTATTAGATTGGCATTTATCACATTAAAACATCATTTTATACATAAGCATCATACATTTTTCACAACACATAGAAAATACATCATAAGCATAAAACATCAACACATGGAGACATGAATGATACAAAAAATATATGTCCATATATATATAATCACAATGTCGTAATTTTTTACAAAAAGTACATATACATTTCCCATAGGCTCGTGAGTCCCCCCACCCCTATAGGTACAAAATGGGTATCAACTACCCTATACAAAATGGGATCCCAAGCCTCTATATACAAAACCCGTCACTCATGATGCCCCCAAAGCTTCCCCGTAGGTCCTCTGTCAGTTGGAGGTGCCCCACCAGCTGTGGGCCCTCTAGGTCCATGGGGAAACCGACCAATCATCACTACCCTTGCTATAGTTGACCATTGGATCAGGGTCTGCCACTCTGTTGGTACGCCCATGCACTACTCCAGGACCTCCTCGTCCTAGATATGGGCCCACATGCCCTCATTCATGCCATGAAACACCCACTCAGAGTGGTGATGCAGGTCCTCTAGCATCCCTCTGGCCTCTTCCTATGGCACATGCATTGGTCCAACACCAACGTCATCTCATCTCTGCCTTTGTCATGCCCTCGAATATACAGGTGATGGTCGCACTGGTCCCCGGTGAGCCAACTCCCTGACCATCTCTACCTCTCGGCCTTGGGGTCCCACATCTGCAAAAAAACACAAAATATAGTGTTAGCATCCATATATACATATATAATAAAATGCTAGCTATCAAAATTAGAAAACATAATCCAAAAACATACCTCTCTAATCCCAATCCTCCCTAGGAGGTAGCATCATATCCGGGTCATGTCGGTAATCCATACCATTGTATGGATACCTTAGTATCACCAATGGAATATGTCACCACACATGTGCCACCGTGGTCATGAAGTAATGGCCACCCTCTCCACCTCTGTGTCAGGCCAACACATGGGCCCACCGCATCAGTCATGGCTCTTGTGGCCTCGCGGTCTCAAGAAAAATCCTAAGGCGCATTATAGGAACCCTCTTTAGAAACGAGACCACCAAAATGGACCCAAAGGTGAAGTCACCAGAGTCAGATCACCGACACTGGTTAACTTGTCCCATCATCCTGGTGTTTAGCATCATACCCTAGGAAAAAAGGTCCCCATCAAGGACTCGCTCCACTATCCTCAACTAACGTCCAGTGATCCTTTGAGTCCCCAAGGATCCATGGATCCTCACCACCATAGCATCGATGAACTATGTTAGGAGATCATCGATTGGATCAATCTGGATGACCGAAATTGACATCGCATTCGACCTTGAGCAATGGCGAATCTCCAACTCACCGACTCGCTCATCCCTCGATAGTTGGGGGTTCATAGGAAGGGCCATCCCATGGAATGGGAGCCCTGTCAAGAAATATACATCCTCGACAACTGAGAATTTAAACTGATGTCCTCTCACTATGAAGAATTGTAGATCAGTGCTCCACATCGCAATCAGATACTGAAGCAGGAAACTTGCGACCATATCAAAGGGTAATAGAAGAACTTGAGCAACCCACAAGTTTCCAAGTGTCTCCGCACGCCCGACTATTGTCTCATTGCCTCATGTAGATGGTCCTAGTCATGCTCTCTCCAGTGCACTAGCATCGTAAAATATCCAGAATATGATGATCACCTACATCCACACAGAAATGATTGATTAGCCTCATCATCCATAAAAAGTATCAAAAAATTCACAAATTTCAAATCCCTTAGCCTTGCCTCTAGTGCGTGGATTTCACCTAGACAGGCGCACACATGTGCACGCCTGTTCTTTACATAGTTGCACACTCATGTGTAGCTCTCTGAACAACAGTCATGTATCAATGCACAATTGTCACCCATATAAGTGCACACATGTGCACACCTGTTCTCTGCACAACTATGCACTAATGCACAGCTGGCTGAGAAAAAAATGCACATTGTGTGTAGTTGTCAATCAAACAAGCATGCATCCCATGCATTAGTGTATTTCATTCCCCTAGGCCCACATGTGTGGCTCTGTCAAGCAAAATCGCACATTGTGCACTAGAAAAGGGATTATACCCGCGCAAATGTGCATGGGTATTCCTCCTTTTCATGCGCAATGGTGGGCCCCTACCCAAACAATCCCCTATATGGATCTCCGTACAACCCCTACCTACATTATGAAAATTTCACACGATGCAGGAGGATAGGACCAATAAATTGTCTCTCATCACTCCCAGATCGATCGCTTCATGCTCTCATAATCTCCAAATCTTCTCAAAATACTCTCATCAATTCAGCTACAATGACATGTACAAATGAGGTGGCATTGTGGGCCCACCAGCCATATATTATCCCTTTTTCCAAACTTCCACACTCAGTTACAGGAGCCCAGAGCCTCTGTTTTCCAATTTGTTCTCAACCACGGGATCCTGGTCCCACCATATACACATTCATATTCCTTGGGCCATCATCTGAACTCAGTCCTGGAGGAGCATTTTTCTCACGTCATGTTTAGGTACGCATGCTCATGTTCAATTTTATCAAATAGTTGTTATACATTCTTTATCATCAGATATTATTCACGTCAGGTATTTGGTTTTCATGTGTAAAGGTACCTATTCATCAAAGAAACACAACCCCTTTAGGTATATGTTTGACATTGGCATGTAATTATTCCCCTTGTAAATCAATTGCATCTCCCAATCACACCCTTTGACATTTACCTTTAGGGTCCTTTGATTTGGCTCTACAGTACCTTCACCTCTACTGCATCTCGGTACTATAACCCGGTAGCACTCTCCCCCACATGAGTTGTCCCATTCATAGTTCCCCTTGAAAAATTGACACTCATGTTGATTTTCATCCCATAGGGATGGGAGTCTCAATAGTCTTATGCACTTCTGAGCATGAACCCCATAATTCTTCTCATCAATTTCTAACTTTCCCAATGGAATCCCAGGTCATATCATATCGGTTCTATTGACTGCACCTCCACAGTGTTATTATCCCTCCATCTCATCCATCATTAGTTTTCCCATCTTTAGATTGTCCTCCATTCACTTACCCAATACAGAAACCCACCCATGGGGCTCCCACCCTCCACCATTTTTCTTCCACAAACTTGTGCCTTAATAGGCCAATCAATCTTTCACTAGGGCACCTGTTTCTGTATCTATATACTCAACCTGAATTATTCTTTATTTTTTTCTTGGTAATTGAAAAAAATCTTTTGTTTCTAGCATTTACATAGTTTTTCTCTTCATCACCCTTGATGGCCTTCTTTTTGTCCTGGATATGCAACCCATGTCTCCCTTGGTTGGGGCATCCACTATTTTTTCATACCGACACCGTTCATGAACCCCGAGTATCTGAAGTCCATGTGCCCATGATATCTGAGTTTGTCCACTTTGTTAGCCTCTAACACAGTTTAAACCCATATCTATTTGTCCCCCTAACACTAGATACAGTTTTACAGTTGTTTCCAATCATCCTTCAAAATTCCCCAACCAAGGGCAATCCTGAGTCTCACCACATCTTCAATCTATTCATGTTACCTGTCCATACCTGATATCACCTCAGTGGATTTCACGAAGCCCTTTGCTTCTTGGATTCATGTCTCCCTTTTTGTCAGCATCAACACAGTTTCCAGAAGGAAAACAATATCTTGACTCTCATTACCTTTACAATGAGGAGTCTTGGATGACACATAGAAAATCATCATTGCTCTCTGATTCCATTGACCCCCATAACATTCAAATTCAACAAACTCTCATGTTATGGTGGGTCTTACTATGTGACTATTGTAGTTGTTTCATACCAGCCGCAGACCTCTAAGTTCGTTAGGCCATCAATGCCTACGAGTAATCAACACTTCTTACAGTCGTCCTTGCCTCACTTCAGAGTCCGTTCACCATTCAAAACGATCATCTTTCGTTATCAACCACCCCCAAGGGCATTGTATTTATCTACATTAACATACATATTCAGTTACAGACTCACACTTTGGTTACATGACACGAGCATGGGGCATGCCCACCTCATTTGTACACATATTTTCTTTTTTCTGCTTAGAGAAAGGTTTGGGTCCCACAATTTTCCCTCTCCCTTCGAAGGATCACTCTTGCAATTCCTCTCTTCACTCTTCATTACAATGAAACTCTTAGCAAAAGAAACATTGATGTATTTCAGCTATACATATGCTCCCAACCTCACACATCAGGGGGCATTTGTTATCACTGAAAAATCGTCCATAACATTGCACGCAAACGATTAAGGAAACACATCAATGCCAACAACAGTTAGTCCACCCACAACACTAAAATGCATTCAAAAGGAAAAAAACTATATAATTGGGTCAAAAATTGAATTATGCGGATTCACCAAAGGAAGCACACACATAGTGCGCAGTGTGCATGGGCCAACACAAACCTCATAGTGAAAACTGTGCCAAGTGTGTGACTGTGTATGAAAAAAATCATGCACTTCTATGAACGATGCATTTATGGATATTTTCGACCTCTCAACCACTTATGGACCAACCCCCAACATGATTCGACCCTCATATCTAAGAGAAATCCGAATGGGAGTTTGGTCAAGGACTAGAGGGTGCCCTAAAATGCCCCTTGTTCAAGCACCATTGCAATAGGCTATTCCACTCACCTCTTGAGGGAATAGGAATTGTTGTTCTTCACCATTTTCCATTTCTTCCATTGTATGAAGAGCTCTCCAATAGGGAACTCAAGATCCCTCCCAAGGAATAAGAGGGGACTCATAAGTCCCTATTTTTCTCTACGGTGTTTTTCCTACTAATCTATTGATCCATTGGTAGCATTATGTTGGTCGTTCTTTGATTTTCATGGTTCTAAGTTTCTCATTCTTTGTAACATTTATTTCTTAGTTGTTTTAGTTTATTTTTTTGTTTATACATGTGTTTGTCTTGTTTAACCCACTCACAAACTATTTTCTTGTCTAGCATGCTCATCTAGACATGCAGGTGTTGTTGTTTTGCTCACCCAAGTGACACAACCAACACAACAATGTTAATTATTTGTTTTCATTTATTGTATTTTGACTATAATCTATGGTTGTTCATCGCTTATTATCTTGGGTTCTCTTGTCCATGGAAATCCTTTTTTTCTTGCAAGGAAGAACTATGTCAAAATGAATTTTACCCTGAATAGTACTATCCAACCTTTTCAATCGTTGATGTATAATTGTACAATCCTTTCTTTCATTTACATGGATATGTCAAAAAAATAGATGAACTAATTGAAATAATGACAATACATGAAATGATATACCATTTAGCTCTTTTGCAACTTCCTGAGATCACGTCTCACAAAAAGACCGATATACTACAAGATACCATCTTAGAAATGTCCTTGGAGGATTATGCAGATACATGTATAGGTGGTAAATGTTATAGAAGAGGCTTAGAAAGAGGTGAAAGAACATGTATTAGCATAGAAAGGGAACTCCTAAAAAGCCCATATTTAATGTTTATAGATGAACCCCTCTATCATATTGAAAGGTGAGTAAGGTACCTTCTCTATTGATAAACATAAATTTAGTTGTATGTATTCTTGTGAAATTAAACTCATTTCATGTTTTGAATGTTTATGTCTTTTTTATTTGTGTTGAATATACCATATTCTTTATGCTAAATGTGTCATCAGAAAAAATGGTTGAATATACTCATGATGATAATGTTGTTTACAGTATCACAGGGATCACTTTTTCAATAATATATTTTAGGAATTTCATACCAAGAATGTCTCTTTAATTTTGTACCTTTTCTATGCAGTGTATATGCGCTTTTGATGATGGTGATGTTGAAGAAAATTGCAAACACATGATGCACTATTGTCTTTACCATGTATCAGAGAAACACTGAAGTATTTGGCCTTTTTGATAGAATATGATTTCTTTCAAATGGAAAGGAACTGTTCTTTGGGGAAACATTAGCATGTTTGCAAGTATGTTTACTCTTTCTATTAGCTAAATGTCTATTGTGTTGTCAGGATATGGATAATGAGTGTTTGCCACTTATGAACTTCAGAAGTTGCGTATTGCCTTGCCAACATGCCAAAGCACAGTGATGCATGGGAGTATAATATGAACCATTTTAATAATTTTACTGTATCCAACAATCTCTCTTTCCATGGCTAGATTACAATTCTCATAAAATAATCTGAACTTAATAAAATGTATATAGTAGGTTGGGTCAACAATTTTTTATTTATTAAGAAAGTCATTCATAAACAGTTTTATATTTTATTGACACGCCTTTTATTTTCTACTACACAACTAAGATACTCTTATTGGATTTTGTAGGAGTGAGCTTAACTAAGTTGGCCATTGAGGATTTCAAGATAAACCATCCAGAAGATGAGATTTTCTGTGATAATTGAAATGTTATACTGAGGTAATTATTATTGGAAGTGCTAGTTGTTAGCGCTTTGTAAACTTCATTTGGATGAGAAACGAATGGCAGAGGCAAACTACAAACCAAATTTGAGGCTCTGAAACTAGCCTTTTGGACCTGGAGAGGGCTCTCTCTGGAGAGTTCGTCTCTGTATAGGATATGGCTTTAAGCTGTCAGCTAGATTTAACACCTTCAAACAATAATTTATGGTTCTATTGGAGAAAGAGAGTAAGACCTTGGGCTATGGAGTCAGTGTAAGAAAATGTTAGAAACAAATGACTTGGTGACTGAACTTGAGAGGATAAAGGCTAAGTAAGAAACAATCTTCAATTTAAAATCATTGTGTGACGCGAGAGGGGAAAACACATGAAGCAACTCGAAGCACTGCTAAGGATGAATTCAAAGTTAACTTGGAGGAAACACGGTTTGTCTAAATGGATCAAATCTAGAGCGCTACACGATGAATCCTAGATTAGAAATTACATTCTGATTCAGACAAAAATAGATATGAATAAAAAGAATATAGGAAGTACGTATGCAAAGAAAGGAAACAATACATCCAAATTCTATAATTAGAATATTTTCGTCAAAGCTTCAGGACCTTTGCATTAAATTTCGATCGAGCTCAAAGCTACATTCAATAGTCATTGTCCACACTATTTTTTCCAACCAACCCGGCTTACATTGAAAGGATAAAATATATAGGCGAGGGCGCACTGCTTGGGATGCCCTTCTCTCTAGCTACTATCCCTAGAAATTAGGCAACTGACTATTCACTATTAGATGACTCTTCGTATGTTGCTTTTCCAAAAATAGAAACCAACTGTATTCGGTCACATCATAATCTCTCATATTTTCCACGATGGTTCGGTGATCAACAAGATCTCGTCATGGGGAGAGTGATGTGTCACTTACTTCCTTTGATAGGGTATCCGAACAATCAAGTGCTCTGTCAAACTCCCTCCATTTATTGTAACAGGCTAGATTTCTGCCACATGATCATTTTCTGGGGTGTGCACGTGGTGGGTGGCTGTAGACTGTCACAATCATTACCAAAATGACAAAACTGGTTTAAAGGTGATGCCTTTTTCAAACTATCAAAATCCGCACCACGTTTGAGAATACAAGAATGAACTCAGTTAATCATGCTTCTGATCTTGTCTGTATTTTTGATACCCAAATCATTCTTCTAAGAGACCAGTTGCACCATTTTAGGTTCATCACTTTCCTTTACAGAACTACATTCCCTTTCAGCTTCATTTGTGCGCTGGAAAGAGCCATGCGGACATTCTCTGAAGTGATTCACATTCCTTTCTTCCGACATCCTATGTGGTCCGTGCAACTGTACGATTGTATCTTGTGCTTCCCTAAATTGTCTCTTTGAGCTACGTCACTTTTCCCTCACGGCCTTGTGATGATGATACTTTGAGGGTCTTCTCTACTAACTATTGTATCAGTTCTTTGTTTTCCTAGTAAAGATTGGTGATAGCGAGTTGTGATTTCTTTAGCTGCTGAGACGTCTCATGAACGTTTGTGCCTTCGGCGTCTGTCCTCATCATTCTAATCCGACTTTCTCAACTTGTACCTTCGATAGGCTCCAGTGGAATGACGTGCATGAGAAACTCTTTGGTGACCGAATTTGTGTGCGGTTCACTCGGGACTCGGGTTTCCCCAACTTCCTTGTTCTTATTTGGTCTACCTCTTCTCCAGGGTATTTGTTGTTGGGGGGATAGGTCTTCCAATTTCTTTCCTTCCTGCACAGCTTTTCCTGCTTCAGCTTCTGCACGATGTGATGTTACCGTTTCCGTAGGTAGAGGGAAATCTCCCTTTGGATCCTTGGGGATTCCCGCTGTGATAAAAAATGAATCCTAGTTGCTTCCCAATCACCTTAACTCCTCAACTACCAACAATTTAATCAGTGAGACATGATATAGTTTCATTTTCGGCTGATCCGCTTCAGCCCGGGTGTTGTCTACCATCTCTCGGAGGTTCTAGTGTAAGAAAAAAGGTACATTTAACGGTATCCTCCTTGTGAAATGCATCAACAATATAATTTGATGCGAATGTATTCTGTCAAACCTCCCCTCACAGGTGAAATATTTCCTAATTACTCCAAGGAGTTTCTAAAAAGGTTCCTGCATATATCTACTCGGAATGCTCGTCTCGACTTTTCCACCTAAACAATCTTGCTTGATGAAGTATTCATAGCACAGTGTGTCCAAGGGCATGCCTTTAAACCACCTTTCTCCATGCAGAGGGATCTTTGTTTGGTCAACATAGTTTCCTCTGTTACCTGGAAAGTGCACCCACAATCACTGTGCAGAACCCATCAAAACTGAGTGCGAACTGCTCAACTAGTCTCATATTGAATCCTTGGATTTTTCTGTAAAAGGCCATGCATCAGAATTATTCAAAGGACAATATGAGCTCCGGATCTTCATTGATCAACGTTAATTTTTGGGGCTCGAGCCCAACACTTATGCCACTTCATGTGCCCTTCCTTATGCTTTGGGAGGTTGCCATGGTGCAACACGTATTTTTTCTGTGCACGATGGATTTGGCACGGGCCCAAGGTAGTAATATTGATCAACCCGGGGTTGTGATAAGAATTACAAACAATGCATAAGCTTGGTTAGTAAAAATAATGCATGAAGAACAACTAGAATTTATAACAGAGCAGGAGAGAGGTGGAATCGTGCTAGGGAACACTGAATTCATGGTGACTATAGGTTTCGAAGAAAAATGAATATTTTCCATACCACATCCATGCGATGATGCACTTTGAGTCATGTAAAGTACAATTGATAAGAGCTGCAGAGCATACGTGATATGAGTGCCGTGATTTTTCGTTCTCTATGACTTCATAATGAGTTGATGATGGTCATTTTCACCTGCCAATGTGACATCTATTTAACAACTTGCCTTGGCCTTCGTCACTTAAAAACATCATTTCTGATAGGACTAAACTCTTTGGGAACAGACTTGTACCATTTACACATTTTTTGACTCTAACATCCCTTCTCAACTCCAACGGCCAACCGCCCACTTGCTGACTTTGACCCCTTTGTTGTTTGGTACCTCACCTCACATGCTTTGACACACGAACCATGACTTGACTAAGACCAACTCTAAATAAAATAAAAATGATGGTGCTACCAACTAGCTCCAATGGCGATGCTATCCTCCCAGTGAGGTAGCAAAGAACAACAGACCAGGTGCCTGACCATTGGGCCTTATTTGAATTCGAGACATTGAAAAAAAAACATAAAACAAAAAATGCAACCTAAAACTTATTGACATGGTTTCGACCAGGATTAACATAAACTCGGGGCCTTCACTTCGGGCTTCAATTTTCTACTGACACACTAACTCGAAACACTTCCTTTGAAAAAAAAAAAAATGACTATTTAAAATGGCATGTGACTTAAATGGACTTCTTTATTGCACCAGATAGTGTTTGAGGAACCTACTGTTTACAAGACCCCAACCAATGCACTCTCCATTTAGATCTTCCAGAAAATAAGCGTTGTTCCCATTATATGCATTGATTATGAATGGACCCATCCAAAGATTATCAAATTTTTCAAGCTTTCCTTTATCTTCATTCCTCACATCCCACTTCAGCACCAGATCCCCCATCTGAAATTCCTCCTGCTTAGAGTGTTTTTCGAAGATTTTCTTCATCCTCTCCTCGTGGCATTGTGATAGATTGTACACCTTCTCCCTCATCTATTGTGTGTGGATCAGCTGATTTATCCTTCTCTGCATGTCATCTGGCTCGACTTCTTTTTGCTGCAGCAACTTCTTGACGGGAAACCCCAGTGAGGTGGGGAAAAATGCATCTCTGCCATATATGATTTGTAATGGCGACATCAAGATGGACTTCTTTGTAGTGACTCTGTCCACCCATAGTGTGTAAATGATATTTTTATGCCAAGCCTTCTTGTTGTCTTGTAGGATTCTTTTGATGATCCTGGTCAAAATTTTATTTGACGATTCTGCTAACCCATTTCCTTGCGGGTATTACGTTGTAGAATGTCCCAAGGTTATATTATAATCCTGACAAAAATTCTCCATCTTCTCGGACTTAAATGTGGCCGATTTATCTATTATGATCTTGATAGGGCATCCAAATATCGACAAGATGTTTGTCTCTAGAAATTGAATGATGATCGCGTTAGTAGCCTGCTTCGTTGGAATTGCTTCTATCCATTTCATGAAGTAATATGTGGCCATGACTATCCATATGTGTTGCATCGAGGATGGTGGATGGATCTCCCCTATAAATTCCAAACCCCATTGCATGAACAGTGCTTTGACCGAGATCGGTTTTAGCAGCAGGGGTTGCAGCTTTCTCCTTCCATTGAAAATCTGACACTCGTGGAAATTGGAAACTTCTTTGTATACGTCTGTGAAGATGTTGGGTCAATAGTAATGTGCTCTTAGGATTTTATGCACAGTGTTTTTCCAGTAGTGATGTCCTCTGCAGTTGCCTTTATGAAATTCCTCGATAGCTCGTTTCACTTCATCTTCCAATAAACAACTCAGCGATATCCCTCCCGGATCTTTCCAATACAGTGAGTTATCTAAGATGCAGAACTTAACAACTTTGAGCTTTAAGAATATGGCCTTGGTATTACTTAAACCTGGAGGGGCTTGCAGATTCATCAACACTTAGATGATGTCTATATACCATAGTGAATCAATGAACTGTGAGACACCTTTGCGGTTGTTTCCTCTTGAGGATTCTCTGATAGATCAACAATGAAGTTGATTCCCAGCATGTCGCAGTTTGATTGTACCATTAGCTTCATGAGGCCTTGACCCTTAATCAGCTTTGTGGGATTGATTTCAAGGTCGTATTCCAGCATGGCCACTATCCACTTACCCCTTCTTCCCTCAGGGTTAGGCTGAGTCAAGATATCCTTGACTAAGTTACTGGGCACATAAGCAATAACGTGAGAATGTAATATGTAAGTTCTGAACTCCTTTAGGGATTTTACTAAGGCGTATGCATGTTTCTCCATAATAACGTACCTTAGTGGGGAATCCCTCAGTGTGTTGTTGGAATAGGCTATAGGATTGTCAAGGATTCTCAAAGTTTTGATCGTCTTTCTGTAACAACACACCAACAATTGTATGCTATGAGGTGAATGAGAACAAGATGAAATCCTTCATGAAGTCTAGGTTGGCCAACACGGGAGCTTTAGTCAGTGCTATCTTGATGTCTTCAAATGATTTCTTAGCTTCGGGGTTCCATTTGATCTCGTTCCCCTTTCTGAGCATACAATTGATATGTTTTATAATTTCCTCCAGGTTCGGGATGAATCTTCTCAAGAAATTTACCTTTCCCAGGAAGGAATCCACCTCCTTTTTGCTGCATGGAGTGACGATTTCAGGATTCCTTCAACCCTCCTGGGGTCTATCTTTATACCCTCCTTCGAGACGATGTGTCCCAACAAATTCCCCTCTTGCATCCGAAATGTGACCTTTTTGGGTTCAAAAATATGTCGAATCTCCTTCATTTCTATAATACCCTCTTTAGATGCCCGAGGTGTTGTTCATTGGAGTTGGAGTACACTATAATGTCATATTGATAGATCACAATAAAATTTTCCTTTTCGTCAACAAACACTATGTCCATTTCACTCTGAAAAGTAGCTCTGACAGTCATCAAGCCGAAAGGCATCTTAGCATACATGAACGTCCCCCATGGTGTCATAAAGGTCGCATTTTCCCTATCATGTAGGTGTACCATGATCTGATTGTAACCTGAAAGAAACTCCAACATGGAAATCTTCTAGGACCCCACTACCTTTTGTAGAATATCTTCCATTTTAGGGAGCGAGTAGTGGTCCTTTAGGGATACTTTGTTCAAGTTTCGAAAATCCACGCACAATCTTATTTCTCTGCTCTTTTTTCTCACATGTACCAGGTTAGAAACCTACTTCAAAAACCTTAAAGAAATGATAATTTTATCTTCGAAGAGTTTCTTTACCTCTTGTATTAGCGGCAGCAGCGGGGGATTTATCCATCTTATCTTTCGTTTGAAAAGCCTCTGGACTTCTTTGAGAGGAATTCCATGCTGAATCACTTTGGTGTTGTAAACCTTTAAGTCGTCATAACTCCAGGCGAAAATGTCGGGGAAATCCTTCATGAGCTTGACGCAGTCTTGTTTGACCCCTGGACTGAGTGTTTTCAACAATTTGATTATTTTCGGATTCTCCTAGGTCCCGATTCTACAATCTTTGACATCCTCATTGTTTGCAATGATCTTAGGAATTCTAGCCACATCGTTTTCGTCAAACAGATTTTCCAACGGAACTAATCCCTTTGGGATGATATTATTTTTTAGCTGTACTATGTCCCTTCCAGATATCTGGTTTTGGAAAGGGTCATCATTACTGTGCACATCTATGCTCTCATCTTCATCGTATCAACACTCATCATCAATTTTTATATTAGCGAACTCATCGCTGATCTAGAGAAATATATCCACCTGTTTGTCGTCCTCGAACACCTGCCACTATTTGATATTATCAGGCACTACTGGCCTGTGTTTGACTTTGATCTCATATTTTATGTTGGGAAATATGGGAATTTTAAAAACTGAGGTTGAGGTGGCCAATGCATTAGCAATTTGATTCTGCACCCTCGGGATCGCCGATAAATTATACTCTGAGAATTCTTCGAGGAGGTCCAACACTAATTTTATGTATGCTCTAAACCTCGGGTGCTTGGATTGATATATTCCTTTTACTTGGTTTATAACCAGAACAGAGTCCCCATGCATTGTTTTCCTCTTTGCTCCCAATTCTTTCAAAACTTTTAGGCCCAAAACCAGTGCCTCATACTCAGCTATGTTATTTGTACAATCGAAAGCGAGTTTGTTTGAGCAGAGTTTTGTGCCCACCTTGGGAGGACTTATCCATACACCGGCCCCTGCCCCTTCCTTGCTGATAGAACCCTCGAAACTCATGTTCAACATCTCATTCTCTGTGTGGTTCCTTGGGTTGGCGCACTCTGTTTCTCGTCACGCGGCTTTATCATCGATTGTCATGACAGCTATAGGTTCTTCCTGTTCAAAGATAAGGTCATTGTAGAATATGGAGGATCCAACCTCAGTGTCGACAAAGTAGATAGGATGGTTATTCCGCTGCGTCTTACTGCTTATCATGTATTTCAGCAGTACTTCTCCATATAACCGTCTCTCCTGGTCGAAGACAGGGATGGTGACGTACGACATGTCCATTTGCAGATTTCATTTTAATTGCATAGCCCATGACCTAGATAACAACATGCCAAACTTAGGGGGTATGTCATCAACGACCATGTCGATAACAATTTTATTCAAAGGAATCTGGGCCAACGACATGACCAAGTCTTTGATGATACCCAACCACTTCACTTTACTTGAGTCGAAATAAAAAAGGTCCCTATAGGTCCTGGTGATATCCAAACCCAACTGATAGTTCTTACAAACACCCATTGAAGTTGCGCAAAGTCAATATATGGACCACAAAGCAACCTATGATAGTTATGGTGGGAGATTACTAGGATGAGCAAACTAGTCAAGAAGTACAGATTTTGTTGCAAGAATATGAGGATTTGTTACCAAATACATTTTTAGAGTTAAAAGGGATTAAAGGAGTTATGGGAGAGATGAAAATTGAACTAAAACTAGGATCAAATCCTGTGAGGCATAAACCATACCTCCTTAACCCCCGAGTGAAAGATACGGTTAAGAGGGAAATAGACAAGATGTTGGAAGTTGGACTTATTTTTGTAGTGGAAGAAGAAGAATGGGTTAGCTCAATAGTCATCTAGAGAAAGAAGGGCACATAAGACATTAGGGTCTGTGTGGACTACAAAATATTTAACTTTGCCTATGTGCATGACCCTTTTCCAACACCTTTTACTGATGAGGTGCTAGAACAAGTTGCAGGGAAAGAATCTTACTCATTTACAGATGGATTTTCGGGGTATCACCAAGTAAGGATTGTTGAAGAGGACAAAATGAAGACCACATTCATAACAGAATGGGGGTCATTTTCATACAATTTTGTAACACTCCCAACCCCTAAATAGCATTTCTAGGGGTGGGGCATCAGATTTCCCTCCTAGTTCATTTTTCGTTCTTTACTTAAGACAAAACCCTCTTAACCATCTTCTTGAAGGTTACATCTCTCACTAGGTGACTAAACAAGCTAGCAGGGTCCTCGTGACCTTAGGATGAAAACAAGGAGCTAAGAGCTTGTGTTAGCAAGGTTTCGACACTTCGGAAGTTCTCGGACTTCAAGAATTACTAAAAGTGTTGACAAATTCCTATATCACTGAACAACAGAGGAAATCAATGGTCCATGTCCTCCGCTGAGATCCTACGGTTAAGGGGGGGAGGGGGGCTTTGGATATCTACATGCATCATACATTTTTCCAAATCCCCGAAGTCCCAAAATGTCTCCATGTGCCCCTATCCCTTTAGTGTTCGATGATTGATGATTCTCGTCGAAAATTCCTTATTCCACACTATGCCCAAACTCTCGAACTCTCGTTATGTTCGGTGATCGGCTATCATTATTGGAATTTCAGCCTTCAAAGATCAGTGATTTGGGATGGACGTTCCTATACTGTACCACTCACTAGATCTTCTAAACTTCAAAGTTGTCTAAACTCATGGGGTATTGATTACGTCGCCAGCCACATTGGCTAGGAAGGAACGAACCAGGGATGACACATAGATGGGTTAGTGGAAACACGTGCCCTCACCCGGGATGATACATGTCACATTTCAAGGGATCTATGGGGTAGATGGTGTGCATGGATCTAGGTGGCACGTGGATCGTCAAGTTTAATTCCACGTCACCATGGATGATGTCACTGCACCTCGTCACCTCAGACTGAAAGGCTTCTTCATTCCTCAGATCTCATGGTTGAGATCCAGTCATGTAGACTTATATATCTACGGCTTTGGTTACCTTAGAGTTTCGGCATTCTAGAGTGTTTCTATGCAAACTCCTCTTACCTTCTAAAGTGTCGAATCTCCAAATTAGAGGGATTAGCACCACACATCCCTGCTATATCAATGGCTAGGAAAAGGATCCGAAGTATCCCACGATATATAGTTCTAGGTCCTTCATGGCTCCAGCCTTCGGTGTTTTTGGATCTTGGTTTAGTTGGAGAGATAGGTTCAACCAACCACCTGGGGAACTGCCTATCATCGAAAAATCTTACAGGAAATCGAGTCTCCTGGTTACCTTCGGTCAGTATAAGGCTGATGAGATCGTTCATACTCAGAAGTCCCAGACTTCCAGAGCTACGAAGCCAAGGGGACATAGCTTCCTTAGGATTAGCCCAAGGTTCCTAGGTATTGGTCATATGGGTCCTTTCGAATGGATCTCATCCGCTCATATTCCAAACGAAGGGACCTCCCCTTTTTAAAGCTTCCACTTTTGCTACCATTTTGGAGCTTTGTCATGAAATGGTGAAGGACTTGGGCTCAGAATCTTGGTCGCACGACAAGGATTCTGAAAGAGCTATCCTCTTCAGACGGATAGGTTCAAGTCGACACAATATCTCCTATCTCGACCATCATACAATCTTATTCTGCAGGAAGCCTCTAGAGCTAAGATGCAAATATAGACTATTGGTTGAAGGTGTAATCTTTCAAGGAGAAGGAGGCATGTACATACCGTAACCATTCCACACAATTTTTTTTTATAAATACACATATGCATAAATCCAGGCATTCATCCATTATTCCAGTTCAACACATAAAATAAGGAAAATACTTATCAGACCCAGATAACATGAAGCGACTGCTGAAGGGGGTGCCTGTTTCCACCCAACCATAGGCTCAGTCACTCCAAATGAATTTACCACTAGGCACCCCCGAGCTAGACCATGATT
The DNA here is from genome assembly GCA_000966675.3 of Picea glauca. Taxonomy (NCBI): domain Eukaryota; kingdom Viridiplantae; phylum Streptophyta; class Pinopsida; order Pinales; family Pinaceae; genus Picea; species Picea glauca. The sequence continues at coordinate 78,163 of JZKD02S0175141.1, read as the reverse complement.
CTCTGCAACAAAATATTTTCTTTTGACTCAGCGATAATAGGGACGAAGGTTACTCTCCTCCTCCCACGGGATATTGGAAATGGTTTACATGATACCAAGCAAGGAGGACTGACCTCATTTATCATCTTGTATCATAACCTTCTCATCCATTTCCTGTGTTCAAAACATTTATTTTCCATTTCTTCCTTGATCCTGAGAGCTTCACCTCTCATCTCTACACTCTTCGCATGTCTTCCTCCCCCACCACACCTTCCTTTCTTTCCTCCTTCAACAAGGTTGTGTGTGGCTTGAATTTTCAACCAGTGGTCAGGTTTGGAAGCCTTATAGATGGGTGCTCTGCCCCATCCCCTCATTAACTCTTGAGGAGGTCTTCCCACCTACCAGCCTGGCTATAATTCATTTCTGGGTCAAAGGATTGTTCTGGTCCTGAGAAATTAAATCCAGTAAGGTACTAGTTTGGTGAAGGTTAACGAAACCATTCATGGTCCCCTTCACCATCTCTTTTCATAGAAATCGTGGTATTTCTTATTACACCCCCCCTTCTAGTAGGCATGCAATACTTATCCCTATTTATATTAATTAACAGAATTTAAATTCATTGACCTTTTATAAAAAGGTCCATCAAATCAATCATTCATACATACTAAGTTTTCCATAGTCTCTTGGCCATTATAGTTATATTTACAAACTGGGGGAAACAAAGTGTTACAATTCCCTCCCCCTTAAAGGAACATTGTCCTCGATGTTCTATTTGTCAACATGCTCTATATATATAGAAGTGGACAAAAATGGATATGCCTCTCTCATGGCATCCTCCATTTCCCACGTATCCTCATCTGGGACAAAGTATTTCCACTACACCTTGACCTGTGAAATGGTTTGGTTCTTGAGTGGGGTTTCCTTCCTATCTAGTATGCATTGAGGTTTTGGAAGGAATTCTCCCTCCGGTTCCACCTGGATCACAGACCAGTCAATTGTATGATTAGAATTATGTACATATTTCTTCAATAATGAAACATGGAAAACATTATGTGCCTTTACTATGGGAGTGAGTTCTATCCTGTAGGCTACAGATCCCACTCTATCTAAGACTTCAAAAGTTCCACAATATCTAGGTTCTAGCTTGGAACAAGCTGCCATTCTCAAGGAACTCTTTCTGGGCCTAACTCTAAGATAGACATGATCTCTTGTCTTGAATTCTTTGGGAGTTCTCTTTCTGTCGATGTAACTTTTCTTTCTATCATGAGAGATTTTCAGATTTTTCTTTATCTGAATCATTTTTTGTTCCATTTCTTTCAGCATGTTGGGTCTGATTGTAATTCTATCCACTGGATTACTCCAACTGTCTGGAGTCTTGCATTGTCTACCATAGAGGGCTTCAAAAGGGCTCATCTTCAGTGATTCTTGATAATTGTTGTTGTAGGAAAATTCTAACAGTGGTAGGTATTCCTCCCATTTCTTAGGCTGATTCATTACATGCAATCTTAGCATGTCTTCTAATATCTGTTTTACTCTTTATATCTTTCCATCGGTTTGAGGGTGATATGTTGTGCTAAAAAACAATTTAGTCTCAAAACTAGCCATCAAGGATTTCCAAAAGATTGAAGTGAATTTTTTGTCTCTTTCAGATACAATCTCCCTAGGCATGCCATGCAGTCTGAATATCTCCTTCATGAATATGTTGGCAATATCTATTTCCTTGCAATTCGATTTGATAGGAATGAAGTGAGAGGACTTGCTCAACTTGTCCACCACTACCATGATGGCATCATTATGCCTGCCCGATTTTGGTAATCCAGTGATAAAATCCATGGAGATGGTCTCCCATTTCCATTACAAAATTGGTAGAGGTTGCAACAACCCTTCTAGATGCTGGTGTTCTACCTTAACTTGCTGGCATTCTAGACATTTAGCTAAATATTCAGCTATGTCCTTTTTCAATCCAGGCCAATAGAATTGTTTTCTAGTGGCTGTGATCATTTTATGATATCCTAGGTGACTAGTATATGGTCTCTTGTGTAGTTCATCCACTATGAACCTCTTCGAGTCATCACAACTTGGGATATCCAATCTATTTCTGTAAGTCAACAGACCTTTTTCTAGCATCTGATAGCCTTCATACTTTATCCATGTGGGCTCTTGCTTTACGTACAATGTCACGGTCTTGAGGACTGCATATGTTTCTTGTGCATTCCTGACTCTTTCCCTGACATTCGTTTCACAGGTGCTCACCAATGCTAGGTGAATGGTTTTCATGCTTATGCTAAGGGCATCAACCACCCTATTTGTCTTTCCTTTGATGTGTTTGATTTCGAAATCAAATTCACTAAGGAGACCCATCCACCTAGCTTGTCTAGCATTGATTTTTGGTTGATCAAATAGGTTCCTCAACCCACAATGGTCTGTCATAAGTACAAATATCCTACCCAGGAGGTAATTTCTCCACATTTTTAAAGCATGCACTATGGCAGCCAACTCTATATCATGGGTCACATACTTGATTTCATTCTCATTCAATTTTCTAGATTCATAGAAAATTGCACGTCCTTCTTGCATAAGGAATCCTCTGAGTCCTTCCTTGCAGGCATTTGTACACATGAGGAAGTCATTATTAGGGTCTGCAATATTCAGCATGGGTGCATGGGTTAGAAGGTGTTTTAGTTCCTAAAACATTTCTTCACATTTTGATGTCCGACTAAATTTAACTCCCTTTTTCTGGAGGGTAGTGATTGGACAACCAATCTTGGAAAATCCTTTTATGGACCTTCTATAATATCTTGCTAATCCCATAAAGGATATGCTATCAAATACGTCCTTTGGGGTAGGCCATTCCATAATAGATCTGATCTTGTTAGGGTCTACTGCCACTCCTTTAGAAATAACATGGCCTAAGTAATGGACTTGTTTCTGGAAAAAGTCACACTTGCTAAACTTAGCAAAGAGATGATGCTCTCTTAGAAATTGAAGTAAAAGTATAAGATGTTCTTCGTGCTCATCTCTATTCTTGGATTAGATTAGGATATCATCAATGAAAACCAATACAAATCTGTCTAGGAATTTTCCGAGTACATTATTCATCAGGCACATAAAAGTGGCAAGGGAATTGGTTAATCCAAATGGCACCACTACAAATTCATAGTGACCATACCTTGTCTTGAATGTTGTTTTGTGGATATATTCATCCTTGATTCAGACTTGATGGTATCCAGACCTCAAGTCGATCTTTGAGAAAATGGAAGCACCCCCTAATTAGTGGAACATGTCATCGATTCTTGGTAAGGGGTACTTGTTCTTTATGGTTGTCTTATTGAGTTGTCTATACTCTATGCATAGTCGGAGTGTGCCATATTTATTCTTCACAAACAAGACTGGTGCTCCCCATGGATACACATTGGGCCAGATGTAGCCTTTTTCAATAATTTTCTTTAGCTTTAGATTGAGCTCAACTAGTTCGGGTGTACTCATCCTATAGGGTGTCCTAGACACTAGCACTACTCCTGGTGAAAGTTCTATCGAGAAGTCAATGTCTCTTCTTAGAGGTAGACCCAGAACCTCTTCTGGGAACACGTCTCTATACTCTCTTAATATGGGGTGGTCTTCTAGGTTCAGTCTATCATCCTCAATAGATTCCAACACCTGTATTGCATGTAGAGGAAATCCCTTTCTGCAATACTTTGTCATTTGAAGGGATGATATTCGTCTCACTGAGACAACCTTCTGAATTCCTCAGAGGGTTATATTTCTCCCTTCTTCATTTACACATTCTAAGGTTTTATGGTAACATTCCAACTTAGTTTTATATGCATATATCCAGTCCATACTAATTAATAGGTCATAAGATCCTAGAGGAAGTATGTTAAGGGTAGCTTGGGTGGGCAATCCATCCATAATGAATTGGAAAGATGGTATGGCCTCTTCTACTTTTCTTTTGGTGCCAGTGGCTAGATGCACCAACCATGGCTTAGAATGTCTATGTGTTTGCAGTTTACACTTATCAACAGTATGAGGGGACACATAACTCAAATTAGATTGACGGTCAATTAAAATATAAATTAGATGGTTGGCAATCATACCTTCCATCTCCACCACTGAAGCTTGGTGGTCGGCTTGTTTATTATCCACGACTGCATAAATCCGTGGCATACTCCTAGCCACATCATTGACGGTAGTAGCTTCTTGGATTTTTTAAACTCTCCTATTGTTCTGTTGTCTGTGTGCACAGTCCCTTAGTAGATGTTCTTCTCCACAACCCCAACATTTCAAGGGTTCGTTCTTTGGGTTATTCATCTTTCCTAGGCTTGCTCCAAAAGGTTTATTTCCACTCTGGGAGGGGAAATTATGTTGATATACACTTCTAGAAAGAAGTCTTATCCTAGAGTCCTTCCTATAGTTCTTGAATCTTGAGGATTTGAACCCCTTCTTATTGAATCTCGAACCCCTCTTCTTCTTCCAATCCTTGCGAGGTTTTGTCTGACTCCCGAGTTGTTCATAAAATTACCTCGCCTTCTATATAGTGTCTTGTAAGGTCTTCGACTCATCAAACTCAATCCTGTTTCTGTAGGTCTGAGGTAATCCACTGATAAATCATTGTACATTTACCTTTTCATCTTTTATGTAGGGTAGATACCTCAACAACTCAAGCAATTTATTGATATATTCCTCTATGTTGAGTTGTCCCAACTTGAGTTCATAGAACTCCTTAGTCTTCCCGTCGAGATATTTCTCTGAAAAATACTTCTTCTTAAAGTGTTTCTCAAATTGTTTCCATGATAATTCATTTTCATGGATTCCTTTCACATTCTTAAGATCTTCCCACCAAATGGAAGCCTTTCCATTCAGGTTGAAGATGGCTATTTGAGCCTTCAAGTTTTCAGAATAGTCATGAACTCTGAAGTACTTCTTTAAACCAAGCATCCAAGATTTTGCCTCTTCCCCTTTATTAATATCACCATTGAAAGAGGGTGGTTTGAATTTCTTGAACTCTTTAGATTCATGACTTTTGGAATGATTTCTCTTCTTCCCTCTCCTTTGAGAATGTGAGCTAGTTTTGCTACTAGAAGACCCCTCTGAGTTGCCAGTTTCCTTCCCATAGGATTCTCCCAATGAGTGTCCCCTGTCTCCAGTTTGGACCTTCCTCGAGGTACTCCTCTTAGTGTGGTCACTTATGGGACCACGTTTTTATATCTTAGGTAGACTTTGGCTTCTCTTCATATGTCATCGGTCCACATGAAAGGTTGCAGGTCCATGCTGCAGCTGTCTCTGTATGTCGGATAAGCTCCGCAACAATACTACATTAGTTTTCGTTTTATTCTCTTGCTCCTTTATCAATCTCTCATTGTCAGCCTTGAAACTTTATAACTCGGCCATGGGAATCCTTACAGTTTCAGCCAGATCTGGAGGGGTCTCCAATGCCCTCCTCTCGTCAGATTCTTCTTCTCTATTGTGGGATCCATCCCCCACTTCATGGCACATCACCAACATTTATGCTTGTAGTTTCCCGTGATTCAATGATCAATTGAGTGTTGAAAAAACACTTGTTTTTATCTAACAGTCTATTAGTTCATGAACACCATATTCATATTTATGAAATACACACATACAGTAGGAGACTTTCATTCTTTTCTTCAGTAAGGGTTTAACCAGACTCTTTAGGAAAGAGGTAAGGTAGGGCGTCACCCTTAAAGTTCTTTAAATATGGTTTTTAAGGAACTTGTCCATGAGCCCAAGAAGGCCAAGTGTTGTAACCATGATCTGATACCAATTTGAAACACTCCCAACCCCTAAATATCCTTTCTAGAGGTGGGGCATCATATTTTCTCTTTTCCTAGTTCATTTCGGTCCTTTACTTAATCCAAACACCTCTTAACTAGCTTCCTGAATCTTAAATCTCTCACTGGGTGATTAAACCAGCGAGCGGGGTCCTCCTTGTGACTTAGGGCTGAAAATTGGGAGCTAAGAGAATGTCTTAGCAAGGTTTCGGCACTTCAAAAGTTCCCAGAATTCGGGAATTCCCAAAAGTGTTGACAAATTCCTAGATCATCAAACAATGGAGGAAATCAATGGTCCACATCCTCTGCTAAGATCCTACGGTTAAGGGGGGGGGAGGGTGGAGGGGGGGGCGGGGATTTGACTATCTACGCACATCATACCTTTGTCCAAATCCCTGAAGTCCCGAAATGTCTCTACGTGCCCCTAGCCCTTTGACATTCGACCATCAATGATTCTCGTCGAACATTCCTTATTCCACACTATGCCCAAACTCCCGAAATCGTGTTATGTTCGATGATCGGATATCGCTATTAGAATTTCTACCTTCAACGATCAGTGATTTGGGTTGGATGTTCCTATATTATACCACTCACTAAATCTTCCAAAATTTGAATCTTTCTAAACTCACCGGGTATTGATTACGTCGCCAGCCACATTGGTTAGGTAGTAATGAACCAGGGATGACACGTAGATGGATCAGGGATGACATGTTCCCTCACCTGGAATGACACATGTGACTTTTCAAGGGATCTATGGGGTAGGTGATGCGCATGGATCCAGGTGACATGTGGCTCGTCAAGTTTTATTCCACATCACCATGGATGATGTCACTACACCTCGTCACCTCGAACTAACAGGATTCTACATTCCTCAGATCTCACAGTCAATTTCCAATCATGTAGACTTATAGATCTTCGGCTCTAGTTACCTCAGGGTTTAGGAGTTCAAGAGTGTTTCCATTGTTGGACAACTGAGAGGGGGGGTGAATCAATTGTTAATGTGCTTAAAAAATTATGTATATTTTAAACTCTTTACAAAACACTCAATGGCGATCACAATATTGTAGGAAGGTAAGCAATAAAATATTCAACATCAATCACACACATAAAATATACAGAGACAGATATTTCTCGAGGAAACCCATAAATGGAAAAACCTCTTCTTCTTGATATGATAAGTAATCTTTATTTTCTGTACATTATCATTCTTATGAGCTCCAACTCCTCGTGAGACTACAACCTCTGTTTTACAAGCAACAACTTGTTGAGAGAACCAACTCTCTGGTTTCTCTAGCACCCACTAGAAGGAAGTACCAACTCCCTGAGTGTTCCATCACCAACTGGATCGAAGCACCAACTTCCAGTCACATGAGAACCAACTTGTATAACAAAGAACAATAGTTCTCCCTTGCACCAGCCTACCACCCTGGTTTTTTTTTTATGCAACTAGATGGAAGCTACAACTCCATGTGTTCAAGCACCTACTTGAAACTCCGAGGACAACAATCCTCCCTACCACCTCCCTACCACCCTAAAATATAAATTTTTTCTTTTCTTCAATTTATCACAGTGATACATCATTTATCAATGGCTTACCAGTATCATCATTTTTCTGCTACATAGCTCTTCTCTTCCTTCATCAGTGTCTCTTTGCTCGCATGTCCTACGCTTTCTGTTCTTTTGTGTTTTATGCTCTGTGCACCATCTCCCTTCTATGTGCTATGCCTCTGCATGTTATTCATTGCGTCACTGTTCTACCCTACTAATTGTTCACATCATCTCTTCCTCACAACTGCATTGCTAACCAACAGACTCCCTTCACTTCTCTGTTCTGCATCTTTTTCTCACATCGAGTTCTTTTCCTAATCATCATGGAAACTCTTCGACATCTTTGGTGGTTAGTACCATGTGTCCATCATCAGTGAGAGTTATGCTAAGATCCCTTAGCTTCTCTGGCAGTCCAAACTCTTTGTCTTCTCTGTCAGTTGTAACCAGTCAATTATGGCTTCTTTGGCTTCTAAGCCCCTTCCTTCATGTGATCACTGGCAGTAACCATACGCCTGGGCTTAACAAGCGCTTGAGTGCTTATCAATTCAACGACCATGATTCATTCTCCTAAAATGGACGATTGTCGTAACTTCAGAAATTTTCCCTTCAGAACTTTTGGGTTTCAAACCTGTCGAAACTTCCAAATCAGAATCCCCAAACAGTTCGAATGGTTTACATTTAATTCACAGAAACAGATCAATCGTTAGATTTGATTCTTACAATGCTTAATCTGACAGTCGAGACTTAGTCAACCATTAAGATGGATGGCCACTTTTACTACGTGTCTGTGACTATTATACTTATGTTATCCTTCCACTGTATCTTGAACAATGGTTGAGAGTGCACTCAACATCAAATCGATGAACGAGATCTCCTTCGGGACTTCAGACTTTGGAGATTTCAAGTCTCAACCCATTCTTTTCTCTGGAGTGATCACCTGCTGAGTCATTCATAAGACGATGGAGACCACTTGCTATTGGTTACTGTTTCCACTTACACTATCCTTCCATTGTAGTAGATCGATGGATGAGACTTCTCCCGAAGTGATCTTCAGATCAGACATCTTGTGTCCACTTTGGGTCTTCAGCATTCGAGACTTCAGGTCTTTGGGCGAGTGTTGGTGGTAGAAATCCCGAGGCAGAACTCTGGGAGTGACATAACTCTTGCGTCACTTGATGATGTGTCATGAGATGAGAATTTTCCATGTGTCACTCAAATTCATGATTTGCACGTACCTGAAATGTTGATTTCAACTTGACACTTGTCATTCTCTCATTATGCCACATGTCCTTGCTGACGTAGACTATCGATGTGGTTTGTTAGCATTTCTTGTTGATGTCAACGTAGATCTCTCGATGTGACACATGTTCATTTTCTTGATCTAACGATCATCCTAACTCGTGATGTATCTTAGATCAATGACTGAGAGTGACTTCAGACCTTCATCCTTTGGGACTTCAGGGATTTTGACATTTCTTGGTGGTGAAAATCCTGAAGCAATTCTCTCAGAGTGATGTAACTTGCTTACATCACATGTTGACATGGCATGAGCCAATTTCCTCTTGACACTTGTCATCACCTGATTATGCCATGTGTATTTTCTGACGTGGTCTACTAACATGGTCTGTCGATGTGGTCTTTTGACATGGTCCACCACTATGCCCTTTTGCTGACGTGGTCTACTAACCAACAACCCTAATCCAACGGTCCTCATTTTTCCTCTAAATCCAATGATCCTTATTCATTTCAGATTTTTGGGCTTCAGGTATTTCACATTTCAAACATTCTGGAGCGTAACCTCCTTGTGACTTTAAACCTGAACTAAATGTTGTTCGTCGATTAGGATCTTAGATCAACAGCTTGATCTGTCAGTGTTGCATCTCTGCTAGCTTAGCCTGTCCTTCCACTTGAAAGTGATCTGATGGATGATGAGAATTCGCATAATTGAATTCTCAAACGTTTTTCTCACTTATCCTATCCTTCCACTCAAAAATGATCCAATGGTTGTGAAGTTTCTTAAAACAGATCCATGATCAAGAATGATTGTGCAACCACAATTAGGGAGTGTTTTAACTCATCACCCAACTCCGCAATGGGAATATGTGCACTATTGGTGAGTTAACCACAATCATTGATCTTCGAAGCTATAAGATCGGATGGTCCTGACTAATTGCGGGATGGGAACAAGTGCGATGTTTTATTCTCCTTTCAATATCTGCATATCATCCCTGTTGTAGATTTGGAGATTGCGCATACGACAGTCATGATTTAATATGAATTAAACGCATTGTCAATTGGATCAACCACAGTCGTAGATCTTCAATATATCGACGACTAGGAAAAGGATTCGAAGGATCCCACGATATATGGTTCTAGGTCCTTCACGGCTCCGACCTTTGGGATTTTTAGATCCTCGTTTAGTTGGTGATATAGGTTCACCCAACCACCTGGGGAACTGCCTATCGTCGGACAATCTTACAGGAAACCAAGTCTCCTGGTTACCTTTGGTCAGCATAAGGATGATGAGGTCATTCATACTCCGAAGTTCTAGACTTCCAAAGCTACGAAGCCAAGGGGACATAGCTTCCTTAGGCTTAGCCCCAAGGTTCCTAGGTATTGGTCATATGGGATTTTTCTGACGGATCTCGTCTGCTCATATTCCAAACGAAGGGACCTCCTCTTTTTAAGGCTTCCAATTTCATTACCCTTCTAGAGCTTTGTCATGAAATGGTTAAGGACTTGGGCCCGGAATCTTGGTCACACGAAAAGGATTCTGAAAGAGGTATCCTCTTCAGACAGACAGGTTCAGGTCGACACAATATCTCCCATCTCGACCGTCATACAATATCATGCCCCAGGAAGCCTCCAGAGCTAAGCTAGGCATACAAACTATTGGTCGAAAGTGTAATATTTCAAGAAGAAGGAGGCATGTACATACTATAACCATTCCACATAGAAAACATTTATAAATACACATGTTGGCACAGGGGAAAAGCCAGGGTTCAACTCTATCAGTGCACCAACAAACCCTAACTACTGGCCCTTTCAGAAACACCTGCGAAGTAGATGAAGTCTCACCCAAAGTAACAATAGGGTGTTTGCACAACACATGTGTATACAACCAGAGGAAATGTAAGATGATTTCAGAGCAACAATGCAAGATAACCTAGATATGCTTAACAGTATTATGCTAACTCCCTAATGTTATTTATATCTCTTATCTTTAGTAGGTAAAACAACAATGCAATAATAGTATAACAGATAGAAAATAACACAGCATCAATCGCAGAGACCAACAAGAGTTATGTGGTTCACCCTCTCCCTAGGGCTACATCCACAGTATATGGATTAAGTATATGAAAAATACACAGTTCTATCTGTGCACTTAGCTATAGATCCTTCTCTCTCTTCCTCTTTATCTCCCCTCCCTATGCACCCAGCTGCAGGATATATCTTCGCACCCAACTGAAGATTTAAAAATATAAGAATGCTCTACGACATAATACTTCTACCTCTCCAAAACAAACAATATCAACAACCCTCTCAACTTTTCTAGACATATTTTTATATGTTTCATGACTATTAGACAACCCTATATCGAAGCATAGGTGTCAAAACCCTATGTCCCAAAACCCTAGGTCCACATAACCTGCATTTTAAGGACTTTGCCAACCTATTCTTACTTCTTCCTTGCGAGTTTCTCCAAAGCACCCATTGATGTCTTAGTCTTCTTGTTGACTTGTCCATGATCCATCTTCCTTGCTTCTTTGTCTTCCTAGTTCTTCTCTTTCAATGACTTGCTTTCCTTTACTTCACTCCTCCTTTTATTCTTCTTTAACCACTTTGACCCCTCCTCAGTTTGTGTGACTTCCACGTGCTTCATCCTTTGTCTTTATTCTTCTTTAACATTTTCTTTCTTCCTTAATACATGACCAAGGGCCAACAGGCCCCCAACACTCACATGTGACTCGTCACGAGTCATTGCAGGGTTGAACCTTTTGTATCACTTCGACTGTAGACTGCGTGAAGCAACCTGTTCTTTCTAATTCCTCCCTCCCTATCGTGTGCAAACTGTATTTTATGTGTCTGGTACCCAATTTCAATTGCACCTGGTACCTAGACCCTTCTTTATTGCTTTTACTGAGAGCTTTGAGGCAACTGGTTGTCATAATGCAGCTTCAATCGGCTCGCATTCACTAAACCATCCTTCCATTCTAAATTAATAGTCTTCAACTGCACAACTCCACCTTCTGTAACATAGAAAACTTCAAATGGTCCAAGCCAATGTGTCTTGAACTTCCCTGGATACTTCATGAACTTGTTGCCATATACAAGTACCAAATCTCCTTGTTTAAATGCTTTCTTCTTGATATGTCTATCATGGTAAGCCTTTTCTCGTTCTTTTTGTACCTACTCATGAAATCCTTCAATGAACCTATCTTCCTCTATTTCTATCAACTACGCAAGCCTGTCCTGAAAAATTCCAGTGTCATCCATACTTGTAAATGTCACAATTCTTAAACTAGGAACCAAATATTCCATAGGTATCACTACTTCCTGGACATAAACTGACTTAAAGGGAGTTTGTGTTGTTAACTTTTTTCAAGTAGTTCGATAAGCCCATAACACAGTTTGAATTCTCAAATCCCAATCATCCCTGTTAACACTTCAAATCTTAGTCAACGCTGTTTACAAAATATTATTGAAGGTTTCCACTGTACCATTTATCTGTGGGTGGTATGGTGTGCTCTTTTGATGGTTAAATTCGAACTCCTGATTCAAGGCTTCAATAGTTTTGTTAATGAAGTGTGTGCCTTGATCACTCATAAGGATCTTCAGGAATCCAAATCTGGTTATGATATCATCAAAGATGAACCGTGGAACTGTAGCTGCACTATAGTCCTTAACTGCTCTTGCTTCTACCCATCGGGTCAAATACTTTGTAGTAGTGATGATATATGGAGCTCCTGTGCGCTTTCCTGGTGGATTGATCGGTCCCACAAATTCAATAGCCCATTTCTCAAATGCTTGTAATGTTAACTGAGGTGCTAAAGGCATCTCATCCCTTCTAGAACGCTTTCCTACTCTTTGACATACTTCGGAGGCTCTGTAGTATTCCTTAGCATCCCTATGTAAAGTGGACCACCAAAGGCCAGCTCTAAGAACCTTCTGCATTGTTTCTTTCCCTACATAATGTCCTCCTGCGTTGCCTTCATGTGCTTCTGCAAGAATCAATGGTCTTTCTGACTCCATAACACATCTTCTCAAGATCTCATTTGGTTCCATCTTATATAACTGTCCAACTATAATTTGAAAATCTAGAGTGCAAACTACCAACTGTTTCTTATGAATAATTGTATACTCGTGAGGTTCCATTCATGTGAACAGGAATTGGACTATCTCAGCCAAGTGATCATCGAATTTTTTGATAGCCAACAACTTTGCATCTAATAGTGTATCATCCAAACTGGTAGGTTCCTCTCCATGTTCTAACCTGGATAAGTGGTTAGGTCCCTTATTCATTCTCCCTGGATTGACCACGATATCAAAGTCATACTCTTGGAATAATAGTAGCCATCTACATATTATTCCCCCCAACACTGGCTTGTTGACTAAGTAATTCAATTCATAATGATCACTAAACATCTTAAAATGTCCTCCCAACAAGTAGTGTCTAAATTTTTGCAACACATATACCATAGCTAGGCCTTCCCTTCAATGGTAGTATAATTCATTTCAAATGTAGAAAGCTTCCTACTAGCAAATGCTATAGGGTGGTCAATATCTCCTGCACCTGGTTGTGCAAAAAATACTCCTAATGCAATGGATGAAGCATCGACATGAACATGGAATTCCTTACTCCAATCTGGAAAAACCAAAATAGGCGTAGTGACCATTTTATGCTTTAGTGTGTCGAAGCTCCGTTGGCATTCCTCTATCCATTGAAACTTACTATCTTTCTTTAATAGCTTCTCCATAGGTGTTGTTATCTATGCATAACCCTTAATAAACTTTTTGTATTATCTAGTGTGTCCCAATGCAGTGTGCCACTGTCTAACCGAAGTAGGAGGAGGTAGATCAACAATGATAACAATCTTGGAAGGATCTACCAACAACCATTGCTTACACACAATGTGTCCTAGAAACACTCCAAAAGGTGAAAAGAAAATACACTTCTTCAAGTTTAGGGCAATATGAGATTGCCTTCACTTATCTAACATTAATCTCAAACATTCAATATGATCTTTCAATAGGCTAAAAATGGTCCAATCATCAAAGTATGCTTCCAAAAACTTGTGTAAAAATTCCTTAAATGCTTCGACCACCAACCTGGAAATGATGGTTGGTGCATTCTTCAAGCCAAAAAGCATCACAATGTACTAAAAAGAACCCCATTCTGTTGCAAATGTAGTCTTATGTCCGTCCTCCTTAGCAATTCTGATCTGGTGATAGCTTGAAAATCCATCTGTGAATTAATAAACTTCCTATCCTCCTACATTATCTAGATCTACATCAGTAAAAGGTGTAGGGCATGGATCATGTAAACATGCATCACTCAATTTCCTTAGATCTACACAGATTTTGATTTCTCCTGATTTCTTATCTTGGACCACCAAAGGGATGATCCATTCAGATTCTTTGATTGGTTCTATGATCCTTGCTTCCAACATTCTATCTAATTCAATCTTAACTTTCTTCTTGTACTTTGGATTCAATTTGTGAGACCTCTGCTTGACAGCCTTGCATCTAGTTTCAAAGGAATCTTCATTTCTCCCATGGGCCCTTTAATTCCCTTTCATGTCTGTGAACTTGGTTAGAAACAACTCTTGATACTTGTGCAATAGTTTTGTAATCTTACTAATAGTGGCATCGTCCCAATAGTCTCCAACATTTGCCAACTTAGGTGCTTGTTGCTTTGTTCCAATATTAACCTTCTTAATTTTAATAGGCTCCCTAGAAAAAGGTAATTCAATCCCTAGCCCTTCTATGTCTCTTTGTTCTTCCGTTTCTTAAATGTTCACATTCCTAGGGTCATCATCCTCATCAACATTAATATTATGAAAACCCTGTAATTGTTGAAGAGGCGCAGTCCACTCATCTTCTTCTTGTTCAAAAGGGAGGTTAGGTGCCTCCTCAAAGACCTTTTATCTTACAATTTGTAAATACTGATCTATTGTGGGGTACTGACTTTCAAATAGGAACGTAGCTATAAATTTATGGGTCATACCATACCAATCTGTAGTGACTAAGCGCAGTTATGCTTGAAGATACTAGTTGATAGGCGTAGTATCTAAGGTGTTAATGAACTTATATACCCACTGTTATTTAGGAATGTTGTTGCAGGCTTCCTCACAACTTCACACATGGTTATTAGGACAACTCTGACCTATGTATCGAACTTTGCAACCTTCATTTTGATCTGAAAAGTGCACTGTCATCAAGGTGTGACATTGTACCCACTCCGCAATGTTCTTCTTGTGTGTTTTCCACCATCTAGCTGGTGTTTCTCTCAAGGCTTCATCTCGTGACAACAACCTCTGTTTTACTGGTAAAATTTCCTCAAATTCAAATATAAATGTCTCTAAATTATTCAAGCCATCAAATGTATGAAGATTACTTATTTTTGTGCCAATCCAGTGAACTACCTTGGTCAATGTGGCACACCTTCGCATAGATACTTCACACATTTTGTTCTGCCAATTTTCCAATGCTTCTTCTGAATCTTACGAGCATGCACTTTCACTTTGCCAACTTACATTTCCATCTACCGTAGGATTAATGTAATAATGTTGTCTTGATGTTAGTTTATATATGTTCTCCATCTCATAGGCGTGGTCTTCTTCTCTTATAGGTTATGTGTATCTGCGACCTTCATTAGGGTCAAGAGGAGCAATGACCCTAAGGCTATCACCTTTGAATGTCATTCTTCTCTTTTTTAGGTCAACAATAGTCAAATTGTTGAAATCCCAATCAATACCCAAAAACGTAGGATAGGGACAATTATCATCAATAATCTCAATAACTTTGAAGTCTGCAAATGTCCTTACCCCGCCGATTTCCACATGGACATGCTCTAGTCTTCCAAAGGGGCTCCCCTCCTATTGGTTAGCCATCCTGAGACTAATAGGAGAGTAAACCAACTTTGGTTTTCCCATCAATGCCCAAGTATGATTTGTGATAACATTTACTTCTGATCCTAGGTCGAGGACCACATAGTCTATGTCATAGTCTCCAATCTGAGCACTAAGGTGCAGTTCCTTGCTTGTCCTCATTTTTCTAGATACTTGATTCACATCTCTACTCAACAAAGGATATACTTGTTGGTCACTTTAATTTCTCAATTAATTCAAACAATCAAGTGATACATAAATTGTCAACCCAGGGAAGTCTTTTTATTTCAAAGATAACCACGCACTATATATGCTCAATTCCAAAAGCAACTTAATGTTGTAGTAATGAAAACTATATTAATCACACTTGCCCTGAATGAACTGAAGTTCTGACTTAAATTACAGGAAAGCAACCTACCTATTGCATATCTTAAAGATTAATCTAAGGAATCCTGGATTACATTAAAAATAAGAATTGCAACAGGAAAGAACAACTATTCTGTAACCAGAGAACAGGACCCTTACTCTCAAGCAGAGACTTCAGCACCTTATTTCTGATTAACACTCTTTCATGAAAATAGTAATGCAGAGAAAGTTAACTCTATCT
>JZKD02S0175141.1:13873-45203 GCA_000966675.3 Picea glauca | reverse complement strand
AGGATGTCCTAGTCATGCGCAACAGAATGCTATTACAGGAGTTGAATGAGGTATTGTTGTTACGGCTGGAGTAACAGCTTCTTCTCGTTGCTGCTGATGTTGTTTCAGCATCGCATGTCACGGGCTGTTTCAGCGACATGAATTTCGCTCTTGACTGTGTCGGCATTCTCATGTAGGAGAAACGGTTGGTGCTTTGTTGACTGCTGACTGTAACGGCTTCCTTTGTGCTTCAGCATCATCGGTCCTGGTGGTTTCCTTTGTGTTTCAGCATCTGCAGCTCTGGACTGTGTAACAACTTTGTGTTTCAGCGTCTGCGACTCCGGACTGTGTAACAACTCTGTGTTTCAGCATCTGCAACTCCGGACTGTGTAACAGCTCTATGTTTCAGCATCTGCGACCTCGGACTGTATAGCAGCTCTGTGTTTCAGCATCATTTATGTGTTTCAACAACAACGACCTTGGACTGTGTGACAGTTCTGTGTTTCAGCAATAGGCCTCAAATGCTAATCTGCAGTTTTGAACACTTATGCATTTCTAATCAATGGTCAAGTATGAGAGTGATGTAAAATATTATGCAAAATAGATTAAACGTATAGTAATGAGAAGGGACGTTGTATACCTTTGGGATGATCAAGTAAAGTGATAGTATGAGTCTAAATATGGGTGATCAAGAGTATAATAGTGGCAAAAAGTATAGGTAAAAAGGTACATTGTGTGGTCCTAACAATACTCTTCCAATTTTATATTGTCTTATCATGTGTTGTAGTTCTTGCACAGATCTTTCATCTTTAATTAAATTAATACAAGTATACAATAAGTCCACAAGATTTCTTACCTCTTTTCCTTGTCTAGGTAGGGTAGACTGATCAAATGCTAGAGGCATTTCACATTCCCTTACTTCTAGTTGTGTCCTAGATGAAGAAGCCTATTCTCCTACAAATTCTCTCCTTTCTTCTTCAAAACTATGCTTTTCTTTCCTTGGATCAAACAATTGTGTCTTCTCTACAACTCTTCTAATTTGTGATCCATCTGTAGTCTTTCCTGGAGTCACCCTATCTTCTCCTGTGACAGCACCTCCTCTTGTAATAACAATGACTCTAGGATCCTCACAATGAGGTTCCACTGATATTAGTTGGACGTGTTGGTTTCCACCTCATCTTTCCTGAAGTTTAGCTAACAATACTTGACAGTCTTCAATGACATGGTCGAATGAATTATAGTAGCTGCAAGTGGTACAAGGGTTCTAACAATAATTTTCCAAATGATCTAGCTGAGTGAAATTATAGAAAATAATCTTACCTCAACCTCGACCCATGCCTCCTCCTCATCCTCTTCCTCTGAATCCACTGTGAGGTTTGAAGTTTCCTCATCCTGGGAATTGATATGCACATGATTTCTTTATGACTGTAATTCTCCTTGAATTATGTATGCATCCCTTGATCTTTCATTCATGAGGTCGTAATCCCTACAATCCTTCTCATCATGCCCCACAAATTTACATAATGTGCAATAAATATTAGAACAATAATTTTCCAAATGATCTAGCTGAGTGAAATTATAGAAAATAATCTTACCTCAACCTCGACCCATGCCTCCTCCTCATCCTCTTCCTCTGAATCCACTGTGAGGTTTGAAGTTTCCTCATCTTGGGAATTGATATGCACATCATTTCTTTATGATTGTAATTCTCCTTGAATTATGTATGCATCCCTTGATCTTTCATTCATGAGGTCGTAATCCCTACAGTCCTTTTCATCATGCCCCACAAATTTACATAATGTGCAATAAATATTGGTGGGTGTCTGGACATATTTCTGCATATAATAACATTCACCAGGGGGGTGTCTATTTCTACATACCTTTCACCATGGTAAATTAGCATGTTTCAAAGGGTTAGGGGCTCCAGAGGCCAAGTCTTCATTAACTAAAGGACAATGCTCCTTGTCATGGCCCTATGATTTACATCTAATACACCATATGTCTTCTCTTTTCTATTTTCCTTTGTCCTTCTTCATGTCTTCATCCTGTAAAGACAAACTGGTTAATTGATTAAAATCTTACTCATACTTGGACTGGATTCTCCTATAGAGGTTCCTTCTAGTTTCATGGCAATCTCCAATGCCTCAGCCTATGAAGTGACCTTCTGTTGCATCATAGGCACTCTAATGTGTGGAAAGAGGGAAACAATGAACCATTCCTTATGATGTTCGTCTAAAATTTGAAAACTTAAATGGCATGTCAAGGTATTAAACCTATGATCAAATTCTCAAACAGGTTTAGTCACCTTTTGCTTGATTTCCTTCAACTCCGTAATGCACTGTGACTTTGACTTAGGTTTCTTGAACTCTGCACTTAATGCAGTCTTGATGTCATTCAGTGGTTTAGGTTGTACAGATCCTAAAACAAACTTCATATACCATCTCAATGTGTGATCCATCAAGGTAGTACTAAACTGATCTCTCTTAACATCTTCGTCGGTGACTCGCTTAATTCTCCATACAACTTCGCATAAGAATCAATGTTGATTAGGATCTTAAGATCCATATCCTATGAAAATGGGTAACCTTGTTTCATCTGCCATGGATATTCTTTCGTTTCTCAACTGAGTATGTACTAAATTGCTTGTAACAGTTCTCTGAGTGCTCTGATTACTTTGGTTACTTTGGTTACTCTAGTTACTATGTGATGTTAAAACAACAGGAGGAATAACAACACTTACTTCGACTGTAGGTGCAGTGCCTGAAGTTTCTAGTTCTTCTTGGATAATTTCCTCAGTCTCTACTTCCTCTACCCTTGCGAACTCTGAATACTCTTTGTCTTATCGCCCTACTTCTTCTCCACTGTAGAAATCTTCATCTTATGCTACTGGCAGGTAACGTTTCATAAACAAGTTCGCAAGAGGCACTTTTCTGAATGATTTCCCACTGCGCGTGTGTCCAACCTTTGTGTCATTGTTGTTGTCTGAATTCTTGAACATTAGCCTTAAAATCCAACTTATTACTGTATCTTCAAGATATTCTTCTCATGCAATAGCATCTTAATCTTCAACTTCAAAAAGTGTAGAAACTTTCCTCTAGGTCCCTTGAAGAAATACCTCTCTGCTTAACTATATGATTCCACTCTGTCAATGGAAAACTCAGTAATGTACCCTCCAATATTGCTATCAAACCATAGATCTACTGCTCTTGATACAACATTATCGACTCTCTTGAATTTCTTAATCAACACCAATGTCCAAACCATGGGTGGTCTAGATCTGATCTCAAATTGGGTGTCTTCTAATCTGGCTAACCACTCGTACAACTCCTTATGAACTCCTGTAAAGAAACTCTCGTTCACATTAGTAACGATGTACCTTCCAGACCAGTCTTTTGTACTAATTCTAGGGTTCTTGTTCTGAGCTTCGACGAAGTCCCTTTCTTGTTCTTCTATCCACTTCTGAATAGTGCCACACGTCCCCGATATATCGACGGTTGGGAAAAGGATCCGAAGGATCCCACGATATATGGTTCTAGGTCCTTCGTGGCTCCAACCTTTGGGATTTTTGGATCTTGGTTTAGTTGGTGATATAGGTTCACCCAACCACCTGGGGAACCGCCTATCGCCGGACAATATTACGAGAAACCGAGTCTCCCGGTTACCTTTGGTCAGCATAAGGATGATGAAGTCAGTCATACCTCGAAGTTCTAGACTTCCAGAGCTACGAAGCCAAGGGGACATAGCTTCCTTAGAATTAGCCCAAGGTTCCTGGGTATTGGTCATATGGGTTTTTTCAAACGGATCTCATCCTCTCATATTCCAAACGAAGGGACCTCCTCTTTTTAAGGCTTCCACTTTCGTTACCCTTCCAAAGATTTGTCATGAAATGGTTAAGGACTTGGGTCCGGAATCTCGGTCGCACAACAAGGATTCTGAAAGAGGTATCCTCTTCAGAAGGACAGGTTCAAGTCGAGACAATATCTCCCATCTCGACCATCATACAATATTATGCCCCAGGAAGCCTCCAGAGCTAAGCTAGGCATACAGACTATTGGTCGAAGGTGAAATATTTCAAAAATAATGAGGCATGTACATACTGTAACCATTCCACATAGAAAACATTTATAAATACACATGTTGGCACAGGGGCAGACCCAGGGTTCAACTCTATCAGTGCACCAACAAACGCTAACTACTATCCCTTTCGGCAACACGTGCGAAGTAGATGAAGTCTCACCCAAAGTAACAATAGAGGGGTTGCACAACACAGGTGTATACAACCAAAGGAAATGTAAGATGATTCCATAGCAACAATGCAAGATAACCTAGATATGATTAATAGTATTATGCTAACTCCCTGATGTTATTTATATCTCTTATCTTTAGTAGGGAAAACAACAATGCAATAACAGTATAATAGATAGAAAATAACACAACATCAACCATAGAGAACAACAAGATTTATGTGGTTCGCCCTCTCCCCAGGGCTACGTCCATAGAACTGTGCTTATGGATTAAGTATATGAAAAATACACAGTTCTATCTGTGCACTTAGCTATAGATCCTTCTCTCTCTTCCTCTTTATATCCCCTCCCTATGCACCCAGCTGGAGGATAAATCTTCGCACCCAGCTGAAGATCTCAAAATACAAGAATGCTCTAAGACATAATACTTCTACCTCTCCAAAACAAACAATATCAACAACCCTCTCAACTCTTCTAGACCTATTTTATATACATTTCATGACTCTTAGACAACCCTATATCGAAGCATAGGTGTCAAAACCCTATGTCCAAAAACCCTAGGTCCAAAACCCTAGGTGCCAAAACCCTAGGTTCACATAACCTACATTTTAAGGACTTCGCCAACCTATTCTTCCTTCTTCCCCATGAGTTTCTCCAAATCACCCATTGATGTCTTCGTCCTCTTGTTGACTTGTCCATGATCCATCTTCCTTGCTTCTTTGTCTTCCTAGATCTTCTCTTTCAACGACTTGCTTTTCTTTACTTCACTCCTCCTTTTCTGCTTCTTTAACCACTTTGACCCCTCCTTGATTTGTGTGACTTCTACGCGCTTCATACTTTGTCTTTATTATTCTTTAATATTTTCTTTCTTCCTTAATAGATGACCAAGGGCCAACAGGCCCCCAACACTCACATGTGACTCGTCACGAGTCACTGTAGGGTTGAACCTTATGTATCACTTCGACTGTAGACTGCGCAGAGCAGCCTATGCTTTCTACTTCATCCCTCCCTATCATGTGTAGACTATATTTTATGAGTCTAGTACCCAATTTCAATTGCACCGATTACCTAGACCCTTCTTTCTTTCTTTTACTGAGATCTTTGAGGTATTTGGTTGTCATAATATCGCTTCAACCGACTCACATTCACTAAACCATCCTTCCATTATGCATTAAGAGTCTTCAACTGTGCAACTCCACCTTCTGTAACATAGACAACTTCGAATGGTCTAAGCCAATGTGTCTTGAACTTCCTTGGATGCTTCATGAACTTGCTACCATATACAAGTACCAAATCTCCTTGTTTAAATGCTTTCTTCTTGATATGTCTATCATGGTAAGCCTTTTCTCGTTCTTTTTGTACCTACTCATGAAATCCTTCAATGAACCTATCTTTCTCTAGTTCTATCAACTACGCAAGCATGTCGTGAACAATGCCAGTGTCATCCATACCTGTAAATGCCGCAATTCTTAAACTAGGAACCAAATATTCCATAGGTACCACTGCTTCTTGGCCATAAACTGACTTAAAGGGAGTCTGCATTGTTAAGTTTTTTCAAGTAGTTCGATAAGCCCATAACATAGTTGGAATTCTCAAATCCCAATCATCCCTGTTAACACTGCAAATCTTAGTCAACATTGTTTACAAAATCTTATTGAAGGTTTCCACTGTACCATTTCCCTGTGGGTGGTATGGTGTGCTCTTCTGATGATTTAATTCAAACTCTTGATTCAAGGCTTCAATAGTTTTGTTAATGAAGCGTGTGCCTTGATCACTCATAAGGATCTTCAGGAATCCAAATCTGGTTATGAACATTAGCTTTAAAATCCAATTGATTACTGTATCTTCAAGATATTCTTCTCATGCAATAACATCTTAATCTTCAACTTCAAAAAATGTAGAAACTTTCCTCTAGGTCCCTTGAAGAAATACCTCTCTGCTTGACTATATGATTCCACTTTGCCAATAGAAAACTCAGTAATGTACCCTCCAATAGTGCTATCAAACCATAGATCTACTGCTCTTGATACAACGATATCGACTCTCCTAACTTTCTTAATCAAGGTCGATGTCCAAACCATGGGTGGTCTAGATCTGATCTTAAATTGGGTGTCTGCTAATCTGGCTAACCACTCATACAAGTCCTTATGAACTCCTATAAAGAAACTCTCATTCACATTAGTAAAGATGTACCTTCCCAACCAGTCTTCTATACTAATGCTAGGGTTCTTGTTCTGAGCTTCGACGAAGTCCCTTTCTTTTTCTTCTATCCACTTCTGAATCTCTGTCTTCGATGGAAACCACCTTGACATTCCCTCAAGAAGATCTTGGTCCTGAAAACGAAACCATTTTTTGGCACAGGGGCAGACCCAAGGTTCAATTCTAATAGCATACCAGCAAACCCTAACTACAAGCCCTTTCGGTAACACCTACGAAGCAGATGAAGTCTCACCCCAAGTAGCAATAGGGTGGTTGCAAGAAACATGTGTCTACAACCAGAGGAAATGCAGGATGATTTTAGAGAAACAACGCAAGATAACCTAGATATTCTTAACAATATTATGATAACCTCACAATGTTAGTTATATCTCTTATATTTAGTAGGGAAAACAACAATGCAATAACAATATAACAGATAGAAAATAACACAACATCAACCACAGAGAACAAAAATATTTACGTGGTTCACCCTCTCCTTAGGGCTACTTCCATAGAATTGTGCTTATGGATTAAGTATATGAAAAATACACAGTCCTATATGCGCACTTAGCTACATATCCTTCTCTCTCTTCTTCTTTATCTTCCCTACCTATGCACCCAACTGTAGGATAGATCTTTGCACCCAGCTGAAGATATTAAAATACAAGAATGCTCTAAGACATAATACTTCTACCTCTCTAAAAAAAACAATATCAATAACCCTCTCAACTCTTCTAGACCTCTTTTTATACATTTCATGAATCTTAGACAACCATAGATTGAAGCCTAGGTGTCAAAACCCTAGGTCCACATAACCTGCATTTTAAGGACTTCGTCGACCTATTCTTCCTTCTTCCCTACGAGGTGCTCCAAAGCACCCATTGATGTCTTCTTCCACTTGCTGACTTGTCCATGATCCATCTTCCTTTTCACTTTTTCTTCCTAGTTCTTCTCTTTCAATGACTTGCTTTCCTTTACTTCGCTCCTTCTTTTCTACTTCTTTAACCACTTTGACCCCTCCTCGGTTTGTGTGACTTCTATGTGCTTCATACTTTTTCTTTCTTCTTCATTAATATTTGTTTTTTTCCTTAATACATGACCAAGGGCCAACAACACATATGCATAAATCCATGCATTCATCCATTATTACAGTTCAACACATAAAACAGGTAAAATACTTATCAGAACCAGATAACATGAAGCGACTACTGAAGGGGGTGCTCATTTCCATCCAACCATAGGCTTAGTCACTCCAAATGGAGTTACCACTAGCCACCTTCGAGCTATACCACGATTATCTGCAATAGAATATTTTTTGGGGCTCAATGATAGTAAGGACATAGTATTGTTTTTAGATTCCTGTGGTGTGGGTTTTCAGAATTATTGTTCGAATTTTCCACAGTGAAATTCATTTTAATCGATGTTTCAAATCCTTTACCTGGATTCATCTTCAGGACAGAATAGTCAATGATAAGGGTAGCATGCTAGATTTATAAATATGAAAACTCACACCAGTAGGGACAAAGGTTTATCTCCTCCTCCCGTAGGATCTTGGCAATGGTTTACATGATACCAAGCAAGGAGGACCGGCCTCATTTATCATCTTGTATCATAACCTTCTCAGCCATTTCCTGTGTCCATAATGCTTATTTTCCAATTCTTCCTTGAACCCGAGATCATCACCTCTCATCTCTACAGTCTTCGCAGGTCCTCCTCCCCCACCACACCTTCCTTTCTTGCCTCCTTCAACAAGGTTATGTGTGGATTGAATTTCTAGCCCGTGGTCAGGTCTAGAAGCCTTACAGATGGGTGCTCTGCCCCATCCCCTCATCAAATATTGAGGAGGTATTCCCACCTATCAGCGTGGCTGTAATTCATTTCTGGGTCAGAGGATTGTTCTGGTCCTCAGAAATTAAATCCAGTAAGGTACTAGTTTGGTGAAGGTTAATGCAATCATTCTTGGTCCCCTTTACCATCTCTTTTCATAGAATTTGTGGTATTTCTTAGTACACCCACCCCTTCCAGTAGTCATGCAACACTTATCCATATTTCTAGTAATTAACATAATTTACATTCATTGACCTTTTATACAAAGGTCCATCAAATCAATCATTCACACATACTAAGTTTTCCATAGTTGCTTGGCCATTATAGTTATATTTACAAAATGGGGGAAACAGGATGTTACAAATGTGATGTCATTCATCCTAACTGCAGTTTTCTCTAGGATTGTGATAGCGGATTTCCGAGAATTTATTCACAAGTTTATAGAATTTTATATGGATGATTCGATGGTATATAGTCTTCTCAAGGAACATGTAGCGCTACTACATCTGATGTTTGACAGATGTAGGGAATTGAAGATATCGATGAACCTCATAAAGTGTATCTTCTGTGTGCCACATGGAAATTTGTTGGGCCACATAGCATGTCGAGAGGGAGTACTGGTAGACCCAGCCAAAGCTGTGGTTATTGTGAACATGCTGCCACCTACGAGTTCTAAGCAGTTGCGCTCCACGCTGGGGCACACAGGGTACTATCACAGGTTTATCATAAGATATGAAAATATCACTAGTCCACTGGAAAATCTACTAAATAAGGATGAAGTGTTCCAATGGACACCAAAATGTGATACATATTTGGAGACCCTAAAGGATAAGCTCAACACAACACCTATTCTGATATTTCCAAATTGGGAAAATGAATTTCACATCCACGTAAATGCTACAAGTATTTCCTTGGGAGCCATCTTATCACAACTAGGAGATGGAGCCATGGATCATCCTATCTATTTTGCGAGCAGGAAGTGATCACAAGCTGAGCACAACTATACAACGATAAAAAGGGATGGTTTAGCTATGATTTACACTTTGCATAAGTTTAGACATTATTTGTTAGGTTCTCATTTTAATTTATTTACTGATCATTATGCATTAAAATATCTAGTTAAGAAACCTGTGTTGGAAGGGAGAATTTGTAGATGGTTGCTACTATTTCAATAATTTTCTTTTGAAGTGATCATTAAGCCTGGAAGATGTAACATAGGGCCTAATCACATGTCTATATTAGAGTCAGGGAAAAGTGGCGGAGCAGTCGATGATCAGCTCCCAGATGCAGACTTGTTCTGGGTTGAGGCCATACTAGAATATCTAGAATACATAAGAGTCTTCTTAAGTACACGGGCCTACCCAAAAACATACTCCGCAACCCAGAAACACCATATGGTGGTTAGAGAAGTGGACTATCAATTGATTACAGAGAAGTTATATAAATTGGGACTCGATAGTATCCTTAGGGGATGTCTCTTGAATCATGAAAGACAATATATACTGTGGGAGTGGCACAGTGGAGTTGCGGGAGTTCATGTGGGAGGAAACGCCACTATGCAGAAGGTCCTCCAAGTTGGACTATGGTGGGCCACGCTCTTCAAGGATGTAAAGGCATATGCTAGATCATGTGATGTTTGTCAAAGAGTGGGTAAGCCATCAAGATGAGATGAATTGCAACTTCAACTAGTTCGAGCCTTACAAGCATTTGAGAAATAAGCAGTTGACTTCATTGGGTGGATCAACCCCACAACTAAGAATTCAAAGGCTAGGTACATTATTATCACAACTGACTACCTTACACATTGGGTTAATGCAACAACTATTCAAGATTGTTTGACTAATACTGCTGCTAGTTTCATTTTTGAAAATATTATCACTCGATTTGGATGTTCTAGGAGTCTGACCAATGATTAGGGAGCTCATTTTATCATTAGTACCATAGAAAATATAATATCAGATTTCTTGATCCAACATCATAAAATTAGCCCCTACCACTTGAAAGCCAATGGAACAGTAGAGGCATTTAACAAGATTCTAGAGAGAGGGTTAACGAAGGTTTGTTGTGCAAATAAGGAATATTGGGAAGACAGAGTTCCAACAATTTTATGGGCTTACAGGACAACCACAAAGAAACTCCATAAATACACTCCATTTCATCTAGTCTATGGGAAAGAGGTTGTGGTGCCTTTAGAATTCATTACTCCAAGTTTGTATATTACACATATTACACACATGTCAGAGGATGAATCAGTTGCATAGAGGCTCATGGACTTACACGAACTTGAAGAGACCAGGTTTTTAGTAGACTTCCATCAGTCAGTAGAGAAAGAAAGGCAGAAAGCTTGGCATGAAAGACACATTAAGACTAAAGTATTTGTGCAAGGAGACAAGTTCCTACTCTATGACAGTCGGTACCAGAAGCATCTAGGCAAGTTTCGCATGCATTGGTTGGGACCATTTATAGTTGCGGAGATCCAACCTTCTAGAACAATCAGACTTGCGCAAATTGATGGTATGTTGTGGCCAAGATGGGTGAATGGCGCTTTCCTAAAACCCTATATGTCTCAGAACTGAGATAAAGGATTGTTTCTCTAGTCCTAAGGAGCAAGTATAGTAGTTAGATTTGATTTTTTCTACAATTTCTGTAAATTCAGTTAATAAAGTCGACGTGTGTAGTGCTGCGACGTGACATGTAGTTCATTTCTTTTTCTGTCTAAGTGTTGTTTGATGCAGAATTGCTTACTTGGCAGCGTAGGATCATAAGCATCAAGAACCTATTAATGATATTCATTAATATGACAGGGACCTCTTTGTGGTCTAAGGGAGAGGATCCGAATGCAATCTAAGTCCATGTGCCACACAAACCCATTCCAATCATAGCCTTTATTACTACTACGATACCCCATCTGAATTCAGTTAAGCCATAAATCTGCGATATGAAAATATGCCATCGATATTCGTGCTGAGATTATCATCTGTCAAATGGTAAGGTCTAAAATCATCCATGTCCCTATCCAACTTGCACAGTAAATTCCAGAATCGCCCAATAGGATTTCCCCATTAACCAGTCTCGTCGGACAACTTAGATCCAAGTTGTGTCTATAGGGTAATGATAAATAATAATTATTATTGAACTTGCCAACTAAGCCCGAGTATAAGGCTCTGAGAACTCGTAGTAGGACGCATTGTTTCCCAGAATGAACTTAGCAATTTACAAATTCAGTAGAGTGAAAAAGCATGTCTAATCCTTTGACCATTAGTCGCGAACCCCAATCCATATTTCACTTGTCCAAATTGTTGATAGTTCATACTGACCATGTCAAGAGGTACATGGAGCCGAAGCGCCATTTCCAAGGATGCACTACCATATGAGCCTTGCGAACCCGAAGTTGAGATCGTGGGTGATCTCAATGGGAAGGTGGAGAAATTCAAGCGCCTTGACCTCGAATTAATAGACCAAGTCTTGTTCTCGCAGATGAACATAGAATTTTTCTGGAATGTCGCTCCAGACGAGTTGGGAGGCATGCAGTTTGTTCCAAACCTTGAGTTTATTAATTTGTTCAACTCAACCATCATGAACCTCAGGGATTTACCAGTGTTCGACACCACTGGTGAAGTTGCGAGGTGTACCAACTTCCTGATCAACAGGGTACATGAAAAATCTTTGTGGTTGGATAGGAGATATCCAATCCATGCAAAATACATCCACCAACTTACTGGATTGTCCCTTGAGGGTGAGGATGTGTTTGAATTTTTTGAGGGTCCCAACAAGCACGGAAAGAATAAGGGGGAGCCCAACCTATACAAAAAGTTTCACATGCAAAGGGGGGAGCACACAACCAAGATCGACCCCATACTACCCGAGATAGTCAGGACTGGTTTCTACATCATAGCTAACAAAGTCGTGAGGTCCTACTACATGGAAGAATGCACACTGGATGTTTTATCAGTGACGTATTTTTGCGCCAATGTCACTGTCTTCAACTGGTACAACTACCTATTGGAGGAACTCCTTGTGTCCTGCAAGGAAGCTTAGGAGAAATGTGGTACTTTCACCTATGGATACTTGTTGCTTGCCTTGCAATTATCAAGTGACAACACCCGTCGGAAGACCATTGGTGCTAGAAAATAAGGGGCGCTTAGAGAAAATGTTTGAGCCCTAGAATTCAAGGGAAGACTCAGAGAACACCGCCTTCAACAACACGACATTCTCCAAGTGGTACAACGAGCTAATTGACACAACACAGAGGTTGCACATTCTGCAGGAGCTTCTTAACTGCAATACGCAGAACATAACATTAAACATGAATTGACACCATACGTTTGTGTGGCCAAGGTATGCCAATAGGGAGGACTTCCACTCGCATATGTTGTCGTTGTATTTGGACGAAGAGGCCTTCGACAAGGAGGTGATGTTGTGGCCTGGAGTCAAATGGAACCCACGCAAGTCGGGGATGCACTATGTTTTTCTCGTCGAGATGATGAAGAAGAAAGGTTAGGAAAGAGGGGTAGGACCTAGTTCTATGATAGTGGTACATAAGAAAGAAGCTTCGACACAGACAGAATCCAAAGAGGAGGAAGAGACGCAACCACTGGAGCACAACAAAAGAACACTTCTTATGCTCCCACAATTGCTAGAGCAAGCAATGTTGATAGGTAAGGATGTTAATAAAATCCTAGTGCTACATTCATCACAGAGCCTGTGGCCAAGAAAACCAGGATGAGGATCTCACTGAGCAAGGTTCTGAATCCCCAACCCATTTCATCCATCGTCCCCCGCACTCGCTCAACAGTTCGAGAAGCCCCTATCATACATATCCAAGACGACCCTGAGCCTGGAACCACTCCATCCACCATCATCACTGAGCAGCCTCCATCACCACCACAACCCCATTCACCACCTCAAAAAACCAACACTCCACCCCAAACCACTGATCCAGAACTTATGCATCTCGATCCCCCAGAAATACTTGAACAAAGACCAGAAATTTTTGGTCCAAATCTAGAAGTACCTGAGCAGAAGCTACAACTCATTGGCCCGAACCCTGAATCCCAAGACCATAATATCATACCTTTTGGGTCGCATAAGGACACTCCATCTTCAACTAAGATGCAAATGGTAGAAAATATGCAAGTCTGAAGTCCTCAATACACTTCCTCAACGACTAAGGTTGAAGGTGCCATGGGAAGCGCAACTCCCAAAGAAGAGGTAGGTAAAGAGGCAGAGATACATGAGGTTCATAAGGAACCTGAGACAACTTTAGGACAAAGCACAATGTCAGCACAGGAACAGATGGAGCTAGCTCTCCAAAACCCTGAATAGTGCGCAGAGTTGTTGCAACTCTACCTAGCTAGAGAAAAAGTTATAACGCTCCTGCCATCAGTGTTGAGGCTGAGTCTTATGCCAGTACCATATACATGAGAGGAGGAGGTAGAGACTCCCTCAGAGCACTCAAAGGCCAATGGACTTCCACTGCAGGTCTGAGCAACCAGGCATGCCACTCCTTCTCCCGCTAAACTAGCACAGTGGCCAGCAATGTAGGTAGTCGGGATGATCAGAGCCTCAATTGATCAACTGGAGTAGAGGCTCTAGTAGGTTGAAAGGTATAAAAATTTCATAAGGGAAGAAGCACTCCTTTCTCAAGCGTGCAGAAAATAGGAAGAACACGCCAAGATCCAGATGGAGCACAAACTGGAATGAGTTCGAGAGAGGCTTGTTGAAGCCTACACGGAAATACGAAAGGTCGGAACCCAACTACCAGAATCCAGTGATGCAGGAGAGCCTGAGAATTAAATCAAATTTATCCAAGGAGAATGGTCACAGTTGGCCATTCACATAGAGAATATGAAAGTGAAGTTGCGACAGAGTCAACAAGAAGCATATCAACAACCTCGGAAGCTATAGGAGAAGATGGAGAAAATAGTGCTAGAAGGCAACAATAATCGAGCAACACTACAAAAGTTCACAGCTGAGTGCACAAAGATATTCTGAGAATTCATCAATTGGGTGGGAATTATCGCTAGGTGAAACCAAAATCTAGAGGACGTGTGCATGCGAATACAATTGTTGAATGAGGAATTTTCAGTCACTATGGATCCATTGGAGAAACAACATAAGTTCGATCAAATTAAGCAAGCAGATAATGAGTTGAACGCTCTGTTTGAGGCGCAATCAGTATCCAAGAAGGATCTACGTGAATTTCCACCTGTGCAGAATCTGAATGGAACTCTATGGTCACATCCAAGCCCAAAGTATGTATCACAGATGCAACCCAACAGTTCGTCGTCGAAATGGCAGGATAAAATTGGGAGTTTCTAGGAAGTCAAGAAGCGGGCATTAGAGTTGGTCCCAGATTTGGGCCCTTCATTTGAAGAGGTAGAGGAAGAGAAAGAGAAATCAAAAGAGGAAGGTAAAGCGTAGAAATAGGATAAGGGAAAGCAACAGTTACTCCTAGAAGCTGCGAAAGAGCCAAGTACTTGACTCAAGGGTGAGTCAAGGCTTGTGGTCGGAGTCTGTTGGGCCCTTCATTTTTGGATTTGAAGCTGCACATGAAGGATTATAGTTCCATTTTTGGTTTAGCACGATTTGTGCAAGCTACAGAAGAAGTTAGACAATGGAGTGAGGAAAAGTAACAGAAATCAGTCGTGGAAAAGGACAGCACAATGCTAGCAAGGAAGAAGAAGTTGCAACAGAACAAGAAAGCATGCAAGCCCAAATCCAGAGGATCCCAATCATCTTATATATATGAGATATATATGATTGTAAAGGGGTTCTTGTTGTTGGCTATGGTTGATAGGTTGGGGTTTTGTTGTTGTTAGCCGAATGTTGTTGGGTTTTAGTTGAGAAAAGGTTCTGTAAATGTAATTTGTATACCATTTTGGGTAAATAGATCTCTGCGACATGAGTTCGGAGCCAAAATTTTGTAACAGAGTACTAATTTGTATCTCTGAGGTTTTATCTGATAAGTTTTGATGATAATATATAAATAAGGATCCCAAATTTTGAAATATGATGCATCATTCTGTGTTTATTCTTATGGATCGTATCTTTACAGTACTCCTTTGTGTTTGATAGGCTCCATATGATGTTTCTGTGTATGAATGCTTTTCAAAACTTAAGTATCTTTAGTTCCTATGTGTATGAGCTCTGATCTCTTCTGTAGTTATCTTGTATTGCTCAAGATTGTGTTGAATATTGAAGGTTATGAGAACCCACCTAAGTATTCTCCTTTCCCTTCCCTATCCTTCTATCTTGGTTGCGCTTTGGGTGAGACTTATTCTCTTCGGAGGAGATGAAAATGCCAGCGCTCTATACTACACTGTACCTTTTGTTGGTAACCTAAGAAGGACCCTAGTCTGATCAATTCCACGCCAACAGGAAATCCATGTATCCTGACAGCTTATTTCATGTAGATATTTGAAATATTGGTTTCCTTATGTGTAGTCTTCACTGGAATAAAATGTGCGTTCTTAGTCAATTTATCCACCACTACCATGATGGCATCATGTTGTTTCATTGTTCTGGGCAACTTTGTAATAAAATCAATTGTAAATACTTCACACTTCCATTCCAAAATGGGCAATGGATGTAACATAATGATTGGAAGTATATTCACATCCTTTACCTTTTGAAATTCTAGGCATCTGGCTATATATAAGTTAGCCACTTCTTTCTTCATTCTGGGACAAAAGTATTAACTCCTCACATCTACAATGGATTTTTGATATCCTAGGTGTCTATCATATGGACCGTTGTGTATTTATCTTAGCCCTATATTTTTCATCTCTCTAGAATTTGACACGTACACTTTGCATTTGTACATGAGGATTCCATCCTCTTTCAACTCATAATATTTAAATTTTTGTTGTAAATTGCCTTGTTGTAATGTTTCCTTTATTTTTAAACAGTGTTGATCTGAATTTAATACTTCAATAATCTTATCTTTCAGATCCATCATGTACATGATAATGGTTCCAATATGCATCCCATGTGCTCTCCTATTGAGTGCATCAGCCACTTGATTCTCTTTTCCTTTGTTGTGTTTAATTTCAAATTCATATTCACTAAGAAATTAGAGCCATCTAGTATACCTGACATTTAATGTGGGTTGTCCAAAAAAATGTTTCAGACCACAATGGTTTTTTCTTAGCTCAAATTAACTCCTCATGAGGTAATGTCTCCACATTTCCAGTGTAATGTACCCAACCACCTAAGCTGGGCCACGCTACAAAAATTTCAACTTTTTTCACTCTGATACCATAATGTAACATACCCCTCCACCAAGGCTAGGCCATGCCACAAAAAATTAAAATTATGTCACTCTAATACCACAATGTAATGTACCCAGATTACCACTGGGCCATGTTAATACAAAATCTAGTGCACTGATTCTACTCTCTAACATTGGTCTACACATAAATACTCTAAGTACCGCGCATGACCCCAAGTTGGGTCGTGCCACACAAACTTTCCTCTTTTGACACAACTTATAACAGTGGAAGTAACACAATACAACTGCGTGCACAAACATGTTGAGCACACAAACCTTAATATGCATGTAATTCACTTTGAACATGTGATCACTACTATGCGTGCAACCATTCTCACATCACATGCAAATTGTTTTCTCCTTATGCTCGTAGACTGCTTCCTTGCACACACAGTGAATCTGGCCTCTTGTGCTCACGTAGTATTTTCATGTGCGCATGGCCATTCTAACCTCACTTTGGAGACTCATGAACATTATTATAAGGTTAAATTAATAGGAATAACTAATAACAATTATCATACTCAGCAAGTATGACAACAAATACTGAATATCAACACCACACTTTACATGTGTAAGCAACATTATATAAAATAACAACAATTACTTATATGAAAAATCATACAAGAATTAAACCAATATTAGACATAGATAATTAAGCATGCAATAAAGGAGACAAGCACAAAAATGACACTTATCTTTTATGAGAAGTCACGAACTACACATAGAACTCAAACATTCCTCCTAGCCATAGACTATCTTTCTCATAAACTTTCAACAATAGATCACCCCCGAGCTGGGGCTTAAACTCCTCCAGGGAAAAATGATTCCTAATGCCAGATAAGGTCTAATAAACAACATAATTTTTCAGTCCAAGGTGACCACTATTGCAAACTAGTCTACAGTCTCTCATTCCCCACACATCTGTCCCACCCCAGTAAGTGTTCCCTCTCTCTTCTCAATAGTCCTTTGGTTTCCCCACTTCCCTTATAACACTCCAGCAACAGGCTGAACAGGAAGTCTAAGAGCACTGTTACTAATTCCTAGTGCACCAAGGAACAATTCCTAACAAAACTCTCACCTAGAGAGAATGCTCACGGGCCTGACAACCTACCTCTTCTTCAATAAATATCTCACCTTGAAAGAATGTGCATGGTCATGAAAACTTGCCTCTTTGACCAAAAACTAGTTGTTTCCAAGAAGAGGGTTAAACATTAGCAATCCATTCTATCTCTCCTAGGAGGAGTATTGTTTTGAATGATCAAGACATGAAAAATGAACGATTCCCCCCCCCCCCCAGTTTAGATGATCTAAAAACATGAAGAAAAATAATGAATTCCCCCAAAATACACTAAGGGAAGTAATATATATTGCATGCCTTAAATTGGACACTTGTCACCTTTAGAATTAGTTATAACCACTTGGTGACTCGTTCCCATCCCTCGGGAACTTAGGATAAATAATCATCCATAAATTACACTTCTAGGAAATATTAATAAAATATTCCCTTGGACTTAAGCCCCGCTTTTCCCTTTTTTGGTGGATTTTATCCCCCTATCTCTTTTCCTTTGATCTGTTTATGCACATCAATGTGATATTATTAATAAATTGAGTGTGATTACATTTTACAATGTTAGGCACACTAGCCTATTTGCATCCCATCTCCCCAACCCCATAACCACACAGGATCTTTGACCTCAATATATATATATATATATATATATATATATATATATAACTCGATTCGATGTGCACTTCAAGGTAATCCCCATGCACTTACTCAAGTGCTTTAAACAGTGTGAAATGTGTGCGCCATTCCTTTGATGTGAAAACCACATGCACTTACCCATGTAAACACAACACTATGGAATGTGTGCACCCTTTATTTGGTAACAATCCTCGCACACTACTCAGGTGCACGCAAAACCAAAACTTGGTGCCAATGACTCACCACTTGTTAGGATCTGATCCTAACCCCTCTTCATGGGTCATTAGTTAGTAGGATATGCTTTCTATGTAATAAAGGGTGACATTATTTAATAAGGCCTATTAAATAAAGGAGAATAAGTCAATGTAAGAAGACCTAATAGAAGCTTTTGCTTCTAGAAATATCTTCCTCTAGAATTTTCCTTAGAAGGTAGAGTTAGTATAAATAAGAATAGGAAGTATTGGATATTTTTGTCTGGAATATTATTGTAATAGATCTCAGCTCTGCTAGAGGTTTCACCCTCAAAGAGGAAAGTGAACATTGCTCTCTTTAATGAAGGTTCTCTTTCTAGTGTTATTCTAGTTGTTCTAGTTATAATGTTCTTGTTTGATTATTGCTTGCTAAATATTTTTGTTCTGCATAATATAATTATTCTTATATATTGCAAGTGGTATCAGAGCTTCTTCTTGGGAAGAACTTGTGGGGTAATTTGTTTCAAGGTAGACACGTATTCCGACGTCTTTAAGCTACAAATATTTGTTGTTCCACGCATAAACCCACAGTCGAGGAATCACACACGTGGGAACTACAAGTGGTACCTAAGCACACATTGTTGGCCACCCATGTAACCCTTGTTGGTACCCTTTTGAGTGGTAGCGCATCAAACAACACCTATATATGGATCGGCCTAGATATCCTGAAGCCCTCTGTAGATAAACCGATTGGCCACCTAACTGCTATAGTGTCACCAAGAACAACACTTGAGAATATACTCTCTAGTACTTGGGTAATCAAGTAGTATGACTAAGGGTACAGTCTAGCCTCCTTAGTTGGTGCCATAAGATATTGGGTCGATTACTATTTTTCGAACCCGCATGTATATAAGAGATCTATAGCATAGGTAAAATCTTTCTTGTAGATAACCTACAATCCCCAACCATTGGGACGGAAATAACTGATCTATTACAGTGCAACTTGGCCTCTGCTAAATTTTCGTTGCAGAAACACTCTACCGAAATTTTTTATTATTGAGAATTTGGGAATTTCTCCATTGCACCCTTATTTGTGACTTAGTCCATTAGATTCCTCTCTTCATTTTGATCATGGTGGTACCCTTCACTTTCAATCCTTTTTTTCCTGCAAACCCAACCCTTCTGGGATACCCTTATTTGCGACCTATCCCATTGTAATCCTCTATTTGTCCTGATCAAATTGGTACCTATCATTTTTGTGCCCCAGATTTTTCGTCCCGACCCCTCATCTGCTAGCTAAGATGCCCCAATTCCGACCACCCACCCTTAGAGACAAGAATATTTGGAGTGTAAGGTGTTTAACCTAGAACAACAATTGTTCTTCCTCAACACAAAAGTCCAAGCCTCCATAAGAACAACAACACAAGAAGTCTTCCAAGTAACCATGCAATGGATATTCAAGGGTAAGAATGTTGAGCCCAATCCAAAGGACCCTCAAGCCTCCCATTATGAGCCTAATCATTCATCCCACTCCCCTTGTAGTTCTCCACACTCTTGGAATAAGGTGCCCAAAGTTGACCTGCATAAATTTGATGGATCCAACCCAACAGGGTGGGTTTCTCAAATGGAACAATACTTCTCCCTTCATGATATTCGGGATGATGAGAGAAAAATCCATGTAGGGGTTTTGTACTTGGATCAAGAATGTTGGAAGTGGTGGCAGTGGCATGATAAATTTTATCTAGGACTACCCACTTAGAACATGTTCACTAAAGTAGTTTGTGCCCGTTTTGATAGGGACTCACATTTTTTGGGAAGGATCACTAAGCCACGCCAAATGGGATCAGTATCAAACTTCATCATGACATTTGAACAATTGGCTATCCAAAATGAGGGCTTATCATATGAATTTTACCATGAATTTTTTATCAGTGGCTTAAAGGAAGCCATCGGGGCTCATGTGAACACACATCATCCTACTACTTGTTTGTAGGAATGCCAATTAGCACTAGAAGCAGATACCATCCTTAAGGATCCACCCTTGAAGGATACATTCCCCAACCGTCCTAACCTTGGGGATAACCCAACTCCGACACAAACCTTAAAGGTCCAAAAGGTCTCTCCTACAAAAATGGTGGAGCATTGCAAGCAAGAACTTTGTTATTATTGTGATGAAAAGTACTCACCAGGACATTAATGTCGGGAAAAAAATTTCTTCCACATTGATGCATCAACTTCATCTTCCTATGTAGAAATACCCTCAGATGAGATTCCTAACCTAGAGGATTCTCAACCACATGTTCACGTTGAATATTTTATTGCAATCCCTATGGAACCAGAGGAACTTGTCATATCACTTCATGCCCTTTATAGTATTTTGGCCCCACATACATTTAAGATCAAGGGATACATCAAACATAAGTCGATCGTGGTGTTGATTGATAGTGGTATCACCCATAACTTTATTCACTACAGGCTTGTTAAGGAGATCAATTGTTGTGTCCTCCCTATTTATAATTTTCAAATCCTCATTGTTAATGGGGGTACAATGAAGTGTGGGTGCCGCTATGAGAATGAAAAACTCCAAATGGGGGATTATCTTCTGAAAACCCACATGTTCTCTATTTCCATGGGTTTTGTGATATTATATTGGGCTTGCAATGTCTTTTCACTTTGGGAACAATCAAAATGGATTATCAAGAATTATGTATGAGCTTCACCCAAGAGGTTCACACCTATACCCTTTGAGGTCTCCAAGTGGGCTCCCTTGAAATCATCAACTCTCACAAGATGGATTTTTTTTTGAAGAAATTCCACCATGGTGTGATTTCTCAATTTCATACCATCTAGGTCATTGATCAGGCCTCTCGGGTAGTTCCTCCTAGCCTGCAACTAATATTGGAAAATTACCCCAAGGTCTTGGAGGTTCCCACCGAATTACCTCCCTCCATGGGTGAGCATGATCATAGCATCCCTATCCTCCTGGGCATTCAACCCCCCAATATATGTCCCTACAGGTATCCATTTTCTCAAAAAAATGAAATAAAAAAGATGTTATAAGAATCATTGGAGGTGAGGGTAATTCGCCCTAGTACCAACCCATATTCTTTGCCCATGGTGATGGCCTTAAATAAAGATGGTACTTGGTGCATGTGTCCCGATTTTTGTGCTCTGAATAAACTAACCATCAAATATAAGTTTCCCTTTCCTTTCATGGATGATCTGTTGGATGAACTCCAAGGTGCCTGTGTCGTCACCAAATTAGACCTTTTCTCCAGCTATCACCATATTCAGATGAAGAAGGCAAATATTCCAAAGAATACTTTCAAAACTCATGTAGGACATTATGAATTCTTGGTCATGCATTTTGTCCTGTGCAATGCCCCATACACCTTCCAAAGTCTCCTGAATAAACTATTGAAACCTTTCCTTCAGAAGTTTTCCCTGGTTTTCTTTGATGACATTCTCATTTACATTTGCACTTGGGATAGCCACCTTCTCCATGTGGAAACATTCCTTCAATTACTACACAACAACCAATTGTTTTTCAAAAATACCAAATGTTCTTTTGTATCTAGTGAAGTGGAATACTTGGGGCACATTGTGGGTCGAGATGAGGTAAAAGTAGACCCCCAAAAGATACAAGCTATGCAAGAGTGGTTGTGATCCATGACCTTAAAGTGCCTACGGGGTTTCCTCGGTCTCACAGGATATTACAAAAAAATTGTACACCATTACGGAAAAATTACTAAGCCCTTGACTAACCTTCTTGATAAAAATTCATTTCATTGGACAACTATTGTCGAGCAAGCCTTCAAATATTTAAGGTGGTCCATGTGAACTATTCCTATCCTAGAAACTCCTGACTTCAACAAAACCTTTGTGGTAGATTCATATGCTTTTGGCACTGGTGTATGTGCATTTTTCACACAAGATGGTCGACCTATGGCCTTTACTAGCCAAGCGTTGAGTGGCTGCAATTTGGGAAAATCTACATATGAAAAAAAAATGATGGCCATTCTCCATGCAGTGCACACATGGTAGCCATATATTTTGGGATTTTGTTTTCATATCAAAACAGATCACCATAGTCTAAAATTATTTTATGGAGCAACAGTTAATCCTCCCCAGAACAAAACAAGTGGCTGGCCAAAATGTTGGGGTATGATTATGAAATCATATATAAAAAGGGAAAAGAAAATATAGTAGTCTATGCCTTGTCAAGACAACATGGTGAGGATGGCTCCCTCTTTTCCTTATCCTTACTTGTCCTTGATTAGATTGAAGAATTTTGAAAAGAGTGGCTACCACATCCAACTATATCCAAGTTAATTCAATGCCTTCAAGAGGACCCTAATCTTCCCACTGACTACACTTGGAATGACAATATTCTTCGATATAAGTATCATATGGTTATATCTCCCTCTTCTGCACTCAAGTCGAGGATATTAAATGAGTTTCACTCATCATCTATTGCGGGTCACTCGAGCTTCCAAAATACCTATGCTCACACCCATCATTATTTTTTCTGGACAGGGATGAAGAAGGATATACTTCACTTTGTCACGAAATGTGAGGGTGTGACAACATAAGAGCTATACAACCCCTACCCATTCCAACTTCGATTTGGATGGACATATCCATAGAATTTATAGTGGGCCTCCCAAAATATGGCAACAAGTCCATCATCATGGTG
This sequence comes from Picea glauca, assembly GCA_000966675.3. Lineage (NCBI taxonomy): Eukaryota > Viridiplantae > Streptophyta > Pinopsida > Pinales > Pinaceae > Picea > Picea glauca. The sequence continues at coordinate 22,090 of JZKD02S0175141.1, read as the reverse complement.
GTTGTTGATCGCCTCTCCAAGTATTCTCATTTTGTGCATTACCCCGCCCTTTCACACCGGCACTAGTATCACAAGTTTTCCTTGATCATATTTTCAAGTTACATGGTATGTCCACCTCTATTGTATATGATCATGATCCAAATTTTACCAAAATAGTTTGGCAAGAGTTGTTTAAATTGCAGGGCACTCAACTAAACATGAGCACTGCCTATCACCCCCAGTCTGAAAGCCAAACAAAATTTGTCAACAAATGTTTGGAAACCTACTTTCATTGATTTTATTCAGACAAATAACATCAGTGGGTGCAATGGCTCCCCTTGGTTGAATGGTGGTACAATACTTCATATCATATGGCTACTAAAATGACCCCATATGAAGAAGTGTATGGAAAACGACCACCTACCATCACTACCTATATTCCGAGCACATCAAAGGTCCAATCTATTGACACCATGTTTCAAGGTCTAAAAACCACCCTAGAAACTCTAAAGGATAACCTCCACATGGCCCAAAATCGCATGAAGCAACAGACCAACATCATTCAGAAAGGGTTTTTCAAGAAGGTGATCAGGTGTTTCTCAAGCTCCAAACTTGCAAACAAACATCTCTCAAATCCCAGGGACATCATAAGTTTGCACCCAAGTTTTATGGGATCTACCAGATCATAAAGCATATTGGTTTAGTAGCCTACAATTTCGCCCTTCCAACTACTTCCAAAATCCATCCAGTGTTCCATGTTTCCTTTTTGAAGAAAGTGGTGGGACAGAATTGCAGGGTCCAAACCATACTTTCGGAATTGAATGAAGAAGGATCCCTTTGGCTCCAACTAGAATCATTCCTCAATACACATGAATTTAAGTTGCATGGAAGAAATATCAAGGAAGTGTTGACCAAGTGGAAGGACACATCACCAGAGGATGCGACTTGGGAACCATCGGCCATACTCCAACAGTTTTTGGATCTTCAACCTTGAAGACATGGTTACTTTGAAGTGGGAGGGCATGTTAGGATCCAATACCAACCCCTCTTCATGGGTCATTAGTTAGTGGAATATGTTTTATATGTAATAAATGCCGACATTAGTTAATAAGGCCTATTAAATAAAGGAGATTAAGTCAATGTAAGAAGACCTAATAGAATCTTCCTCTTCTAGAAAGATCTTCCTCTATAAGTTTCCTTAGAAGGTATAGTTAGTATAAATAAAAGTAGGAGGCATTGGATATTTTTGTCTCGAAGATTATTGTAATAGAGCTCAGTTGTGTTGGAGGTTTCCCCCTCGAAAAGGAAAGTGAACATTTTCATATTTAATAAAGGTGCTCTTTCTGGTGTTATTTTGGTATTTTTCTAGCTATAATCTTGTTGTTCCATTACTTCTTGCTAAATATTTTGTTTTGCATAATATAATGTATTTGATATATTGCACCAGCCTATATGTACATTTAAATTTACAATTGGTACCAATGGGTCACAAGACTATATGTACAATTAGAAATGGGGTTCGGATTATGGACATTAAATTCTTCTCCCCCTTATTTATGCATTTTCCTCAGTGAATTATATACACATGTACATACAAAATTTTAAAACACTTCAAAAATATGTGGATACTCTATCTGCATAACATCCTCGCACTCGAAAATCAACTTCTAGCTCCACCTGAATCACATTCCAATCAATAATATTATTAGCATCAAGTACGTACTTTTTAATTAATATGGAAAACATTATGAATACACAAGGATGCATGAAATGAAAGCATATATGCGATAGGACCAATCCTCTCTAGGATTTCAAAATGCATGCAGTGGTGTTCTTCCATCTTAGAACAATTTCCTTCCTTCAGAGAACTGCATTTTTCTTTTACTTTCAAGAACACATGGTCACCCACTTTAAACTCTTTGTGGGTTGTACCTTTATCTGCACATCTTTTCTTCCTGTTTTTGGAAACCTTTAAATTATTCCTTATCTTCACCATCTGCTTTTATATTTCCCAAAGAAAATCTAGCCCAACACGACTTTGTATGCTAGGTTGTCCTAGCTCACTGGTGTGTTGCAATTTCTACCATAAAGTGCCTCAAGTGGGCTCATCTTTAAATATGATTGATACCCATTGTTTTAACCAAACTCTACAAAGTGAAGGTAGTCTTCCCATTTTTTATGGTTTATCCATCACATACATCCTGAGCATATCTTCAATCACCTGATTTACCCTCTATGTTGGTCCATCTGTCTCAGGGTGATATGTTGTGCTAAATTTCAAAGTTGTCCCAAATCCTTTGAATATCCATTTCCAAAAGTTTGATGTGAAATTGGGATCTCTGTTAGACACAATTGTCTTAGGTACACCATGTATCTTGGCAATTTATCACATGTATATTTCAGCAATGTTGGCTTCCTTGTGCACTAACTTTACTCGCGAATAAAATGGGAAGCTTTAATAAGCTTTTCCACCACTACCATAATAGAATCATGTTTCTTAGAAGTCATAGGCATATTAGTAATGAAATCCATGGTTACAGCTTCCCACTTCCAGTGAGGAATGGGAAAAGGTTGTAGAAAACCAACTAGATGTCTATGCTCATCCTTGACCTTTTGGCATTCAAGGCATCTAGCAATAAAATCAACAACCTCCTTTTTCAAGTCTGGCCAATAGTATTTCTTTTTTACTGCTACTATTGTCTTATGGTAGCCTATATTTCCTACATAAGGAACTTTATGCATCTCTGACAATAACATATTTTTCAACTCCTAAAGATTTGGCACATAAACTTTGTGCCTATACATGAGGATTACATCCTCGTTTTACTCATAACCTTCCAATTTTTGTTGCGACATACATTGTTGTAAATCCATCTTTATGTCCACATAACGATGATGTGATTTGGAAACTTATACAATTCTTCCACTCAAATATAATGTATACATGATAATGGTTGTAGCGTGCATTTCGTTCACCCTCCTAATGTGTGCATCAACCACGTTGTTTTATTTTCCTCTGATATACTTTATGTCAAGGTCATACTCACTGAGAAATTCTAACCATGTGCTTTGTTTGGAATTTAAACTTGGTTGTCCAAATAGATATTTCAGACTGCTATGGTATGTTCTCAACTCAAATATTTTACCCATGAGATAGTGATGCCACATCTTCAAGGCATGCGATGCCAATTCTAAGTCATGAGAAACATAGAGCCTTTCATGCTCTTTTATCTTTCCTAATGCATAGCATATTGCATGCCCATTCTGAATAAGGACTCCGCCAAGTCCTTATTTTCAAGCATTCATACATACAATGAAGTCTTCATCTGGATCAACAATCCTTAGTGTTGGCACACTAGTCAATAAACTCTTCAAGTGCTGAAAAATTCTTACACAATCAGAAGTCCACTCAAATCGCACACCTTTCTTTTATAAGGATGTAATTGGGTTGGTAGGTTTTTAGAAGCCTTCAATAAACCTTACGTAATATCTTGCAAGTACCATGAAGGACCTCACCTTTGCTACATTTCTTGGTGTTGGCCATTCTTCAATGGAATTTATTTTTTTCGGATCCACAACTATTCCTTCCTTGGAAATGATATGACCCAAATAATGAATCCATCGCTAGTAAAATAAGCACTTGCTCAACTTTGCATATAGTTGATTCTCCCTAAATACTTGTATCACCATCCTCAAGTGTTGCTCGTACTCTTCTTCAGACTTTGAGTAAATAAGTATGTCATCCAGAAATACAATGACAAACTTATCTAAGTAATTTATGAAAAATCCATTCATGAAACACATGAATATAATTGGTGCATTTGACAACCTGAATGGAACCACTGTGAACTCGTAATTTTTGTACCTCATTCTGAAGGAAGACTTGCTAATGTCTTCTTATTTAATTATCACTTGGTGATATCTAGATCTGAGATAAATATTTGAAAATATGTGTGCACCCCTCAGCTGATCAAATAGGTCATCTATCCTTGGAAAAGGATACTTGTTCTTTACTGTTACTTTTTTCAACTACCTGAAGTCGATGCAAAGTCTCAACATATCATCCTTCTTCTTCACTAACAATACTGGGGAACCCCAAGGTGAAACACTTGGGAGTATATCCTTCTTGTCTGGCATACTTATCCTATAAGGAGTCTTGGATACAGGATATACTCCCGACATCAAACTTATAGAGAAATCAATATCTCTTTTTTATGTCAACCACCATATCTCTTTAAAGACATCTTCAAATTATTTCAGTACTGTGCAGTCTTCAACATTTGGAAATTTATCCTTAGCTGCCTCCCCCATGTGCTCTACAAATACTTGACATACTTTCCTATAGTTTTTTTTCAATTGCAATATTGAAACTTCTCTTATAGTTACATCTCTTGGAATTCCTTAAATTGTTCTTAAGTTTCCTTCCTCATCCAAGCAAGTAAATTCCTTATTGTAACAATCTAGAACAACATGATGTTGGTCCAACCAATCCATACTAATGAGTCAATCATACTAGCCTAAAGGTATGATATTCAAATCAACTTTTGTGCGTAGTCCATTCATATCCATTGGACATGCCGTAACCATCTCATTAATTTTACTTTGTTCCCTTATAGCTAACTGCACCAACCAAGGTTTTCCAAGCGTGCTTCTTGGCAATTGGAATCTTTCCACCATATTAGGATCTAGATAAATATGAATAGATACTATATCAATTAAAATAACAATGGGTTGGTCATTAATATTACCTTCCACTCCAATCATGTGCGACTGAAATTTGGCCTTCTTGTTATCTAGGGATGCATAAATACTAGGTACATTTCTGCCCATGTCTTCAACTGTCACGGCTTGTTACACATTGTGCACAATCCTTGATTTTTCACCTCTTTGATGGAAATAGTTTCACATATGATCTCCACCACAACCACAAAATTGAATATGTTGTTTCCTTGGTCTTTTACCCACTGTCTCAGTCATTTTGTACTCCTTGGGATTTGGTTGTCCTTGCACGGTATTTCTAAAAAATGGTGGCTTAATCCCCTTCTTCCTCTATTCCACCTTACTTTTCATCTTGTCTTCCCAATCCTTTTGGAAGGTCAAACTCCCCTTTTGTTGATCATAAAGAAATTTAGCATGCCTTATGGTTTCCTCCAATGTCTTGGGGTCATCATATTGTATTTTGTCACTAATAAATGAGGGAATCCAACTTAGGTACCTTTGAATTTTAACTTGCTCATCCTTGAAGAATGTGACATATTTCAACAGTTCTAAGATCTTATTTCATACTCATCTATTGTCATACTCCCAAGATCGATTTCAAATAACTCCTTCGTTTTCTTTTCATAGTATCACTTGATTAAGTATTTCTTTTGAAAATACCTCTTGAACTCCCTCCAAGTAACCTTATTTTCATCGATGTGTTTCACTTGCACAAACTGATCGCACCACATCTATTCTTTTCCTTTAAGTTGATAGATGGTAATTCTCCCTTTTTCCTGCACAGAGCAATTATGTAGCTAGAAGTACTTCCTCATACCCAACAGCCAAGTCTCTGCATCTTCATCCTTCTTGTTCTCATCATCAAAGGTAGGTGGCTTGATCTTATTCATTTTTCCCTAAAGCTCATCCACCCTAGTCCTCCTCTTATATTTTTTGACAGGAGATGGACTTGAGCTACCGTGTGCTTTCCTAAATGAATTCTTTGGTGAGTGATGATGTTTCCTATCAACACTTGTTGTTTCTCTTCTTTCACCATGAGACCTGTGACTCCTTGAGTTTCTTGACTTTGTATTCTTATCCATTTTCTTTTTTATTCTATCTAAGCTTTGCATCCACTTAATATTGAATCCACATTGTCGCTCCTTGGCTTTCATAAGCCTCTCATTATCATGTTTATAGATTTGGACATCTTTTTGCAATCCCTTTATGGTTTCTAGCAAGTGTATGCACTCCTCCTTGGATTATGTACCATTAATACCCATATCAACATACAAATCCCTGAATTCATCATTATGGCTGAAATTTCTTTGTGCATCTTCCATGATTTTGACTTTCTGTGCTAATATTTCCCTACTCTAAACGTTGTTAATTATGAAAAATGTGTAGGCAACAATATTTGTTAGATGAATTCATGCGACAACTTCATGCAAAATATACACCATTTTGTCAGAATCCTTTCTTTTGATTCCCTAGATGATTTAAACATCCCAAATTCTAATGCACACATAACAACTCACAGCACACATTAGATCTCTTCACTGTGCACTTGTATTTTCCCATGCACAATAAAATTTGCATTGTGCGACACCAATAATTAATGTGCATGACAATTTCGAGATGATCTTTGTCCCATACCAATCTAGTGTTGAACCAATAGCTCTACAAATTCTTGTTGATCTCTGGCCCATATAAGTCCAGTGTTGAACCAATAGCTTCGATACAACAATGTAACTTACCCAGCCACCCAAGCTAGGCCACACCACAAAAAGTTCAACTTTTATTCCTCTGATACAACAATGTAATGTACCCATCTTACTACTGAGCCATGCTACTCCAAAATATAGTGTGCGGATTCTAATCTCTAACATTGGTATGTGTAGAAATACTTGATGTAACATGCATGACCCCAAGTTGGGTTACACCACACAAATTTTCCTCTTCTAATACAACTTATAATAGTAGAAGTAACACAATACAACTGCGCTCACAAGCATGATGAGCACACAAACCTTATTGTGCACAAAATTCACTATGAACATGTGATCACTACTACACGTGCAACTATTATGGCATCAAACATAGATTTTGTTCTCCCTATGCACACAGACTACTTCCTTGCACACACAATGAATCCAGCCTCCTTCACGCACGAAGTATTTCCCTGTGAAAACGACTATTCTAACCTTGCCTCAGAGACTCATGAATATTATTATAAGGTTTACTTAACGAGAATAACTAATAACAATTGCTATACTCGACATGTACGACTACAAATACTAAATATCAACACCACACTTTACATATGTAAGCAACATTATACAAAATAACAATAATTACTTATATGCAACATCATACAATAATTAAACCCATATTAGACCTAGATAATTAAGCACACATTAAAGGAGACAAGCACATAAAGGACACTTATCTTTTATGAGAAGTCACCAACTGCATGCAAAACTTAGACGTTACTCCTAGCCATAGACTTTTTTTCTCATAAACGTTAAGCAAAAGGCCACTCTCGAGTTGGGGCTTAAACTCCACCAGGGAAAAAATATTCCTAATGTCAGCTAAGGTCTCATAAACAACGAAATTGCTTAGTCCAAGGTGCCCACTGTTGCAACTAGTCTACAATATCTCATTCCCCACATTCCTTTCCCACCCCAGGAAGTGTGCCCCTTCTTTGCTCAATAGTCCTTCGACTGCCCCACTTCCCTTCTAGGGATTCAACAAAAGGTCAAAAAAGAAGTCTTAGAGAACTGTGATTGATTCCCCACGCACAAGGGAAAAATTCTCGGTAAAAATGTCACCTAGAGAGAATTATCATGAGCATGACAACCCGCCTCTTCCTCAAAATCTATCACATGGAGAGAATTCTCATGGGCTTGACAACCCGCCTCCTCGTTAGCAAATATCTCATCTGGAGAGAATGCTCACAGGTTTGACAACCCGCCTCTTCGACTGGAAACTAGTTTTTCCCAAGCATAGGGTGAAACAATGGCAATCAATTCTAGCTCTCCCTGGAGGAGAATTGGTCTATGATCAAGACATGAAAAATGAATTATTCCCCCCTAGTTTAGATGATCCAAAAACATGAAGAACAAGAATGAATTCGCCCAAAATACACTAAGGCCAACAATATATATTGAATGCCTTAAACTGGACACTTGTCACCTTCAGAATTAACTTCAACCACTTGGTGACTCGTTCCCATCCCTCAGGAACTTAGGATAAATAATTATCCATAAATTACACTTTTCAGAAATATTGATAAAATATTCCCTTAGACTTAAGCCCCCTTGGCTTAGCCCCCAATTTTCCCTTTTCGGTGGAGTTTATCACCGCATATATTTTCGGCTGATCTATATGTGCGCAACGATGTGATATTATTAATAAATTTAGTGTGATTACATTTTACAAGGACAGGCGCACTAGCCTATTTGCATCTCGACTCACCAACCCCATAACCACACAACCTCTCTCTCTCTCTCTCTCTCTCTCTCTCTCTCTCTCTCTCTA
>JZKD02S0175130.1:0-22993 GCA_000966675.3 Picea glauca | reverse complement strand
TTTACAATAGACGAGAATGCCAAAATTCATATACATCCAAAAACCTAACCCTAGGAGATGAAGCGCCAAAAGTCATGTGGGCCCCATTTGGGTAAGTTAGTACATCAACTTCCCGTGGTCGTAACTTTTGCATACGATCTCCGTTTTAGGCGTGTGATAGCTCGTTGGAAAGGTATCGTTGAGGAGATTCAGTTTGGGGGATCAATTATGCCTTCGGCTATCATTGAGAACCTTGATCTCAGAAAACCTTCATTTAGGCTAGAGGCTAGAGGCTCCTGCAAGCTATCAGTCTAGAGTAACATGGCATGTTGACGTCACCCAGGGTGACGTGGACCCATGTTTATCATGCCATGTGTCACCTTGATTTGTGCCTTTTACAGACCTTATATGGCAATTGGAACATGACACGTGTCACCCATTGATGGGGCCACATGTCATCTCTGCCCTATGTCGCGTGTTAACACCATGGCACACGCTCGCTAGCCTAATAGATGGTGGAATACCCCAGGGCACTACGAGTTCGGGGCTTTGGGAAACTTGGGAAGCTGGGATGCTGGGGTTAGTCGGACGAAGGCTCGGACCTACATGTCCCTACCTCTACGTTTAACGCGCCACCACATGTAAGTGTCGACCCTTCAAGAGTCCAGGTTTCGGGACTCTGGAGGATATGTGAATAGAGAAAATGGCGTTCAACGTTGAAGTGCCAAATGTCGAAATCCATTAAGCATGTGCGTTAAACAAGGGTGAATTTCAGCCGCTGGATTTAACGGTGGATGGATTTTCCACCATAGATGCAGGAGTGTTGGGGAACTTCAGGACTTTAGGGAACATCCCATGTAACTGCCCCTCCAGTGACCATGTCATCGCTAAAGGGTGACAAACTTGGTCGAGTCTGTGCCATGTAGGATGGTGCAAATTAGGTAAACCCACGTGGGTGCCACCTGGCCCTTGATCAATGATGTTAGAAGAGCTTCAGAAGGACATAAATTCCAATCTAGAGCTCGAATTTGAGAATGGTAATAGTATTTGGAAATCTCTTGATGAGCAGATGATGATGGAGACCTTGGAAAGAGGATTCGAGATGATTAAGAAAAGTGAAAATTTTATGCCCCATCCTTTAAAAAGGTACTTAGGGGTTAGGTGTGTTACAAAGTGGTATCAGAGTGGGAAGCAACACTTGGTGTGCTTGGGCTCACGAAAGAGTCAAGTGATTATTTTTTTTTCTTTCTTAGAAATATTTAAGGGAGAGGGCACTCTGCCCTACCCTACCTAGCAGAACATGATTCAAACACAGGCCTGGATGGGTCGGAGAACAGTCATAAGACTAGTTTACCAAGGCTAAGATGTACTTGTTGAGAGTATTACTGTCGTATGGAAATTATCTACATAAATTCCTCGAGAAGAAGGATGCAGATTAAAATTCAGTTGGGATTTTACCCAACAAGATTGAATCATGCTAAACCGTGGTAGAAGAAGCCTATCATTTATTTTGGAGAAATGATAGCCAATCCTAGAAAAGTGGGATTATGCCGAGGGACATTAATAATAGAACTTGGATTCAAATGGCATAAACCTGTTTTAAGGAGTACTCGAGTCCAGAAGGAAAATGGACTAAATAGGTGGCAGGAATTGCCTAAAAAGTAGGTTTATGAAGCCTCTATTAATTAAAAGTGTTGATTAAATGGAGGATTTGGAATTGGGAGAACAATCCTCCATGTCTAGATGCCTCATTGGAGTAGGTGAGATCAACCTACTTGACCTGTTATAACTGAAAGACTTCCTGCTAAGGTAATCCCTCTTGGCAAAATAAAAGAAGTCACGAGGAATGAGAATGAACCTCATGGAAGAAGTGAAATGACATGAACAAGTTCAAAATCTCATGGTTGTGCTAGGGAAGTGTGTATCCCTACTAACTAAGGGTAGGTCTATACATGAAAATGCAAGAGGAAAATAAGTGGAACCTGTCTACACTGCAGACATGGGTATAATGCTTGGTGCATGAAAATATGTTGAAATGAATATCACAAAGATAGAGCATGCATATGACATGCATATATACTTATTATAGTTTGTCATTGAATGTAAAATATGGTGATGTCATAGATCATATGGTTAGTGATGAATTGACTATGGCAACATAAGTAAAAGGTTGATGATGTTGAGTACATAGTGCCTTATGAGGACAAGGTAGGAGGATTAATAAAATGTTGATCCTGGATGTGCTGGAGGAAGTGTTGCGACACTTCTAGATGACCAATGGGTCAGGTTGACATCCAGAGGTGGATGGTATCCATATAAGGTATGACTTGGTATACTTAAAATCGTAGTGAGGGAGAATCTAGAAAATGATTCCCTTTATCGAAAGGCTAGCTGATCAAGACCGGTCAAAAGCTTGATAACTTGTCTTGTTGCCTTGGGCATTGTTGAAATTGCCCAGATGGTATTTCCGGGTTGTCGAATAAATTTATACTAGTTGAGGCAAAAATGCCTTCTTACTTGTTGTTGTCGTGTAGAAAGGGGAACATAATTATGATTATATCTGTTAAACTTCCATGTGGATATCATGTGAATGACTGCAAGCTCTCAGCAGAGAGAGAAACTCAGTGATGAGTATCTTTGTGAGACTTATCTTAATAATGATTGGAAGATCCTTGGGAGAAGGATTTGGAAGTCTAGTATGTCCATGTGTATGAGTGACATGGAAAAGGTGCAAGCAATGAGCTTGCATGATGAATGCTTGGCTATGTTTGTATATGCTTGAGTGCATGGATCTAATTCATTGTAAAGTTTCTTGATATGAAGACTGATATTAAGACCAAATAGATATGAGTGAATGATATTAAATGTGCAAGTGATGCACATGTATGATGTAAGAGTATATGTATACTAAAGGCATGATGTGATTGCCTAAATGAGTGAAATGTAAGGTAATAATTGCACTTGCAAAGATTAAATGAATACCATGGATGCATGGTTGACTCCATTTTGAAGAGTCATCAAAGTTCTGTTTTGAATGATAACCTGAAGGGAATGTGCTCCATTCCCTCAAAAAAGGCTAGTATAAATAGACGAACGAGTAAATGAGTAAGAATGCTCCGTTGTCATGATAAGAGGCAAAATGATTATGCCTTTGAGGATCGCATGAGAATGACTGTGAACAATCATGAGTTGAATTATATTAAAGTAAAGATGTATGTGAGATGTGAAATATACATATGGTAGCTACACATAGGCTTATGGTTATGCATGTGGTTAAGTACATCATGGATGTAAGTTAACAAAACAAGGAATATGTGTGGATAAATAAACTGGATGCATAACAAAGATGCATGCTTATATTCCTTGTGGAATATTTGGTAAACAATTGAAGCTAAATCAAGGTTGAGGCCATCAAAGATAGCAATGGATATGCAATAAGGAAGATGCATGCCAAAGGAGTTCTCTGTGAAGGAACTGTGTAAAGACTCTGTCATGAGAACAAAATCACAACCTTAATGACTGTTGAGAATTAAGCAGTGAGCTGCAAGTCTATTTATATAAGAATCTTGGATTACATTCTAAAACAAAATGTATGAGTGGAAGACTAAAAAATTAATGTTGACCATTCTGATAGATGAATGGTAATGTGCAGAATGCACAGGTTCATGATTCATTGTGAACAAAAGGTTTGTTGTCATAGCATGTTGGTTTACCAAGAAGGTTGAGGTGAACCTAACTAAGACTACTAAAGGAAAAGAGCATGGAGATCACAATAAGAAGTAAATTATAGAAACAAAGAAAAGGAGAAGGCATAATACTTTTCTCATCTTAAAAACTTTGAATTGCTTAACAGAGTTGTAGTCCTTAAAAGAACAGTTGTGAAAACAAGTACAACTGGTAAAAGGAAAATAAACCAATGAGTATGTTTAAATGAATAGGCTTGGTTGAGCAGTGTTAAGTAAAGACAGTGAGGCCTCGGAATAACTCAGCTGGACTGAAGTCCCAAGATGCGCAGAAGGAGTTGGAAAAGGGAAGATCCCTTAACTCCTTTCTTGATGTATATTGTGTTTTTTCGTGGATGAGAAACTGGTGTGTTGATGAAAGTAAATGTTTTGACACCATAATGATGATGGTTGTATGACTGTAGAAATAATTGAGAATTGTTTATGTTGCACTCATGAAAACATCAAGGATAATGTGAAAAATTGCATAAAGATATGCTAGGACATATCTAAAAATGTTTTATTGATTGGAATGTTATGATACATGCATTTTTATTTTACATGATGACTAGTGTATTTGTGATACATGTCATGTGTAGAAAAGACATTGAAACTATTGGGAAATACAGTTACCAATGATGGAAAACTTCAAGCAGAGGATGGATACGAGAAGGTTGTTGTTGAAATTTGTTGAAGGGACTCTAAAAGTCCCCATAAAGCACCATTGATGAGGCAATATCAGAGAGGGTGTTGAAATTCATAACATGTATAAAATTGTTCATGCCTATAAGGCATAAGGTATGAAGGGATTGGGTAAGAATCCCTTCTTAAATATTTTATTATTTCAGTGATATATATAATTGAAGTTGAGAGGTTGTTGGATGCCATCGATACCCAAGTAGGGTATGATCCAGAAAAAGAGCCCGAGGAATAGAGAGAGGAAGTCTATGTCGATCAAGGATGAGTTATAATCCTTACAAGAAAATGCATGAATAAAGAGTACCATCGGTACAATAACCAATCTAGGGAGATTGGGAATAAAGGTGCTCATAGTTAGTACATTGCATGGAATTCATTGAGGAAATGCATGTCTGCATAAGAGGACAAACAATGGATTTCCATCGAGGAAGGAGGACCTTCCACTACTCCACTTGAATTGTGTTGTTGATAAAGAAAGGAAAATTTGGGTGGCCATGAGTGTTGGAACCCTGGTTACTAACAAAGGAGGAATGCTTTGGTGCATTCAAGAGAAACTTTTAGTTTCATATGTGTTGATTTGGGATCAAGATCAACCTGTAGCAAGGAGCATAGTCATGTTGTAAGAGTGCAGGAGAATGATTAAACCTCATGGTGAAGAGGTTAGTTGAGCTCCAACACACCGTGATAAAGTGATTATCATAAGTGTGGCAAACCTGAACCTAATATAAAGGGTACATTGGGTATGCATGTGGCCATGAATATTGGCACATTGATTAAAGTCATTTTATATTTGAATTGCTTTTAGAAAAAAATGGTATGTTGTGTTATCACATACTAATTTGTATTATTTTTTTCCAAAACATCTTGTCCTTGTGATACCTTTCCACTCAGATTCTAAAACGTTTTCACCAGCTCTGTCAAGTTCCCATCACCTAAATCCTTCACTCAACTGATCATCCAAAATAGTCATGTCCTCCATGAGTCAAAATTGAAATATATCCTAAACCTATATCTAGCCTTAATGCTTATCTATATTCCTTGGTCCCATTTGTTGTAACTTAAGTTTGCACCCCTGCCTCTACTCTCTCATTTCCCTATACCTTCATGAAAGTTTTCCTCTTAAAGTTGATAAAGTCAGTTTCCCATATGTTCAATAACTTGGGTTTTTCTTGTTGTCTCGCTTGACTGGTTCTTTGCGCAGAGTTTTTCTATTTTTTTTGAAGGATAAACACATATCATGATTTGGTTTGAATTACTTGTCATCTTGTTTGCCACTAATAGAGCATACAATAGGCCCACCAAGATTTTCCTATGTGCAGGAGACATCCAGGTCCACCAATTCCTTGTATGCACAGTAAGCTTCAACAGGAAAAAGCAATAATTTGAAAGGTTGTCAATTTGGAGCTCAGATTGTAGGATCAGACAGATTAAAATTGCAACAGTGGAGATCCAGTAGGCCACCCAGATTSACTGTTTTCATGCATTCGGAGCGTAAAAATCACGCGGGGTTTAACATCAAGAGAGAACCCTAGAAGTCCCGAAGTGATGRGAGATTGCCACGTCAACCAGTCCCATATTACTYCGGGAGAACTTCATGCCTTACATCCCGAACTCCCGAAGTGTCGAAGCTCGGAGTTCATCTGGACCATCCATCAAYGAGGACACGTGGTGCCAGATCTCTCACTTCRGAGACCTAGAACTCCGGAAGGTTTGCAGAACGAAGCACTAGAGCAAGAATTACYYGAAGTTCCAAAGTAAATATTTGTTGTCCAATTCAAGAGGCCACGTGCAGGCAKATATAACACTTCAGAAATACGACACTTCAGAGGATTGCATGAGCAAGCAAAAGAAAAMTCATGAAGCTCGAACTCTTGAAGTGAATCTYGACCATCCAAAACAAGAGRACACATGGAGGCAGATCCCTCACTTTAGAGATATGACTCTCTGGAGGATTGTAAGAACTATGCATTAAAAAGGCTTGAGATCCCAAATACCCGAATTCYCGATAGCCRTTGGATTGAGTTAATCTTTTTCTGGTTGAATGAGGACCATCRGATCTGGACAATACATGATGGTCRTTGGATCAGAATAATGGTCAACTTCARCGTTGACCACTTCRGCGAAAAAGGATTCAAAACATATGAATTCACTTGAAGGCCGAAGTTCCGAAGTTTCGAAGTTGCTCTTAGCCGTCRTTCTGAGATACATTTTGAGAGTTTGCCACATGAGGAGATCTATGTCGGCAAGGACACGTGGCGTARTAAAATGAAGATAGGTGTCAAAGTGCAGTTGGCATTTCAAGTATGCGTGAGTCACGAATCTAAGTGACATGYGGCAACCACTCAGTTAGTGCCACATCAACAAGTGACATCARCAAGTTAYGTCACTCCGRGAGTTTGAACTTTGGGAGTTTCACCACTAGCAAATACCCGAAGTCTCAAAGTTATGAAATGAATGGGAAYCGTTCATCATGCAAATAACATCCAACCATCTGATCTACTTCRACGAAATGAACTCTGGGAGATTGAAGGGTTGTGAAGGAGAAATCAATCGAAGTGCCATCAAATGTTTAGTGACACTTGAATATTGTTAGTAYAATAATCAAATGTAAATGCTCAYTGTTTAGTACTAATGATGCAATTGTTTGCAAGATAGAATTGATCTCCTCTAGGAGATGTTCTTGGTTGTTGTCTTTGTCTCAAATAGRTTACTATGGAGGTCACAACACTAGAAAAGTGTACTCTTGTCTTTTGTTCTTGTTTTGTTCYRGGCAAGTTACCACGRAGGAATGATTGGTRTTAACACTGGAAAAGTGTTGTTCTTGTTTCCTTATCATAAGAATATTGTTCTTGTCTGTTATTTTTGTTATTGCACTTGTTTTAGGCAGTTCACAAGTGATAGTTCTGAGAAGGATATATAGTGACGATTGCAAGAGGCAACATGTTATACGATCTCTAGTTTGAGACATGGAGCAAGATATCTAGACATGGAGTTGTATACATGATAATATACATCCATATACCGAAGGCGAAGAAGACAAAGTTAGAACCTTCTAAAAAGAAGGATACTTTTGTGGGATACAAAGTGTTCCACATGGAGATTGACATGGAGGAGTAGGTGGCTCCACCAATGGCAAGGAAAACGGCCCCACCTAGTACCAATTTAGAGGAAGCTAGAGTTTAGAGGGAGTCAACCCTCAGGATCCAGTAGGAGGAGTAGCCTCCCAGGACAGTTCATTGGAGATTAGAATTCAGAATATACAGAGGTAGCAGATGGCTCCAGAGATTGTACAAAATTAGAGGAAGTCATGTTTCAGAAGGAGCATGGCGCTCCAAGATCAATAGATACTTGACGAGCTTGGTTTTAACAAAGAATGTACAGACTCAGAGTGAGCATGATCTTAAAGAGAGTTAGTTGGCTCAAGATAGAGTTGATTATTCAGAGGGAGTTCCCCCCCCAATATCCATGTGGGAGAGAGACATCTCCCAGGACTGACATACATGTGTCATGAGTTGAGGAGGCCAAACATAAGCTTTAGAAGCAAGAGGCTTCTAGGATATGTGATCTTGCTACAGTGACAAAGGAGACAACCAGTCATGAGGATCGGGTGTGGATTTTGTCTTAGTCACAGAGGGAGCATTCAGTGAGGCAAACTAGACAACAAGACTTACTCTAGTGACAAAGGGAGTTGGCCTCAGAGTTTGATATGGAGAATCATGGATGGATGTACTCTTGGGATTAGAGGTGAGACGAGACTAGATGAGATCTTCCTCATTTAGGGGATACTGATGAGATTCGATATGATGGACTGCAAGTGCATGACTACACCTATGATGACAAAACTGAAGAAGTTGAGTGATTCTACTTCAGATTCATATTTGGTGGATCCCATGATGTACAAGCAGTCAATTGGATCCTTGATGTACCTGGTTAATGCCAGGACAAATATTTGCTTTGCAGTGAGCACCTTGAGCCAGTATTTGGTTGAAGAAAAGGTAGTTCTAGTGGGTGGTAGCGAAGCATGGTACAATTGGATATGATTTGTCTCAAGTGACGAAGTGAGGCTACAAAGAAATATAGATTTCAATTGAGCAGGGAGTGCAGTAGACAAATTGAGCACCTCAAGGTCCTACTTCTACTTGGACTAAATTACGATTTTTAGGATAAATTGGAAGTTGGCTGATTCGAAATCGGATTCAAAAGGCTGTCAGGGCATGAAAAATGCTCAAAAATGAAAGTGCTCAGAATCCGATGAAACCAACACCATTGCGTCCGTCTCGTCTTCCTGATTCCGGTGGTATAATTTTTATGTCAAACGGAGTCCGTATGGAGAAGATATCGCATTCTGTCTGCCAAGCCAAACATGCAAAATTTTGGATGCTGACTGTACCTGTCCATACAGTCCGTACAGGAAACGTGGCAGGTCCGTACAGGTGATGTGACAACACCAGGGGATGACACGTGGTAGGTCCGTACGAAAACACATGGCAGGTCTGTACAGGACACGTGGCGGCTCCAGAGCGTGACACGTGTCAGGCTGATTTGGCATTTTCGGCGCGCAGTTGGACCAATCTCGAAGTGACACATGTCACCACTGAAAGGGTGACACGTGGCAGGGTGACATCAGCAGCTGACATGGCAGGATTACGTGGCAGATGATGTGGCATACGATAAAGCTGACGTGGTGGGTGATGTGGCAGTACGGTTCAGGCACATGGACGAATCATCGATCGACACGTGGCATCATTTGGGCAAATGGTAAGGTGCCACGTGGCCCAATCACAGGCTGCCACATGGCACCCCGAGTTTAGCCAATGAGGGCTTTGTCAAAAGATTTTGGGGCCCGGGGGATTCGAACCCCGAACCTCCCACTGCTACGCCTTCGCAAATGCCTCCGACCAATAGACCGCATAATTTGACTTGTTATGTATGCGAGTCTTATTTTATTTAAAGTTGTAATGTTGTTTAAACAATGGGGGGTCGGGTCGGGGCTTAGCCCCGACCCCCGGTTCTATTGAATTGCATGTAACCATGTGTGCGGGGCGGGGTTTCAAATGTTATGCCCGCGCGTTTTTGTAATGTTTTGACACGGTTTGTTTAAACTTTAAGCCCACAGTTTTAATTTGCATATACCACGTGACCTGGAGTTAGCGTAGGGGGGCCATCGCTTAGCCATAAGGGCTAGCGCTTGGCCGTATTAATATGCATGTGACCACTTAAAGGGGGGCCGCGCCTAGGAGAGGGGGCTAGCGCCCGTTTTTACAACTATATTATAGTTGCAAGTGGGTTTTTATAACCACTTTGGGTTTTTATTATTAATTAAGCCCTTTTTATTGTAATTAACTCATTTTTGGGAGTTATTGGGCTTTTTTAGAGCCTAAATTCGTGGAGGAAGTTGGAGATGGATAACCAACTTCCCCGCTATTTAACCAAGGCCATTTTGAGGCCAAGAGGGGAGGCCTTTGGAGAGCCTTTGGACGGTTTTTGAGAGCAAAGATGCTTAGGAAAAGCCAAGTCGAAGCCAGTTTGAGGCAGGGAAGTTGTTGAGGAGGAGATGCTGTCGGACGATTTCTGAGAGCTCGGGACATCTGTTTCAGGTGCCGTAAGTTGTGAAAGATTCTAGAGATCATGGCGAACATGACAAGATCAGTCTAGAAGCCATTCGAAATTGTAAATATGTACTAATAAGCTTTCGAACAGAAATAAAGAAGCCTCCCTCACAGAGAAAAGGCCCGGAGACGTAGGCAAAGTTGTGCCGAACTCCGTTATCAAACTTGTTCATTATGGTTTGCTATTTTTCATTGCATTTCAGATCTGCATATATGTCTATGGCTGTATAATGCATTTTCTTTTCTCGCTCTTTTGTTAAGTTTCCCAATGGTCAATTAATTCATGCAAATAAAAACTCAACCATAAGTCATTTCGAAAAATCCTGACGGATCATAGGCTTCTGTAGCACTCAATACAACAGAGATGGAGTATGTCGCAACCAATATTGCAAGTCATGAAGTGCTTCAACTTAAGAATCTTCTTGCAGCACTTCATTCAAGACATGCTATGGAAGGTTGCAGTGAAGATCCAGTACTTATCCATGTTGGGTATGTGTTATATTCTTAGCACGACTAGCCCTAGTGTCTGTTATGTTGTGCAGGGGGGTTTGGGAGCAGCGCCCCCTTAGAAATTTTTTTCCTTGGGAAACGTGTCACATTTTTGCCTCATTTTTTTGTCTTGCCTTGATTTTCTTGTCCATTGTTGGGCAGTTTTTTGGCACATGGTTTTTGTCGATGTTTTTCTATTTCCGATTAAGGAATTAAGGTTGTTGACTAATCCAGGTCATTGGGTTAGGGTTTTGGATGTCGTTGGCTCCTATATGTATATTTTATTATAAACGGTGTATCCCTATGAATGAATACAAAATATGATGGTTTTCCAAGTTTGGGTTTTCAGGGGGGAAATCTCTGTGTAATGTGTGTATTTTCCATTGTATATATTTTTTTCTTTTATTGAAAATATGTTTGCAGTAAAATATTGTACTAGGTTAAAATCTACATTTGGTATCAGAGCTTTGTTAGCTTAAGGGGGACGCCTTTGTGGTCAAGGGTTTGGCTTGAGACTATGATAAGCCTTGTTACAATGGGAGATTTGTGGTATTGATTTTTTAGGTGAAAAGAAATGGCGAGCAATTCAAAAATGGAGATCAAGAAGTTTAATGGGAAAAGTTTTGAGTTGTGGAAGGTCAATATGGAAGATCTATTGGTGGACATAGATTAGTGGATCGTTGTGGATCCAGGTACTGCACCTATAGGAACTTCAACAAATGACTAGAAAAAGTTGGATCAGAAGGCGAAGAGCACAATCTGACTGTGTCTCTCAGATTCAGTATTACCAAATGTGTCAGAGGAAGCTACACCCAAAGATTTATGGGATAAGTTGGGGAAGTTGTATCAGTCTAAGTCCCTAGTAAAAAACCATTTCCTGAGAAATAAGTTGTATAACCTGAGGATGAGAGATGGAGACTTAGTGGCAGAGCATTTGAATGCCTTCAATATTGTGGTAAGTCAGTTAGTATCTGTTGAGATTAAAATTCTAGATGAAGATAAGTGTATCAGTTTGTTGTGCTCTTTACAAGACTCATGGGATAGTCTGGTTGTGGTCATAAGTAGTAATACAACTGCCTTGAAGTTTGATGAAGTGGTCTCATCCTTGTCGTTAGAGGAGATGAGAGGAAAGAACATGGAAGGACAGAGCACAAATGCATTATTTGCAAGAGGACGCTCAAAGGAAAGAAATAGATCTAAGTCCTCAAGTGGGAGATCCAAGTCTAAGGGTAGATCTAAATCTCCCAGAAATTTTGTAAAGGTATGTTGGAGATGTGGAAAAAAAGGGCACTATAAGAAGCAGTGTAGATTCAAAGTTGAGAAAAAGAAGGGATCTGAAGAAGCTCCTTCTACAGAAGAAAAGACTTGCAAGGAAGAAGGAGGGGATGTGTATTTGACTTTTTCAAGCACACATGCAGATCATGGGGCATGGTTGGTTGACTTAGGTGCATCCTTTCATATGACTCCCCATAAGGAGTGGTTCTATGAATATGAAAGGTATCATGGAGGTAATTTTTTCCTCAATGATCACTCAACAACTAGAATCATAGGACGAGGAAAAGTCAAGTTGAGGCTCATATATGGAAGGATTAGAACACTACCTAGTGTTCTGCACATCCCAGGATTGGCCAGAAATTTGATTTATGTAAGAAAAATGGATGATGCAGAGGTAAAAACAATATTTGAAAAGGAAACTTCCAGGATGGTTCGAGGAGTAATGGTGTTGCTGAAGGGACTTCGGTTTGAAACTCTGTATAAGTTGCAAGGAAGCATTATTAGTGATGGGTGTAATAGTTCCATTGTTCCTAATATTGTAGTTGAAGAAGAAAAATATCCTACGGTCTCTGGAGAAAAGGTTATGTTGTGGCATCAAAGACTAGGGCATATCAGAGAGAAGGGTCTTCAACTACTACATGGTAAAGCTATGTCTAACTGCTCTCTGGATTTTGATTTCTATGAACATTGTGTATATGGCAAGCAGAATTGGGTAAGATTCCCCTATGGTGCAATGAGGGAAGAAGGATTTTTATAGCTAGTTTATAGTGATGTGTTTGGACCTGTGTCGGTTCCGTCATTGGGAAAATCTGTTTACTATGTTTTATTTATAGATAACTTCTTGAGGAATACTTGTATATATTTCCTCGGAAATAAATCTGAAGTCTTTGACAGGTTTAAAGATTTTAAGGCTCTTGTTGAGAATCAAACAAAGAAAATAATTAAGGTGTCGAGGACAGAAAATGATGGATAGTTTTGCGGGGATGAATTTTAAGAATTCTGTAAGAAGTACGGTATAACATGGTAGAAGACTACTCCATATACACCTCAACATAATGGAGTTGTAGAAAGGATGAACAAGACACTGATGGAAAAAACAAGGAGCATGCTCAGTGGTGTCGATTTAGGGAAATAATTATGGGCAGAGGCAGTGGGTACTGCATGTTACCTGGTCAACAGATCACCCTCATCGACGTTGGATGACAAGACCCACAAGAGGTATGGACTGGTAAGAAACCTTCTCTCACATATCTCAAGGTATTTGGATGTGAGGCTTATGTTCATGTTCCAAAGGAAAACATGAGTAAGCTAGATAAGAAGGTTGAAAAGTGTATCTTTATTGGTTATAAATATGGTCTCAAAGGTTATAAGCTTTGGAACACAGAAACTAAGAAGGTTGTGTATAACCGACATGTGGTATTTAGAGAAATTAAGGATGTTGTTAAACAGGGAGTCCTACCAAGTAAGGAAGAACCAAAGAAAATAGAGTTTGATTTAAAGGATGATGGATCAAACTCTATAGAAGAACAAGAATCAGAAGAAGAAGATCCTCATACTCCAGTATTGAGGAGATTGGTTTGAGAAAGAAGGCTACCAGAAAGATATACTCCATGAGACTTTCATTCAAATTTTGATTTGTCTATTACTGATGGTGATACTATAACTGTCAGGGAGGTAGTGGATTCAGAGGATGGAAAGCTCTGGAAAAAGGCCATGGATGAAGAAATGAAAACCTTGGATAAGAATGAGGCTTCAGATCTAGTGGAGTTGTCGGCTGGAAGAAAACCCATTGGCAACAAATGGGTATTTAAAAAGAAGCTGAATGTAGAAGGAAAAGTGGAGAAATGCATAGCCCGGTTAGTAGCAAAGGGTTATCCCCAGGTTGAGTGAATTGATTTTGGTGAGATTTTTTCTCCTGTTGCCAAGTCAACTTCTATAAGATTTCTATTATATGTTGTTGCTGCATTTGATTTTGAAGTAAAACAGATGGATGTGAAGACAACATTCCTACATGGGGATCTGAAAGAGGAAATCTATATGAATCATCCAAAAGGATTTTCTGTGAAGGGAAAGAAGGAGCTGGTATGCAAGCTGAAAAAATCCCTGTATGGTTTAAAAAAATCACCAAGGATGTGGTATAAAAAATTTGATACTTATATGTTGGAACTTGGCTTCACAAGAAGTAAAGAGGATCATTGTGTGTAGTTTAAATTAATTGGTGATCATTTGATTTATTTAGTCTTATATGTGGATGACATGTTGTTGATAGGAAGGAAAAAGGAGATTATCCAGGATCTGAAAACTTACTTGTCCTCGAAATTTGACATAAATGATCTCGATGCTTCAACTTTCATTTTGGGCACATAAATTAAAAGAGATCGGAAAAAGAGGAAACTTTGGTTAAATCAGAGAAAATCTGTCAAGAAAATATTGCAAAGGTTTAATATGC
This sequence comes from Picea glauca, assembly GCA_000966675.3. Taxonomy (NCBI): domain Eukaryota; kingdom Viridiplantae; phylum Streptophyta; class Pinopsida; order Pinales; family Pinaceae; genus Picea; species Picea glauca. The sequence continues at coordinate 8,771 of JZKD02S0175130.1, read as the reverse complement.
AGGAATGTAAACCGGTCAAGGTACCTATTCATGTTGGTGTAAATTTATCTGTTGATCTAGGTTGATATTAGTGGCCACCCACCTATTCCGACTAGCTCCTCATGTCTGTTTTTAGTTCAACACGTTCTACTGTACTTCTTTGTAATTGTGGGTTCTACACTTCTGGGGTTGTTTGAAGCCCTACACATCTTCCAGGTGGATACTAGTGGCCTCTCACTAAATCCAAATGCCTTATTTTGCATTTTTTCATGCCAAAACATCTTGTTGTACTTCCAGGGCCATTTTGGAGCCCTAACCAATGTTTTTTTGGCTCACCACAGTCAAACTGTAGACGAAGTCAAATTTTGATGGTGTAATGTGTATCTCTCTGAAATACCTTTCTAATGGGCTATCACGCACCTAAAATGGAGGTTGTATGAAAAACTTACGACCTCGGTAAGTTGAGGTACCAACTTACCCATAGGGGCCCACGTGACTTTTGGCATTTAACCTCCTAGGGTTAGGTTTTTAGATGTCTAGGGTTTTGAAATTCATGAGTAATATTAAAAAGGCCTCTGGAGCTTCATTGTGATCATTCTTCTCAAACAAATGCACGTAGCAGCCACATCTCTTCTCAGAGATAGCTACCACCATTCAAGCAAGTGTTTCAGTTCTGCAGTTTTATAGTTTCAACCTATTTCATTTATTCAATAGAAGATATTGTTCATTGGATATCTGTGTTGTTCTTCATATGTTTGTGTTTATTGTATTCAGTCTGTTAATCAGTTCATTTCGCTCCTAAATCTGGATTAGTTGTATCATAGTGGTTTGCTCTTCATTTATTTTTCTTCGTGCATTTCCCCGACAAGATATGGGTACAAGAAGTTGGGACTCGAACCAATCGATTCATTGCAATATCGGTCGCGCCGAGCCTGAAAACAACCCATGGGGATTGAAAAGNAGAGGAAGCTACACCCAAAGATTTATGGGATAAGTTGGGGAAGTTGTATCAGTCTAAGTCCCTAGTAAAAAACCATTTCCTGAGAAATAAGTTGTATAACCTGAGGATGAGAGATGGAGACTTAGTGGCAGAGCATTTGAATGCCTTCAATATTGTGGTAAGTCAGTTAGTATCTGTTGAGATTAAAATTCTAGATGAAGATAAGTGTATCAGTTTGTTGTGCTCTTTACAAGACTCATGGGATAGTCTGGTTGTGGTCATAAGTAGTAATACAACTGCCTTGAAGTTTGATGAAGTGGTCTCATCCTTGTCGTTAGAGGAGATGAGAGGAAAGAACATGGAAGGACAGAGCACAAATGCATTATTTGCAAGAGGACGCTCAAAGGAAAGAAATAGATCTAAGTCCTCAAGTGGGAGATCCAAGTCTAAGGGTAGATCTAAATCTCCCAGAAATTTTGTAAAGGTATGTTGGAGATGTGGAAAAAAAGGGCACTATAAGAAGCAGTGTAGATTCAAAGTTGAGAAAAAGAAGGGATCTGAAGAAGCTCCTTCTACAGAAGAAAAGACTTGCAAGGAAGAAGGAGGGGATGTGTATTTGACTTTTTCAAGCACACATGCAGATCATGGGGCATGGTTGGTTGACTTAGGTGCATCCTTTCATATGACTCCCCATAAGGAGTGGTTCTATGAATATGAAAGGTATCATGGAGGTAATTTTTTCCTCAATGATCACTCAACAACTAGAATCATAGGACGAGGAAAAGTCAAGTTGAGGCTCATATATGGAAGGATTAGAACACTACCTAGTGTTCTGCACATCCCAGGATTGGCCAGAAATTTGATTTATGTAAGAAAAATGGATGATGCAGAGGTAAAAACAATATTTGAAAAGGAAACTTCCAGGATGGTTCGAGGAGTAATGGTGTTGCTGAAGGGACTTCGGTTTGAAACTCTGTATAAGTTGCAAGGAAGCATTATTAGTGATGGGTGTAATAGTTCCATTGTTCCTAATATTGTAGTTGAAGAAGAAAAATATCCTACGGTCTCTGGAGAAAAGGTTATGTTGTGGCATCAAAGACTAGGGCATATCAGAGAGAAGGGTCTTCAACTACTACATGGTAAAGCTATGTCTAACTGCTCTCTGGATTTTGATTTCTATGAACATTGTGTATATGGCAAGCAGAATTGGGTAAGATTCCCCTATGGTGCAATGAGGGAAGAAGGATTTTTATAGCTAGTTTATAGTGATGTGTTTGGACCTGTGTCGGTTCCGTCATTGGGAAAATCTGTTTACTATGTTTTATTTATAGATAACTTCTTGAGGAATACTTGTATATATTTCCTCGGAAATAAATCTGAAGTCTTTGACAGGTTTAAAGATTTTAAGGCTCTTGTTGAGAATCAAACAAAGAAAATAATTAAGGTGTCGAGGACAGAAAATGATGGATAGTTTTGCGGGGATGAATTTTAAGAATTCTGTAAGAAGTACGGTATAACATGGTAGAAGACTACTCCATATACACCTCAACATAATGGAGTTGTAGAAAGGATGAACAAGACACTGATGGAAAAAACAAGGAGCATGCTCAGTGGTGTCGATTTAGGGAAATAATTATGGGCAGAGGCAGTGGGTACTGCATGTTACCTGGTCAACAGATCACCCTCATCGACGTTGGATGACAAGACCCACAAGAGGTATGGACTGGTAAGAAACCTTCTCTCACATATCTCAAGGTATTTGGATGTGAGGCTTATGTTCATGTTCCAAAGGAAAACATGAGTAAGCTAGATAAGAAGGTTGAAAAGTGTATCTTTATTGGTTATAAATATGGTCTCAAAGGTTATAAGCTTTGGAACACAGAAACTAAGAAGGTTGTGTATAACCGACATGTGGTATTTAGAGAAATTAAGGATGTTGTTAAACAGGGAGTCCTACCAAGTAAGGAAGAACCAAAGAAAATAGAGTTTGATTTAAAGGATGATGGATCAAACTCTATAGAAGAACAAGAATCAGAAGAAGAAGATCCTCATACTCCAGTATTGAGGAGATTGGTTTGAGAAAGAAGGCTACCAGAAAGATATACTCCATGAGACTTTCATTCAAATTTTGATTTGTCTATTACTGATGGTGATACTATAACTGTCAGGGAGGTAGTGGATTCAGAGGATGGAAAGCTCTGGAAAAAGGCCATGGATGAAGAAATGAAAACCTTGGATAAGAATGAGGCTTCAGATCTAGTGGAGTTGTCGGCTGGAAGAAAACCCATTGGCAACAAATGGGTATTTAAAAAGAAGCTGAATGTAGAAGGAAAAGTGGAGAAATGCATAGCCCGGTTAGTAGCAAAGGGTTATCCCCAGGTTGAGTGAATTGATTTTGGTGAGATTTTTTCTCCTGTTGCCAAGTCAACTTCTATAAGATTTCTATTATATGTTGTTGCTGCATTTGATTTTGAAGTAAAACAGATGGATGTGAAGACAACATTCCTACATGGGGATCTGAAAGAGGAAATCTATATGAATCATCCAAAAGGATTTTCTGTGAAGGGAAAGAAGGAGCTGGTATGCAAGCTGAAAAAATCCCTGTATGGTTTAAAAAAATCACCAAGGATGTGGTATAAAAAATTTGATACTTATATGTTGGAACTTGGCTTCACAAGAAGTAAAGAGGATCATTGTGTGTAGTTTAAATTAATTGGTGATCATTTGATTTATTTAGTCTTATATGTGGATGACATGTTGTTGATAGGAAGGAAAAAGGAGATTATCCAGGATCTGAAAACTTACTTGTCCTCGAAATTTGACATAAATGATCTCGATGCTTCAACTTTCATTTTGGGCACATAAATTAAAAGAGATCGGAAAAAGAGGAAACTTTGGTTAAATCAGAGAAAATCTGTCAAGAAAATATTGCAAAGGTTTAATATGCAGGAATGTAAACCGGTCAAGGTACCTATTCATGTTGGTGTAAATTTATCTGTTGATCTAGGTTGATATTAGTGGCCACCCACCTATTCCGACTAGCTCCTCATGTCTGTTTTTAGTTCAACACGTTCTACTGTACTTCTTTGTAATTGTGGGTTCTACACTTCTGGGGTTGTTTGAAGCCCTACACATCTTCCAGGTGGATACTAGTGGCCTCTCACTAAATCCAAATGCCTTATTTTGCATTTTTTCATGCCAAAACATCTTGTTGTACTTCCAGGGCCATTTTGGAGCCCTAACCAATGTTTTTTTGGCTCACCACAGTCAAACTGTAGACGAAGTCAAATTTTGATGGTGTAATGTGTATCTCTCTGAAATACCTTTCTAATGGGCTATCACGCACCTAAAATGGAGGTTGTATGAAAAACTTACGACCTCGGTAAGTTGAGGTACCAACTTACCCATAGGGGCCCACGTGACTTTTGGCATTTAACCTCCTAGGGTTAGGTTTTTAGATGTCTAGGGTTTTGAAATTCATGAGTAATATTAAAAAGGCATCTGGAGCTTCATTGTGATCATTCTTCTCAAACGAATGCACGTAGCAGCCACATCTCTTCTCAGAGATAGCTACCACCATTCAAGCAAGTGTTTCAGTTCTGCAGTTTTATAGTTTCAACTTATTTCATTTATTCAATAGAAGATATTGTTCACTGGATATCTGTGTTGTTCTTCATATGTTTGTGTTTATTGTATTCAGTCTGTTAATCAGTTCATTTCGCTCCTAAATCTAGATCAGTTGTATCATAGTGGCTTGCTCTTCATTTATTTTTCTTCGTGCATGTCCTCGACAAGATATGGGTACAAGAAGTTGGGACTCGAACCAATCGATTCATTGCAATATCGGTCGCGCCGAGCCTGAAAACAACCCATGGGGATTGAAAAGAAATATGATGGAGCAGAAGATCCTATTAAAATGTTTCTCGAGGAAGCCCTCGCACGACAAAGGAACAAAATGATGGACAACTTTGCGCAGATCCTTCGACGACTTCCCACAGGAGAAGCATCTTCATCAAGCGGCCATGCAACCCCCTTCAAGGTACACGTAACTTTTGATATTCTATTATTTGAAGGACTGATAGATGCAGATGTTGTAGATAAATGGTTGAATCTACTCTAAGGGTATTTTTCGGTCCACATTTTTGCCGATAGGGAAAATATTACTTTTGCACTCCTCAAGGCCGCCCCCCATGTTAAGGACTGGTGGGATACTTACTCTGAGCAAAGGGCCATAGAGGAATCTGCAATATTTGTGGTTTCTCTTACATGGGATTCCTTCCAAGATGCCATTAAAGAACAATACTACCTTGTTGGAAGCTATGAGGACCAGTACACCATATGGACCACCCTGCGTCAAGAAAGGGACCAGACAATACCAGATTTCACCAATATTTTCCATACACACTAAATTGGGTATCAAATACTCTGAGAGACATCTGGTGCTCAAACACTGCGGTTGTTTGCATAGATACATTGAAACAAAAATGTAGTTTATGGACATTGTTTCATTGGGCACGACTTATATATACGTTGTCAAGATCGAGCAAAAATTTAAGCATAAGAGGTGAGAGTTTGGATCCGCAAACTCCTCACAACTGAAGCAGGGAAAAGGCGGCCCAAACCCACACAACAAGGGACCGAGCTAAGATGGCCACTCTCTAGAAAACTAGTCCAAGCCGCAACACAAGAAGGGCAATGAGTAGACAAAGAAGGACACGAGAAAATGGTGTGAGTACCATAAAAGCCCTTGGCACAACACTAAAGAATGTTGCTCCAAGCAGTCACTCGTGGTCGAGCTAACGGATGTCGAGTCAGAGGCTGATTCTGATTCTGAATCAAATCCAAAAGGAGGGAAGCAGATTATCGATGTTGAACCCAGTGCCACTTTTCGCTACCACCAAATTCTGGCCAAGCGAACCAGAAGAACTAGAGGAAGGGGAATGCCTCTTTCACTCACAGATGTGGGTAAAGGGGGCTCTGATTCATTTCATTGTTGATAGCGGTAGTCAAAAGAACCTGATCTCAGTAGAGGTTATTAAGTGACTGGACTTGTCGACGACACTGCACCCACAACCTTACACCATCGGCTGGCTTCTCCAAGGGAGAGATCTTCGTGTCAGCCAACAATGCCATCTACCCTATGACATCAAGCCTTTCAAAGATGAGGTATTATGTGATATTGGTCCCCTTGAAGTTTGTGATGTTATTTTAGGACAACCATATTTGTGGAAGTGTCATGTTGTGTATGAGTCTAGACCCCGCAGTGTTATTATTACTTTGGGTAGACAATTGTACAGGATACCAGAGGTAGCGTCGCTTACCGCTATTTCTTTAATCTCTGCTAAGCAATGCAGTAAGGTAATTTCCACATCCGTGGCCTCTACACAGAGCCTCTATTTGCAGCAGAAGCAAGTGGACGGGATCGTGGAAGAATACAAAGTCATCTTCTGCTCACCCACCTGGGTATCGACGCACTGCCAAGTTAAGCATCCAATTGATCTGACCCCCAGTGCACTTCTACCTAATGGACCATTCTATCGTCACTCGCTGATGGAAAATTATGAAATCAGGCGTTAGATCCAATAGATTATTTAAAAGGGGAACATCAGACCCAACTACTCCCCTTGCAAAATCTTGATTGTGCTGGTGAAGAAGAAGGATGAGACTTGGGGACTCTCCATTGATTACAGAGCCTTAAACAAGATCATAGTAAGGAACCGATACCTAATTCCCAGGTTTGATGACCTTCTTGACCAACTCAAGGGGGCAAATTTCTTTAGCAATATTGACCTAAAGTCTAGCTACCACCAGGTTCCCATCGAACCAACTGATGTATGGAAGACAACCTTCAAATTTAAAGAAGGTCTCTTTGAATGGTTGGTCATGCCCTTTGTCTTAACAAATGCACCAGTCACTTTCATGAGGTTGATGGATGATGTATTGAGACCCTTCACAAAATATTTTGTGGTGGTATATTTGGATGACATCCTCATCTTCAGCAGAACTTGGGAGGACCACATGCGTCATATTCAATAGGTTTTGAGCACTCTGTGGCAGCACAAGATATATGCCAACTTGGAAAAATGCTCTTTTGGCATGAACAGGGTCTAATAATTGGGCTACATTGTTGATGAGCATTGGGTACATGTTAATCCAGCTAAGATCCAAGTCATTTATGACTGGCCAGCCCCGACCACACTAACCGAGCTTCAAAGCTTCTTGGGACTGGCCAACTTCTACCGACGGTTCGTGTTGGGATTCTCCCATATTGCATGGGCCCTCAACTAGGTGACCAAGGGGCGGTGGAAGGGAAAATTTCATGTGCGGGAAGGAACAACAATGGGAATTCGATGATCTGAAGCATCAATTGTGCTCAGCTCTAGTACTCTCCTTGCCCAATCTGCAACAATCATTTGAGATTGAGACCGATGCATATGACTATTCTGTAGGCGCAGTTCTCACTCAACATGGCCATCCAATGGCATACCATAGTGAGACACTCTCAGATACTATTCGAAAATACCCCACCTATGACAAGGAAATGTATTCCATTGTACAATCCTGTCATCAATGGAAACATTACATTCTGGGAAAGGAGACAATCATCCACACTGATCACAAGCCTCTACAGTTCATACAGACATAGAGGAAATTACAGAACAACCGCCATCAGAAGTGGTCCACCTACCTACAAAATTTCCATCTCAACATCAAGTATAAGATAAGGATTTCAAATCATGTCGCTGACTGTCTCAGTCGACCTCACATGGTTGCACTCACCACTGTGCTCCATTCCTGTGGACATGAGGCCTCTGAGTGGCCCCAACTTTATCAGCAAGAACCAAACTTCACCACCACTTATCAGCTCTTGGGTACATGTGCATCTGTCACTGATTTTCACATTTAGGACGAACTATTATGCAATCTAGGCCATCTTTGTGTTCCTACAAGCGAGCCTACACAGATGATTTGGGAGGCCCACTACAGTCGGATGGCGAGGCATTTTGGCATAGAGAAAACTGTGGTCGTTCTTCATAAACATTTTTATTGGCCAAAACTTCGACATAGCGTCAGCAAGTATATCATATCTTGCACTGCCTGTGCCATTTCCAAGCCAACCATCAAGAAGAAAGGCTTATACACCCCTCTTCCTACTCTTGAGAAGCCTTGGGAATCCATCTCAATGGATTAGATGTCTGGCCTTCCGTCCACCAAGCAAGGCAATGACTATGTATTTGTGGTCATTGATCGATTTCCAAAGATGGCCATCCTCACCGCCTGCAAGAAGAATATCATAGTGGTAGATACTGCCAAGCTCTTCTTTGAATGAGTATGGGTCCATTTTGGGATACCACAGACCATCATCTCCGACCAGGATATAAGGTTCCTCAACACATTTTGGTCGAGTCTCTAGTCATTGTTGGACACCAAGCTCACTAAATCCACTGTTTTCCAGCCCCAAACAAACGACCAAACAAAGGTCGTCAATCAGATGATTGTGCACATCCTGTGCATGTAAAACTCCAAGCATCCACGTACATGGAATGAGAGTCTCCCATATGTTCAACACAGTTACAACAGGTCTCTCCATAGCTCCACCGTCCATATCCCATTTCAGGTGGGGCTGGGATTCCAACCCTTGGGGTCCCATTGATGTTGCACTACCTCTTTCCACCACACATGCATACTCTTCCCATGTTTAGTCTGAGATCGACAAAGCCACCAGATTCATTGAGCGGATTTAACACATCCGCTAATAGATCCAGGAGATTTTGCAGAAATCCAATGCTAAGTACAAGCAGCGCCATGATCAACACATGGTACCACACCAGTTTCAGGTTGGAGACAAAGT
>JZKD02S0175075.1:0-22994 GCA_000966675.3 Picea glauca | reverse complement strand
ATGAGGACAACACTACCTTGGAACAAATTGACCTAGAGGATGGGATGTGGCATATTCACTTTGATGGTTCATGTTCCAACGAAGGTAATGGAGCTAGCATTATCTTGTACTCTCCTGTAGGTAAAATTCACAACTTTTCCTATAGGTTAGATTTTTCTTGTACAAGCAACATCACTGAATTTGAAGCATCACTGCTAGGCATTGAAAATGCCTATAGTTTAGGTTGTTGTCACCTTACAGTTTTTGGGGACTCTGAACTTGTAAACCTTGTACGTAAAATATATTCTTCGAGCAACAAGTTAATGAAATGCTACACCCAAATTGTCTGGGTGCTTATCTTGAACTTACTATCATTTAACATCACTCATGTTAAAAGGGAACTCAATTCAAAGACTGATAGGTTAGTTGTTTTTGCAGCTTCTCCTACTCAGCAAATTCTGCCACAAATACCTGATTCCATTTTTCAATCTTTGTATTGTCCTCATATCCTTGACAATGTAGAGTCATGGCAGGTCTTCCCTAGTGATGAAAGCATATGCGATTTCATAAAAAATGAACCATATAAGCCCAAGGAGATTATATCCATGGAAGACAACAAAATTTTGAAGGGCTTGACTCCTCTAGAAGGTTCATTTTCATCGAGTGATGTAGGCAACAAAGAAAAACATAAAGAAGAGGAGTCGAAAACGAAAGTGGGTGAAACCATTTCCTTGAACATTGGGACACCTGATTGTCCAAAGAATGTTAAGATAGGTGCCCAATGTACTGATGAAGAAAAATTGAAATTCACTGAGTTACTTCATGAATTTCAAGATGTTTTTTCTTGGTCTTATGAGGATCTTTGTGGCTTTGATCCTGCTCTTATACAACATTTCATTCCTATCAAGGAAGGCAAAAAATTGGTTAGGAAAAAACAAAGGCCCATTAACCCTGCACTTGAAGCAACTATTCGGAAAGAGTTGGAAAAATTCTTGAAGGCTGGAATAATTTTCCTTGTTAAGCATTCTAAGTGGGATTCCAATTTGGTTCTTGTTCGGAAAACAATTGGTCAGATCCGATTGTGTGTTGATTTTTGCGCATTGAATAGAGTAAGCATAAAAGACCATTTTCGTCTCCCTAATATGGAAATTATTTTGCAGCAAGTTGCAGGGTCACAGATGATCTCCTTGCTTGACGGTTTTTCTGGTTATAATCAGATCAAGGAAAAAGGACAGATAAATACAAAACCAATGTTATTACACGTTGGGGAACATTTTCTTATGAATGCATGCCTTTTGTCTTATCTAATGCAGGTTCCACTTTCTAAAGAGCTATGCAGATAGATTTTGACGATCTGATCAGTAAGATTATTCAGATTTATCGTGATGACTTGACTGTATATTCAAAGAATTGATTAGATCATTTTGGTCATCTTAGAAAATTTCTGATGCGATTCAGGAAATTCGACATTTCTTTAAATCCTTCTAAGTATATTTTCAGCGTTACCCAGGGCAAGGTCCTTGGGCATATTGTCTCTTATTCAAGAATAAGCATAGATCCCGAAAGGATTGCTTCTATCCTAAATCTCCCTGCTCCAACTTCCAAAAAGGAGGTTCAAGCCTTTATGGGCATCATCAACTTTGTTCGTAGGTTTGTTCCTGATTTTGTTGTTATGTTCAAACCAATTCACAATCTTCTTAAGAAAGATCGCTCCTTTTCTTGGACTAATGATGTCGAAAATGCTTCGTAAGGATTAAGAAGGAAATCAGTTCCGCACCAGTTTTGGTGAAGCCGTATTTTGAGAAAGAATTTATTATATATACTAATGCCATAGAGGAAGCAGTCTATGCTATCCTCATACAATGCGATGACCAAGCTAATGAAAAACCAGTGGCTTACATGAGTCAAATCTTGTCAAATGATGAAATCAAATATTCTTATATTGAAAAACATGATTTCACTCTTGTTAAAGTTGTGGAGAAATTTCACCACCTTATCTTAGGTAAGCACACACTGGTAAAAGTCCCTTTACCTGCTATCAAGTTTTTTCTCTCACAAACTTATCTTTCAGGGAAGATTGCACATTGGCTTGCCAAGATCCAGGAGCATGATTTAACTATCATGACTTCAAAAACCTTTAAGGGACATGACTTAGCCCTTCACTTGGTTCAACATGTTGAAGCAAGTGAAGAAATTGATGAACAAGATAGTCCTATGTCAGCATTGTTTTACATTGACAAACAAATCCTTCATGTAGCTGAACATCCCTGGTATAAATATCTGGTGTATTACTTGCAAAATCAGAGGTGTCCAAATAATTTAGATACTCATCAAAGGAGAAGGCTTCGTCTTGAATCTTCCATATATGTCATTTTAGGAGATTTCTTGTTTAAGAGATCTGTCGATGGTATGTTATTTCGATGTGTAAATAATGAGGAAGCATAGAAATTGTTACAAGAAACCCATGGATCTTCAAATTATGTTGTTCATGTAGGTGGCCACTTTTCTGCTAAAACTATTGCTTTTAAAATTATCAGAAAAGGGCACTATTGGCCTTCGATTTTTCGTGATTCTTATAAATTTCCAAGATCTTGAGACAAGTGCCAGAAGTTCATTGGGAAAGAACGTATTTATGTCATTCCTTTACAACATGTCCTCCCTGACTTTCACTTTTCAAAATGGGCTCCAGACTTTATCGGTCCTATTAATCATCCATCTTCAGCAAGGCAAGTTTTTATCTTAACAACCACATACTATTTTATGAAATGGACTGAAGTTGTGCCACTTAAGCATTCGCAGGATGAGCAGGTTATTTCTTTCCTTGAAACTAATATCTTTTTCAGATTTGGCCTCCCTTTAGAGATTATTACAAACAATGGTCCTGCTTTTATTTCTGCTAAGCTAACTCAGTTTCTAGCTAAACTAGGAGTTAAACATTTTACCTCATCAGCTTATTACCCCCAAATAAATGGGCAAGCCGACTCTACTAACAAAAATCTGGTTAGAATTATCAAGAGGCTCATCGAATATAAGCCTCACCATTGGCACAGCCTCCTCACGTATACCCTTTGGGAAAATCACACTACCACCAAGGTGAGCACTGGTTACACACCCTTTCAGCTTGTTTATGGTGAAGAAGCCATTCTTCCTACCGAGTTGGAACTTTCTTCTTTAAGGCTAATGCTACAAATGGAAGAATTGAATTCTTCTAATATTCCTCAAAGGATAAATGAACTATTGGGTTTAAAAGAATAAAGGATGTTTGCCTTGGAAAACATAAAGAGAAGACAACAAATTGTTAAGAAATATTTCAATAAAAGTGCAAAAGTTGTCATATTTAAGGTAAATGATAAATTCTTGCCATGGGATTCAACTCACAGTGATAGAGGAAAGCATTCAAAGTTTCAAAAGTTATGGTTGGGTCCTTTTAAAATTGCTTTTGTCATGGGCACAAATTCTTATATTCTAAAGGACTCTGAAGAGCAGTTGTTTTCCTATAGCACCAACAGTTCCCACTTAAAACACTATGTGGAGCCAGCATGAAAGTTTAAATGTTGTGTGGAATTATTGTTGTATTATAGTTTGTTTTATTGATTTGATTTCTCTGTGTTGTTTATTTATTTCTTTTGTTTCATTTATGTTGTTTTATTTATTTTATTGACTTATTTTCTTGTCATAAATAAAATTCTGGGTCAGTTTTGCCACAGCGATGCTATTCTGCAAGTATTGTTAATCAATAACAATCAGGTTACACAACTGTCATGATGTCCCCCCTTGAAGACATCATTGAAATTTTTAAATGCTTCCATTATTATTGTTAGATAAGACAGTTGATTGTGTATCCCTATTTATGCTTTCCTTCTCTTCCATCCACTCTGAGATTCAAAAAGAGCATGCCAGAGTTTTTCTCCTTAGAGATAAGAATAGTTTTACTGTGATTAATCGAATGTTATGCATACATGAATAACCCCCTCATATGTAAAATTTTCCATAAGTTATTACCTAAATCCCAAATCATTTTTTTTCCCTTAAACCGCCTCACTTCCCATGTTGCATAATCATTCTGATATACATTCCTTGATCTAATGTTCACCTGGTCTACGAACACAGACTATCTGAGTTCTTAATCTATTGGAAACATATTTCCCTGTGGATTTGCCAGTTTGTTGACGCATAAAAACGCAACGATGAATATTGCTCGCAAATGATTGCCAAGCTCTATTATTTATTTATAATAATAATAATAAACTAGTAGGTGGGACCCCCTTGTAGACTAGTGGCGCCATGATGGATATGCTACACTTATATATTTTGTTTTCTATTATGATGATGCCAGCACAGTCTTCTAGAGAGACTAGAGTTGATGATTCAAGTCATGGTTTAAATCTTTATGACGACATAAGATGGTTGGTTGATTATTGCATGGCTAGATGGTTTTTGATGGTCACTCGCAAATTATGGTTGTACTATGGATAAAAGGATTATTCTCAGTTTTGTTTGACATTGCAATTAAACATGGATAATTTTTTTACATATGATTGTATATAAGGGGATGGTATGAGAGCTCTTCTAAACAAATGGACTATATACAAGCCCAATTGTTATGTTATGTGTTATTGTGATAAAAGGAGGGGGCATAAACCCTTGCTACTAGACATATGCACTTTGTTAAAAGATATATGTGGAAGCACATGGGGTAATATTATGGCACATTGTTATTGTTAAAAGATTTTGACATTACTTAGGGTGGCGCACTATGCAAACGGTATATGGCTATGGAATATATGGTTAATTTAATGGTTAGTGTTATGGTGAGTTGGTTGGATTGTACATTGAATTGAATGAGGCTAGGGAAGGAAGCAACATGCATTTACTGCACGTCACTCAAACAACCCTCGAGGCCCGTCACCCTAGCCATACTTTCATTTGGTTTCTTGGCTCTGGTGGTTGTTGATACTCCGCGATTTTTTGTTGTGAAGGAAGATATAGTCTAACTCTCTCCCTCGAGCAAGATTTTCTAGGTATCGTTCCTTATTTTTTCATCCATGATGGTTCCTCTAGGTTATGAATCGATTTTTGGCTCATAATTGCTTGAGGTCTGTGTTTTTCTTAAGTTTTTGGATTGTGTATCAGTGTTGTGTCTGTGGGTTCTTCTTGTGAATATTCTAGATTGTTGGCATTTTAAAGAAAGAAGAATGGTTATTCTTTGTTGTGTGTAATATGTGCATAGGTTTATTGGTTAAATCACAGAAAGGGATGTTCGATTAACTTGGGGTTTTTTGGTTTGGATCTCTGTGGAACTTATGATTATAGTTTAGCAAGCTCTGAGATATGCGCATGGGTTTTACAATCAATATTGGCGTTAAGTGTTGCCACTCCTTTTGTCTATGTGGTTCATATGTTTCGGCTCTTCGGTTTTCAATGTGAACTGTTAAGATTTGGAGTTTTTCTTGACATATCTTGGTCGAGCCCCGAGATGTTATGTATCATGGATTTTCCCTCATTATCATTGTTGTTGGGAAGCATCGCACAGTCTGGTTTAGTATCACCCAGATATTTAATGGAAGTTTTATATGTGCTTTAGTTGGCCACGGGTTGTGCTTGGGCATTCTCTTTACAGTGGTTTTAAGAGTTTGTTTCCTCTCGTTCTCTGTTGATGTTGGTTGATTGTCATTTGATAACCCTCGTTGTTAAGAATATTGTTAAAGGTTATGTGTCTGTGGTGAATTTGAAAAGGGCGCAAGCTATCTTTTCCTTCAAGGACTTATCCCTTGATTGATCCATTTTTTATTACTCTTTGTGCATTGTGTATAAACCCTAATAACGATCTTGATATCGTTGCAAATCTAGTCGAAGGTAAACAGCACTGTGTGTTTACTTGGTCGATTGGGCAGGATTTGGCTCTCTCTCGTTGGGCAATTTTTAAAAGAAGTGTGTACATGATAAATTTACGAGAATCTTAGGCTCAGAGTTGCATGTTATTGATTGAATGTTATTTTGAATCAATACTTATGTTGATTATATTAGATGAACACCTGTGTGTGATTGGATTGGGTCCCAATTATGAGTTTTAATGCCCAGGTGATTATGTTGAACAGTGTTTGGAAAATCGACAGATGGTGGTTAATACTGGACCTATTCTTATTTCAGTTTAAAGAATAAATATTGGAATATTAATGAGTGTGGCTCAACGAATCATTATGTTTATCATATAAATGACAATGTTGTTATCACTCCTGCTATAAAAATACTATATAGATGCAAGGGGTATTGTAATTGAGTATTTCTAGGCATATGAATTGTTTTTTGAAGTCAACAAGCAATATGTAAAAGAAGTGACGCTTTAGATGGTGGTTTTAAAAGTGAATTTTGATTGAATTATGGTGGTTTGAACAGAGTTATGTTAAATTGTTTGATTTGATTTATTTTTATATGAACAATATCCATATTACATCCCTATCATGCTACCACTTTTTCGCTCATTATATCCCCCTCATAATGCCAATTTCATTTTAACAAGCCATGTTCTATAAAATAAATTAAAAAACTTTGTATAACAGTGACAAAGCATATGACACAATAATGGTTGGTAACTGATATTTTTGTTATTTGATTGCATAGTTAAATTATTTTATTTATTGTTTAGCAGTACTCGTGTATTTGTCCCCTCTCATTATATCACTTTTCCACTCAGTACACTCCCTCCATATGTCCCATGAACCCTATCCACCCCATGCTCACTTGGAAATTATTAAATGATTTCTTATGGATGGATTTGCATGGGTCTTGTGTCAATTCTTGAGCCAAAAATTGTTTCATGCAAGAAAAATGTCATGTATGGTCTTTTAAGGGCTAGTTGTTGATGAATTGTTGCATACAGGATGAGTTTCTTCAGCAGGGGCAGCCATGGAAGAAATAATAGAGGAAGAGGTAATTGGAACAGAGGGCCTAGAAGGCCTAGATTCTCCATTCATTTTGATGTTGACCACCAGGAACTGAACCAGCTATTCCAGGCTTGGTTCTTTAACTGGATCGGATAAGGAATAGTACAACCTTGACTAGAGAGACCCACCTTTCATCTTCAAAACATCCTTGTTATTCGTGTGCCTCTTCATGTGTCCTTGCAACCAGAAGTCCCTGCAAATGATGGATGGCAAGAGATTGTCAATCTGGTTGTCTCTCACCATCGTTGATGGCCCAATTTTCCATTACCTCCTCCACCACCTGTAAATCCTAATATTCAAATTGCCCCTGTGCATTCACCTGTTCAATCCTCTCATGCTAGTAAAAGGCTCAAAAATGATGTCCCCAATGTACAAGATAAAGGAAAATTATTGCCTCCCCTTCCTCTCCTTCAAATGACTTTTCAAAATCAGTGTCCTCCCATATGCATCTGAAGGATGATTGTTCCCATGTTATTAGTGAGATACAACCTCAAGGTTCAAATCAACCTAAGGCTACTTCCGGGAAGTCAAAGGGGGGCAACAGTGATAAAAGAAGGATTGACTCTCTGAGTGGAAAGTATGGATTTTAATTTATGTGTTTGTATGATTGAGTTGTTGAAGACAGTGGTCTGTAGAAATTTTGGACAACAAGCTATTTTTTGGGGATAATGTGGATTATATGGATATTTGCATATTTTTTTATATGATTTGAATTATTTCTGATAATTAAATATTCAAATTTTGAAGGTATTTAAGGGAGTTACAAGGTGGCATGTGTTAAATGATTATCCAATTGTGTTTTATTTTATAATTTGAAAAGAATAAAAGAAGGGCGTCACAAGGGGTCCCACCTACCTAGTTATTATTAAATAAAGACCCTTGACTATTATTATTATTATTATCTCTTCTAAACTAAATTAGTTAAGTTAAACTAACTTAACTAAATAAAGTAGTCGAACTACTTCAACTTATTTGGAAGGAATAAAATATAAATGAGAAGAAGAAACAAAAAGGAGAATAGAAGGAGAAAGCAATACTAAGTTTTGCTCTTTTGTTTTCATGAGATAGTTTCAGTTTTCATTCATTCTTGAGTTCATTCAAAGCCTAATTCTCTTTTTTACAACAGGGTCCTATTGTAGACAACAAGGTTCAGAACTGAACCAAATCATTCAGATGCTTGTTTTAGAGGTCTTGATCCATCCTTGATAGTATGTGTATACTTGTTTGTTTATGGATTAATTTCATAGTTGATAAAGGATATTTTGCAGAGTCAAATTGGTAGTAGTCTGTGGCACGTTGATCCAGATTATAAAGTTCAGTTTTTACTTCTTCTCGGAGTCCTTTTGTATGGTTTGCATCGGGGTTCTCTAAATTCGAATTTGGTCCATGCCCTCACAGGGGTTTTGTAAAGAGAAAAACACTTTTGATTTATTGGAATGAAATAAAGCAGATTGTTATTATGTCTCATTTGTGTGTACCTGTGACTTGGTTCCTTTTTCTTTTGATCTCCACATTTACTTTTTGTAATCTGTATACTTTTCATAAACTTGTATAAAAAAATTATGTTATTTTGCAACATTCTTTTCATAGAAAAAATTAGCCTAAACCCTTGTAATTAATACTTATGGATTGGGAAAATATTGTTGACGCTATAAAACATAGGGTGATATTCCTCACTATCTTGTCTTAGCCAAGAAAGATTTGAAATTTCTTAAGTAAGATAATTCATATATTTTCCTCAAAAACCTCTTTGACTTGCTATCGATTATTTTGACTTCGACTTTTCCCAGTCGAACACTTAAACCTCCATTTTCTCTGCCAGTCGATCAACCTAAACTAGACTTTCACTACAAAGAATATAGCATCCCAACATATGGGGTCGTGACTCATAAATAGCATGATGATTCCACATATATATTGTTGTCCTGAAAGAACATCATATATTTCTAGTGGGAAAACATCACACAGTACCTCATCCTTGAAGGGTTTGATGTCGTGGGATAGGCGACACTGTTGATTGACATGAATTTCTCATATATGGCTCAACCATTCGATGGTGTATGGTTGAGGGTGTGGCATGGTTGGAAGATTCAATATATGGACAGCCTCGAATAAGATCAGGTTCTTCTGACTCCTCTTGTCAACAATGAAATGCATTGGGGTCCCCTTTACCCACATCTGCGAGTGAAAGAAGCACTCCCCCTCCTCAAGCTCCTCTAGTTCTTCTGCTTGTATTGTTGTGGTCATGATGGTAGTAGTGGGTTATGCATCGATGATTTGGTTCTCTTTATTGTTATTTGAATCAAATTCCAATTCATCTCTTGATTCTTTTTATTTGATCTTGGCCACCAATGACTGTTTCGAGTGACATTCATCAGTGTTGTGCCAGGATATTTTGTGGAACTCACACCAGTTTCTAGTGTCTTTCTCAGACTTCTCGTTACCCTTATTTTCCTGTGTCTTGGACTAGCACTCTTAAGTTTGTCCTTCCTTGATCTATCCTTCATTCTGTGAGTTAGGTTTGCCTTTATCATACTACTATTGTTGCATATTTTCAAACCCAAACTCCCTCTTACTCTGTTGCTTGAATTTCTACTCAATTTTGACTGCATGTCGATAAGCACATCCCATTGAGGAGATGTCCAAGAAATGCCTCTTTTTCTGGATGTACTTGTGTACACCAGTGCGGTACTTAAAAACCAGGTGTCATTGGGATTATTTTGTACCTAGCTTTGAGCCCAAGTTCTGAAAGATGTTATTGTACTCTAGTATCGTCTGGTCTCTTTTCTGACGCAAAGTTGTCCATCTCATGTATTGGTCATCATAGTTTCTGACAAAGTAGAACCCCTCCTTGAGGGAATATATAAAGGATTATTCAGTGGGTTCTCTCCCGGATGGAATATATCCATCTGTGGTGTACCTCTCCCAGTAACCTCCCCCCCAAGATTTGACATGGGGTAGGGATTTAAGGAGCGCAAAGGTGATATTTTCACTCTCAATTTTTTTTGGATAGAGTAATAACCTTCTAGCATATTCAACCATTTTTCTAGGGCATATGCATATATCTGGCCTTCAAATAAGGGGATATCAAAATTGAATTGTACCTTGAAGGGTGTCACACCTATGAAATGGATTCTTATTGAAGATGCATCGGTTTCCATCGATAGTCATCGAAGTATCTGAGCGAAGTTTTCCATCATCTCATTCCTTTGTCACACGAGGGCTTCCTCAAGAAGCATCTTGAAAGGATCTCCTACTCCATCATATCTATTTTCTTATGTCATAGGAGGTCACTTGGGATAGCGAGAGTGGTTGTCCTCAAGTGAAACTAGCTCGAGACCCAACTCTCTATATCCTGACCTCGTCGGGGACATGCTCTGAGAAACGACAAAGGGTATATTGATATAATACCATTGATCTAGATTATGTTGAGAACAAAATGAGATACAAAAAAAATTATAGAAGAGACACAGAAATACAATGAAACCGAACTTCTATTAATGAATAAAATAGAAGAACACTATAAAAAACAAAATGGCTAGAATGGTGGTAGCTTATCTATGAAGAGAAAGAAATGTTGGCTACGCTTCGTTCACAACAAGCATTACATCACACTCAATTACATGCTTAAAGGACATCCTTCACCTTCATTATATATATGAGAGAGTGAGATGAGAATAATTCCCATGATGCATGTGGGATAAATTGGTCTAAGTTTACAAAATGTCATAGGAATGTAAAATACTATGACTTCCTAGACAGTCACCCATCATAGTACTACTCTAGCCTGAGTGTGCTTAACTACGGAGCTCTAATGGGATCTGGTGCATTAACGCTATGTTGTAGGAATGTACATAATACCACTAGGAAATCATTACATGATGTTTGTGTTGGAAAATTGGTTGTCATTGATCTCAACCCTAGAAGAAGTCTACAAACCCTTGGAAGTGATGGGTTTATTTGAAGGAATCTCTAAAGTGGTCCCCTTATGGCATAGCTCTAAGCATGGCCCTCACAATAAGACACTTTGAAGAAGACTACAAGAAGACTTAGCTGTTAAGAAAATAAGTTACAATTTCTAGTCGAGAAACCCTAAAAATATGGTTAGCAAGCCCCGGGCGTATGGTCATGAAGCTCAAAGATAATTGAAGAAAAAGAGTATGAAAGAAATTGCAAATGAATGGGAAAAATCATTGGATTTATAGTCATGTTTAATACATTTCCAATGGTAGGTGGAACTCCACGTGGTTCCTCATGGTTGAGGAGATATTCCATCTCAAATATGAAGCCCCGAAGGTAAGTAATGAAGCCTCGAATCAAGAAGTTACAAGCCAGACCTAAATTCAAGTAAAGGAGGTACTTGGAAAAGTATAAATACACATTAATAACCTCTCATTTTCATCATTCAATCTTTTTATCTCTTAGCACAAATCTTGGCAGTGAATTTCAAAGTGAATATGAAGTGAATAAGGTGAAATTCTAAGGGAAGATGAAGTCTTTTGATGATGTGTTCTAAGGTATGTTCTTTAAAGGTCATCTTACCATTTTCTCTATAATTTTTTTTTCTAGAATGAATCAGATAGAGAAACTTGGAGGCTGTTGAGAAGACATATCAAGGTACCTGTGGTACAAATTTTACTTTTGGGTTGTTACAATTTTGGAGATACACTCTGTGAAAGATAGGAATTTTGACTAGTCTTGTAACTAGTCTCAAATAGGTGTTCTGAGTAAAACATACATAACTTCTCCATAAAGGATCCAAATTCTATGAGACCAACTGCATTGAAAAGAGTACATTTTTTAGTATTTTTTTGTTATTTTTATAATCGTATATCAAATATTGAGAGTATGGCATGTTGTACAAATTCTCTCTTCAAAATAGGCCAAAATTAAGGAAGTTCTGCCATTTTTTCTATGTCTTTTTTTCAGTGACGAATCAAGAAGAAAAACTTGGAGGAATTTTAGAGAAGATATCAAATAATATTGGGTACATGTTTCAAACCTTGATTCATTACAGCTACGGAGTTATACTTGTTGGAAGTTAGGGTTTGTGACTAATCCATAAACTAGTCCCAAACAGGTGTTCGAGATAAATTTAAGAAGTGATGTTGCGGTTTATATGTGGACCCATGTGGACCTAGGATCTTCATGTGGACCCAGTTTCTAAGTGGACCCAATTTTGATAATCTGATGCACTAGGGTTTTCACATGTTGAAAGGTATGTTTTTTTTTATATGTATTGAGGCTTGTATTTTGGAGGTTTTGGTATATGCTTTGAGGCATATATTAGAGGTTATGGCACATGTTTGAGGCATGTCTTGTATTTTTTGGCATATGAGTGATATCTTGGAGGTCTTGGCACATGATCGAGGCATATCTTAGCACATGGTTTGATGTATATCATGGTGATTTTGAGCACATGATTTGGAGGATATTCTTGGAGATCTTTGCATGAGTTTTATGTGGTTATTGGGGATGTATCAGTTTTGATTATGATGATGATGATATATCAGTATCAGTGACAATTTGAGTCTCTTATTTATATGTGTGGGAGGTTGGGTGGTGCATGGGAAGAATGGTATCTTCATATAGTAGGTCGGTGCTTTCAAGGGAGTTGCAGCTTCCTTTGAGTTGGTGCTCTTAAAACTATAGGGTTGGAGCCTCCTTCCAGTTGGAGCTGGAGAATTTAGGGAGTTGTATATTCCTTCAGGTCCCTCCAGTTGGTTTTGGAGAATTTTGAAATTTGGTTATTTCTATGAATGTAATCTTTTTTTTATATAAGAAAGTGTTCTGTGGTTTTCTCCCATTTGGGTTTCCACGTAAAATTCTTGTGTACCGTGTATTTGTGATTATATGTTGATGATATCTTGAATGAAATTATAAGGGATAAATTGTTGATAAGTTAATGTTTGCATGTTGTGGTTAAAAGTGGTAAAAAGTGTCTAATATTGATTCACCCCCCCCCAATCTCAATATTAGTGAATATTCCAGCAATTGGTATCAAAGCAAGTCCTTCAAAATCAATCTAACCACTGGAAGTTAGATCATGGAGTGCACTAAGAATGGAATGCCAATGTTTGATGGTCAGAATTATGCCTTCTGCAATAGAAGTATGAAAATGTTTTTGCAGGCACATGGATTTGATGTCTATCAAGCAGTAGCATATGGATACAAGTCACATGTCACTCTCCCAATAGATAAAGATGGAAAGAAACTTAGTGAAAATAATTTGAAGCCTAAAAATTCTATTATGAATGGTCTAGTTGATTCAGTCTATGTCAAGGTTATGCATTGCAACTCTGCAAAGGATCTTTGGGACAAACTTCAAAATGTTTATGAAGGAGATGCCAAAGTCAAAGGAGCCAAGCTTCAAACTTATAGAGGTCAATTTTAACAACTGAAAAATGAAGGAAGATGAAGATATTGCAACTTAGTTTCTGCAATTTGATGAAATATTGAACAATATTAAACGCTTAGGAGAAGAAATTAAAGAACCAGTAATTGTTCAAAAGGTAATAAGGTCTCTTCCAATGTGATTTGATTCTAAAATTTCAGCCCTAGAAGAAAGAGAAGATCTGTTTACGTTGAGCATGGAAGAGTTACATGGAATCCTTATAGCTTATGAAATGAGAACATAGTAGGCTAATCCATCCAGGAAAGAAGCATCTTTCAAAGAATCCAAGAAGACAAAGAAGAATAAGCAAAATTCAAAGTCAAAATGCAGTTACAGCAATGATTCAGATGAAGATGAAGAAATATCCAACTTCATAAGGAAGTTGAAGAGAGGAACTGGCAAGCACAAATTTTAGGTTGGGAAAATCTCTACCCAATCCACAAGACGATGATAAATGTAGGAGATTTTACCCAATGTCACCTTTGATAAATCCTCCCCTCGCTTTAGTGAAGGATAAATCCAACACAAGGGGGGAATCATGGGTGACCTTAGGGGGAAATGAGATGTAAAGTGAGGTTATGGACGTCATAGACCTATAGGTCAAACTACTAAGTGGATAATGGATTGGAAACAAGTCTCGGAGATGGTTAATGGTTTCCAAGTGCTTAAGTACCTACATAAGATTGGTGTACCTTCCCGAGACACAAGAAGAGACAAGTATACAAGCTCAAAGATTAAGTGGAAAACCAAGTTAAGCTTGTTGTCTAAAACTACAGCAGTAAACAAGAGTATATATCAGCAAGGAAAAAAACTAATTATTGCATATTTAACCACTCAAAGCATCAAATATTTATTGAGAGATAAAGCACAAAACATGTAGATTAATTCCCAATACTTTAGCACACTATTTAGTGGTATTAGAGGACCGTTGTATGATGTTTTCATATCATGTTTGTAACAGCCAAATGGMTGTAGAAAATATTTTCTACAGCAGCAAGTTTCAACCACCAAAACAAGAAAGTAATCTAACAAAAAGTTCACCAATTAGCAGTATAAAGATAACGATGGCTTACTACAAATTTTCACGGTCAAAATGCAAGTTAAATTCAAAGATATAGAGTGATTTTCTGTAGCCCTAGTGGTTGTATATTTTATTTATTTATAGATCAAAGTATACTAGGCCAATCAAGATGCCCTAGAGGCTTTAGCAAGCTTAAAGCATCAAGAAAAGATTCCAACTTGAACAAGATCAATATCTCTCTAAATTATATTTACCAATGAAAGTAATTTATTTCTCCAATGCAATAAATGATTAGTTCATTGCCAAATGGGTTATGGATTATTCTTGTTTTAGTTTAGGCCTAATAAATCTCAAGGGGTGTAAGCCCTTTTACTCCCTTTAGATAGTAACCCAAACAAGGTAAAGTCTAGGAGGGTGTAATCCCTTTTACTCCTCCTAGCAACCATTGCAATAGCCTTTTCAACAAACAATAATGATAAAACTTGGTGGAGGGTGTATTCTCATATACTCCTCCATGGAACAAGAAAGAAACCTAAC
This sequence comes from Picea glauca, assembly GCA_000966675.3. Classification (NCBI taxonomy): domain Eukaryota; kingdom Viridiplantae; phylum Streptophyta; class Pinopsida; order Pinales; family Pinaceae; genus Picea; species Picea glauca. Next base: position 8,119 of record JZKD02S0175075.1, on the reverse strand, counting down.
AAAGTGCAAATTTTCCTTCCCAATTCCAAAAATGCCTAGACAAACCCTAGTTACCAAGCATTCTTCATCACCAAAGCAAGAGAAAGAACCTCCAAGAGATATCACACCACTTCATTCCATAAAACAAAAGATAAACCATATTACAAGAAAGAGAGAATGAATTTTCCCAAGAGGAGCGCAAATTTCAGTCATTTAGTCCTCTCGCAATGGGAGAGCTATGATAAAAATGAAATACAAATGATCCTTATTTATACAAATATCCTAAAAAGTGGTTGTCCACTTAAATTAGGGTAAACCACAAAACGAGACATTTCCCTTTATTTTTCCCCTTTAAAACTTTAAATTTGATTTTGCACATAAGAAAACCCTAAAAGAGACATGATGTCACCCCTTTAGGGAAACGTTTTGGCATTTGGAGAAATTATTTGAGCTTGGAGATAAAATGATGTGCCTCCAAAGGCCTCCTCCATGTGCACTAGGGTCTCTTCCATCAATCCAAGGCTTCTCTCCATCCAAAAGGTGCCAAGTTTCAAGCCAAAACCACCACAACCAAAACCCTATCCCCAACGAAATGTCAAGCCCCAAGATGTAGTGTTCTAGCCTCTAAAGGCAAGTCATTGGGGTGATGAAGGGATAGGATAGGTCATCCAAGGTGTCTCTCAAGCCTCTAAAGGCTACCATCATCATCCGGTGTGTGGGCCATGGTATCCAACCTGTGGGCTTCATGCTCCAAGGAATCCCAAGCTAGGCTTGTTCCTTCAAAATTGTCCACCAAGTAAGCTCATGCAAAGACAATGAATTTGTCATCCAACGATCTCAATTAAAATGCATCATGATAATTAAATCATGTAAATAAAAGAGTCACCCAATCATGTGCATCAAAAACCACCTCATCAAATTAAACAAGTGCTCAAAGACCCTAATGCAACTTTCCAAGTTTAGGTATGGGAGGGTTGACAAAGTGACATATTGGGTGAATCATTCCTTAAGTCAAGGAGTGTTTCTTAGGTGGACCCCTTCTAAGCCATGTGGATAAGATGAATTGGATGGGGGAAATACTTTTTTTCATGGGGTTCATGACATACAAGGGATCGTAGTGTCTCATTTATGGATGCCTTTGTAGAGGGTGTGTTGCACCTTCATTTTCAATGCATCTTTTTTCCAAACCCATATAATGTCATTAATTGATTAAGGTCCAAACAAATTGGGTAATCCCTATGGGGTAACATATAACTTTGGGAGAAGTACCATAGTGTCACTTGAGGGAAGAGGTACATAGAGTTCCATGGGAGTAAAGTCCAGCTTGTAACACACTTGTGTAGATCCCTCAACAAGTGGGACATTTGTATATATGTGTTTGGTTTTGAAGGTCTTTGAATTTTTTAGGAGAAACATTTTATTGTTCTCAATACCTCTTTAGGAGAGCATATGGAAGGTTATGATTTGGATTTTGTATTTTTCCAGCTAAATTCTCTCTCGGCCTTTAGCCCCTTCTTCCCATGAAATAAGGGACAATCCCTTCTTGGATCAGTACACCAGAAAATCCCAAAAGATAAGGAGGCGAGAGGATGAAGTGTGGAAATTAATAACTATGATCGGGAATGGCACGATGATTTGTCAAGGGAACCTCCCTATATCAAACCCATCCCTAAGGGTGATCACTGAATAGGGCACAATGTCAACCACCAAGGTGAAACAAGGAAAAGAGCATAATTTCCAAGCATACATTACATAATCAAAAGTATCTTTAAATGCAACATACTTGAATGCCTCAAATATTGAAATGACACTCACCATAATACCTTGCTTGTAACTCATGGAGCAAGACCCAATGTATTCTGGAAGCAAGATGATGTGGCAGATACCATCATGATGAATCTTATATATGTGGTGGTGAGGCGATCCTTTGTCTATGAAAGTGGGCATTGTCAACCATATATCTCTCAGTACTCCATGCATGCAACCTGAGGGCCTTGAGACATCATATCCTTATTTATCCCTAGGAATTGGGGATAACATCTAGCCCCTTCTTGGGGACATGTACTCATCGTAGAGTGCATGAGAACCTCAGCATCTCCTGGTCGGACATGTGCCTACACTAAAACATAAAAATGTAAAATCTAGGGTGGATTTACTCACCCTTGTCCATATAATCAAAATCAAAATTTCAAAATTTACAACTAATCTAGAAAAGAAAAGAAAAAATTGTATTTTTCATAAAGAACTATGTAAATCAATAATGCAAGTAGAGAAAAATGAAAATCAAAGATGAAATGCAGCTAAACTACCATGAGAAATCAATATGAAAATGCAAGAAATCAATATGACCTACCTACTTACCTGGGGTCTGGGCCTTGAAGAAGTCAAGTACCTTGAATGTAGGGTCGGAGAAGAGACCCATCCACTAGTAATGGAATATTTCTTCCATCCAAGGCTGTCAAGTAGTATTTCTCTTTATCGTACTTCTTCTTGATGATGTAAGGGCCAAGCCAAGAGCCATCATCCTTTTGATCATATTTAGGCTTTCCCTTCCTCGTATCCCACATGAACGCAAGACTTCCTTCACTGTAGTTGATGTAAGGTATATTCTTGATGTAAGGATAGGAAGGAGGTTTTTCATTGACTGTATCTTTAATGGATTTATCATGTTCTTTGTTTTCTTTGTCTTCTTTCTTTAATATTTGGATGGACCCTGGTTCTTTCCCTTGGAACTTCACAAGCTTCTCCTTGTATTCATTATTTCTTGGAAGTAATCTATCTATGCAATATTCCTATGCAAAAGGCAGGTCCCATGGATCATATTTGATGATTTGGCGGGGTACATCAAAGTCACACTCACTAGTGTAATCAGGATTGTTGGGATCCATCACATGTTTCTCAACCCTCTCCCAACTATATAGAATCTCAAAATTTTCATCCCCAATGGGAATACGCACATGGGTAAGATCCATACTGAGGAAACCCCCAAGAGTAGTGGACCATCATCTTGATAGAAGCATTCCCCAATCATCTAGGACATCAATCACCATTATCTTCATAATGAGGCCGATATGAGGAAAATCAATCAGGTAAACTTCAACATTGTCACAAAGCTTGTAAAATTTGACCTTCTTAGAATCAATACCTCAAACATTTCCATAACGTCGGGTTGTCTTCAAACCAACTTGTTCCATCATTACCTTCAAGGACATCACATTTGATGAGGCCCCGGAGTCCAACATACAATTGTTCAAATGGAGACTATTTATCCCCAAACAGAGATAGAAGGGAGGCATATTATCCCTCTGTCGATCAAGATACATGATGTTCAATATTTTTTTGGAGGATCCTCTTTTTCAACTGGTACTTTCAATAACTTCAAGACTACCTTCCTTACAGAAGGAATTTTGCACATCTTTGTCACGGGGATTGTCATATTTAACTTCCCACAAATGGTCGACATGTCTATGTTCAAATAAATCTCATCTTCTGTCGAGGTTGGCTTTGGAAGTAGCTCGTGGACTGGAGGTGGGGGTGGTGGGACCACCTTCTCTGTAGATGGAAAAGGAATTTTCACTTATGGATGAAGTAGAGTGGAAGGTTTTGCAGGAGGGACTGAAGTCTTATTTCTTCTTACATATATCAAAATTTCCTTTTTCCTCGGTTCCTTTATTTGATCCTCTGTTAACTAATTTAATACTCCTAGTTGTCCTTCTCTAGCTCCTATTTTTTTTACTTCATCAATTTGTTCCTGAGTAATATCTTCTTCTCAAAAATTACAAATAATGTCCATGAAGTTCATACTATCAGGGGAATCTTCATCACGTCAGGGAAATTCATCCTCTGTATGAGGTTCTTGACATCAAGAACATCGGGGTGTTTCTTTTGCGTTAACCATCCCAACCGAGTTCAATGTGTCAGGAGCCTTTTCCTCTTGTTGAGGCTTTGTACTCCAACATGTGGCATCTCTCTGTTGTCTAACAAATTGAGGCCTAGGGGAAGACTGATTTATTTCCATAGTAGTCAAGCAATCCATGATTTGATTATGAGCCTAGACAAACTGAGTACTCATATGATCTATCTTCTGAGTCAAGAGAGCAATTGTATATGGCGCATTTCTACTAGGAGCCTTGGTCTTTGCTTCTATCTTGACACGAGGATACTGAAAAGGGTCAACCCTTGAGTTAATAATATTTTCTTCAATATCTACGTTATACTCTTTGGCTTGTGCCAAACTGGTGGGCTTCTTATACTTTAAGATGAAACAGAATTTCCCATAAAAAGAATTCATATAAAGGAGACAAAAAGCTGCGTCTGGAGGACGTAGATACGTCAGGATTTGGTTGTACAATCTATCAAACCTATTGTCAAATTCACTTATTGTTTCATTCTCTTTCTTCTTTATCTGATTGAACTGAGTTACAAGCATCATGTTGTCCTTCTATGTTGTCCATCTGTTTTTGAACAACTTAGTGAAATATTCATAAGATGCTACATGGTTACAAGAAAGGCCCCTGAACCATCTTTGGGAATCTTCAGTCAATGATGAAGCTAGTAGCCTCATTTCTACATATTCATGTTCTAATTCTATGTTTTCCATATCTTGGCCCATGGCATAGAGATGATCATCAATTGTGATCACATTATTTCCCAAGAACTTTGGAACCCATTTGTGAGACTCTTTTGGCATGGCATTGGGATATCTAGGGATAGTGGCCAAGTTTAAGGGTTTGTAGAGGTATTTTTCCCAAGGGTGAGCCATTGGAGCAAGGTGAAGGGTATCTTGGAATAGGGTTTTGACAACGGGAGTTTTGAGAGGAGGAATTTTTTGTTAAACCTTAGAAGTCTTGAATCTTCACGGGGGAAAAGTCTTAAGTGAAGGTGGATTCTGGGATGGTGGAGCCATTATATGAGCTTAAATAAAATCTCATCAAGGGTGGAAGGGGAACATCCTTCAATCGGATTCACCAAGAAATCTAGGGGTTATGGAGTCTCCTTGTTTTAGGTTATGCCTACTAAATCTCAAGGGGTGTAATTGTTGGTGGTAAATATTGTCATTAAATAAATGCCCAATCATTTAATTGTCAACCCGAGGAGTTCGTAAGCTTATGAAGCATAAGCACAGTATATGCAGGATTGAAGCGAATTTAACCTAATCTAATGTTAAAGCTACAACTAAGATTGAATCATTAAACTAATGCAGGAAGCTGAAACACACGACTTGGAATTGAATTGCTAAAAAACACGACTGAAATGAAATTGCATAAATGAAATTAACTTGAAATGGAAACTTGCATCAAAGGAAAAACAACATGTGAAGAGCAACAAGACGACACATGTGAGCTCACACCAACAGTAAATCAATCTCAAATTACATTACAAGAATCAAATGACAAATCATGAAACAATAATGAAAGCATGAATCAAATTAAGAATCCCTTTCTCCAATATTACAAAACCCAAACTCTACATACTAAGATTCATTACAGACTTCTACTTGAATCCTAATTACTCCGCCTCATGAAGAGAGAGCACTCTCTTTTATACATGAGAGACTTGAAGATAAGATAACCATCTCATAATTACAAATCCACTTTTCTCTCAACCAATTTCCCATTATTACAAAATATAATCCCTTCAAATCCTCACACATATCTCTCATATATCTTGGATAAGATATGTCAACAAAATCTCCATGATCTTCTCCTTGGAATAGGCTTGAATTATCACCACAAATCTTGAAATCGTGGAGGAAGCATTCAAGAAGTCCTTTTGTATTAATTCTTCACATATTCCTACACATTACAAAGCTCACACATTTTTGAGATATATATGAAAACATGTCAATTTTCTAATATTTAATCACAAATTCCTTTTTAGTACTAAAATGAATAAATTGGAAAATAATAAGGTGAAACCCAAATGTATTTATGAAAATGATATCATGAAATGTTAATGGGGCGATGAAATGTGAAGAGTGATGAAGGGAAAGGTGGATGAAAATAGGACATTTCTGAGCCCCAACAGTAATCCCTTTTACTCCCTTGAGATAGTAACCCCAACAAGGTAAAGTCTAAAAGGGTGTAAGCCCTTTTAATCCTCCTAGCAACCTTTTCAATAGCCTTTTTAACAAAAAATAATGATAAAACTCAGTGGAGGATGTATTCCCTTATACTCATCCAAGGATCTAGCCTATAACAACCATGGAACAAGAAAGAAACCTAAAAAAGTGCAAATTTTCCTTACCAATTCCAAAAATTCCTAGGCAAACCCTATTTACCAAGCATTCTTCATCACCAAAGTAAGAGAAATAACCTCCAAGAGATAGCACACCACTTCATTCGATAAGAGAAGACATAAACCATATCACAAGAAATATAGAATTAATTTTCCCAAGAGTGGCACAAATTTCATCCAAGTAGTCTTCTCATAATGGGAGAGTTATGATAAAAATGAAATAGAAATGATCATTATTTATACAAATATCATGAAACATGTTTTTCCACTTAACTTAGGGTAAACCACAAAATAAGGGAAATTTCCATTTATGTTTCCCCTTTACAACTTTAAATTTGATTTTGCACATAAGAAAACCCTAAAAGCAGCATGATGTCATCCCTTTAGGGAAACATTTTGGCATTTGGAGCAAGTCATTGAGCTTGGATATGAAATGTTGGGCCTCCAAACAGATCCTCCTTGTGTTCTAGGGTCTATTCCATCAATCCAAGGATTTTCTTCATAAAAGGTGACAAGTGTCAAGCCAACATCACCACAACCAAAACCCTAGCCCCAACGACACGTCAAGCCCCAAGATGTAGCGCTCTAGCGTGAAAAGGCAATTCATTGGGGTGATGAAGGGATAGGATAGGTCATCCAAGGTGTCTCTCAACACTCCAAATTCTACCAACATCATCCGGTGTGTGGGCCATGGTATCCAACCTATGGGCTTCATGCCCCAAGGTAGCCCAAGCTAGGTATAGTCCTCCAAAATTGTCCACCAAGTAAGGTCATGCAAAGACAATGAATATTCCCTCCAAGGATATCAATTCAAACGCATAATGATAAGTAAATCAAATCAATAAAATAGTCACCCAATCATGTGCATCAAAAACCACCTCATCAAATTAAACAAGTTCTAAAAGACCCTATGCAACTTGCCAAGTTTAGGTATGGGAGGGTTGACAAAGTGACCTATTGGGTGAATCATTCCCTAATTCAAGGAGGGGTTCCCATGTGTACCCCATTATAAGCCATGTGGAGAATATGAAGTGGATGGGGGTAAGAATTTTGGGCATGGGTTTCATGACATACAAGGGATCGTAGTGTCTCATTTATGGGTGTCTTTGTAGAGGGTGTGTTGCACCTTCATTTTCAATGCATCCTTTATCCAAGCCCATTTAATTCCATTAATTAATTAAGTTCCAAAACAATTGGTTACTCCCTATGGGGTAACATATAGCTTGGGGGGAAGTACCACATTGTCACTTGAAGGGAGAGGTACACAGAGTGCCATGGGGGTAAAGTCTAGCTTGTAACACACTTTAGTAGATCCCTCAACAAGTGGGACATTTATGTGTGTGTGTGTGTGTGTGTGTGTGTGATTTTCCAGGTCTTTGAATTTTTTAGGAGAAACATTTTATTATTCTCAAGATCTCTTTGGGAGAGAATCTGGAAGGTTGTGATTTAGATTTTATCTTTTCCCAGCTACATTCCCTCTGGTCCTTCAGCTCCTTCTTCCCATGAAATGAGGGATAATCCCTTCTTGGGTTAGTACACCCGACAATCCCAAAAGATAAGGAGGTGAGCGGATGAAGTGTGGAAAGTGATAAGTATGATAGGGAATTCTACGATGATTTGTCGAGGGGACTTCCCAGTAGAAAACCCATCCCTAAGGGTGATCACTTACTAGGGCACAATGTCAACCACCAAGGTGAAACAAGGCAATGAGCATGATTTCCAAGAAGACGTTACATAATCAAAAGCATCTTTAAATGCAACATAATTAAATGCCTCAAATATTGAAATTACACTCACCATAATACATGGCTTGTACCTCATGGAGAAAGACCCAATGTCTTCCACAAGCAAGTTGATGTGGCGGATACCATCGCGATGAATCTGAGATCTGTGGTGGTGAGGC